>OX578285.1:47804023-48380797 GCA_951217055.1 Gerris lacustris
TTATCGATTTAAAAAAAGCTTTCGATACTGTTTCCCACACTATTTTGTTAAATAAACTTGAATGTATAGGGATACGGGGGCTTGTCTTAAATTATTTAAAAGTTACCTAACAAACAGAAAACAACAAGTTAAACTAGACGGTAGATTTAGCGAACCAGTTATAGTAAATTTTGGAACCCCCAAAAGAACGGTGATCGCGCCCTGGCTATTCCTGGTTTATGTAAATAACTTACTAAAACTAAAAAACTCCTATTCAGAAATAATTTCCTTTGTCGACGATACTCTGGTATATTTCAGAGGATCCACTTGGAAGGAAGTTCTAACTAAAGCTACAAAAGGAATGACTGAAATAAAATCTTGGTTTGACAACAACTTACTTACTCTTAATCTAGCTAAAACCAAATACACGACTTTCTCACACGACGTAAGAGGACAACCGCATCCCGACTTGACTAGACTTATCTTACACCAACCTCAATGTACTAGACCGTTAGACTTCACCTGTACATGCAGTTCCCTTTTAGAAAAAGTAGACTCTATCAAATACCTTGGGGTAATGATTGATTCTAACTTGAATTGGAAACTCCATATCGACTGGGTAGTCAAAAGAATCAGAAAAACATTTTACAGTTTTATACAGATAAGAAACTTTGTTAACAAGTCCACACTAAAAATTATATACCAAGCCCTCGTAGAGTCAATTGTAAATTATTGTATACTGTCTTGGGAAATAGTACAAAAAACTGTTATTAAAATTATATTGAAAAAACCAGTTAGATACAGTTCGGTGCTTTGCTACCAAGACCTGATGGTGCTGCCTATTCATCTGCTTTTTATGAAGGCAACCCTGATGTATTTTTTTAACCATGAAAAAACCGATGTCCATCATAATTATTCAACTGGACATAAAATAAACAATAAAGTACAAATTCCTTACTGTAAAACAACAAAGAAACAGAGACACGCTACGTACTTAGGACCAAAATACTACAACCAACTACCTGACAACCTCAAACAAATACAAACAATTAACACTTTTCAACAGAAACTAAAACCCTACCTATTCTCACTGATTTCAATAGACAGCAACACTAGAAAGTACTGATAACAACATCAATGAACTATATTATAAATAAACATCCTATAAAATAATCACTTTTAGAGAGACTTTTAGATCACTATAAATACGAAAACAATTTCTAAGAGACGAGGCCCTCGCTCTAGTTTCTCACTCTACTGAGGGTCCTTACCAAACAAATTTTTTTCTTTAAAATAAAATGGGAATATTATTGAAAAATATTATATGTGAAAAAATGTAATTGATGTACTTATTTTTCTTTTTGGTGAAATAAATATTATTATTATTATTATTATAATTCCCATGTATATTTTTCGCCCTAGAGAAGTTTAGCTGTTCCCCCAACCTTTTGAGTTGCGCCCCAGGGCACATGCCCATTGTGCCCCTAAACTTAAATCGGCCCTGAATATACAGTTGTGTTTTCGTAGCATACCAACTTTATCATCAATTTGATTAGTGATTGATAACATTATTTTATTGATTAATTTCTCTTGAAAAGTAGTTAATTAATTCTATGGAAAAGTTCTATTTTGTTGAGCAAAAGATACCATTTCTAAGTACTAGACCATTTAATCCACCTCTAGTTAGCCGCCAAATTGTTTATGGGGTATGATAAGGAAGAATAAACTACAGTAGAGCGTCGATTATCCGAACTAAAGTTTTTTTTGGGGTGGTTCGGATCAAAAATTCGGATAATCGAAATTTAAAAGGGAAGATGCAAAAATAATCAACCACGCTTATGCAAAAAGCATATTTGTTTAATTTATCTAGTACATATTGAAAAAAATATATTTTAGTTGTATCACCTAAGATTAAATTGGCATAAAGAAGGTTGTAATACTCGTCTGCTTAATTTTTTTACTTAATTTTTCACTATGAATCACGATTAGTCGAATCCCATGACGTAATTTGAAATTTTTCAGCCACTCAGAACTAAGGATGAATAAAGAGTCATCACCAAGCGTCATGTTTAATTCCACTGCTTTATCACACAATATGGGTCCAGATATAGATATGGGCTGTCCAGAGGCCCGTTTTTGCAAAAACCAAGTGAATACAGCATCTTCTAACAATTTGGATTTCGTTTTTTGTTTTTTTTTATTTTATACAGCAAACACCGCTCATTCTAGGAATTAATTTTGCGGTGGCTTTTGATTTTGATTTTTTTTTTTTTTTTTTTCATGAAGCTAGTTCGGATAATTGAACGTTCGGATAACTGACGTTCGGATAATCAACGCTCTACTGTATTATTGGTTTTGCTTAAACATCAATAAAACAAAATGAAACAATAACAACAGCATTAGTTAAAATTCTATTGTTATATAAGTAATCTTGTTATATTTTGTAACCAATAAAATAATATTTGCAAAATATAGGAAGAAGGATTTATTTTTTTAAAAAAACAGCCACATTATTATAATAATAATCCATAGACCAAAAGGGTTTAAATTAATGAATAAAAAAACACACTTTTATAATATTTTATGTTTTTTATCACCGACTTTCTCACCAATATTTAACAACGATTTGAAATCCATAGGTAACAGTTCATTTAAATATACAGAGTTTAAATAGACATATATACACAAACACATAGAATAGAATTTTTAGTCCAAATTTTAATTTTAAAATACAATATTGTTATCTGACAAAGGGTTGGGGGCGTCTGAAATAGACGACAAATCCTAGTAAACCAATCAGAAGAGTAATTAAATACAAGTCCCAATTTGATCCAAGTGTTTTATCCAGATTTATAATCAAAAACCAATCTTGCCACTTATTCTGAAAAATAAATAATAATAAAAATACATGCGGTGTTATAAATAATAATAAATTACGGGAATACGGAAGAAATGAAATTACCTGACTTATGTAATTTAAAGCCACTACAACTGATAGTTTCATCAGTGCTAGGGCAACAGGAACTTTGGCATCAACGCTAGCAACGGCAGCTTTATCATAACAGCGCTTAGCAAGATTCATATCCTGGGACAAAAATAAATTATTTGTGATTAATATTTTTTGTAACAACTACAAAAATAACATCAAATGTGGAGTTACTTACAGAAGGGTATATCAAAACCTTTTAGAATTTAAATGATAAAGGATGATTTTTTAATTTAAGTAACAAATACTTATACTCAGTGCTTGATTTCTAGAAATTGAGGTACCGGAACTACAACCTACCCTCTCCCCCCCTCCCTATAGAAGGGGGGTCCGGGGGTCCTCCCCCGGGAAAAATTTGAAAAATAAACGTTCAAAAACAGCATTTTAAGCAGTTTTAGACATAATCTCACACTCTTAGTGCAAATTTTAGTGCCGATAATTTTCTTTTATTTATCAGAGAGAGAGGTCCCGGAACGCCGTTCCGCCTCAAATCGAGCCCTGCTTATACTAAAGAATACTAAATAAGATATTATTAAAAATTAATAAGTACGTAACAGTAACTAAAATTTGAACTATCCGTAATCTCATATAGACATTGTGATGTGGAAAATAAAATCAATTGATCCCTAAAATACTATATTGATAATGTGAATATTTATTTGATGCGTACACTGCAATTAAAATGAACAGTCCAACTTCAGTATGATAGAAGTTTGATAGTTTAGATGCAAAATATCATGACAATTGCTGATCCTTTGGCTCAGTGTACAAGTGTACAGTATTTATGGAACATCGAATACAAATTTTTAGATACTTATACAAAATTTCAACAGCCTTTTAATTAAAAAGCAGTATTTAAAAACACACAATAGACAAGTCTGTGCACAATCAAGCATACCATTAAAACTAATGTTTCCAATAAAAATCATAAAACTTAAAATAAATTACTTGGAAAAAAAAGAATAATAAAAAATTACCTTCTTTAAGCCCAGACCCTGTTCGTGCATATATCCTAAATTAAACATAGCTTGAGCATTGTGTTGCTGATCGAAGGCAGTTTTGTAGTGCAGTACAGCAATCTGGTAATCTACAGGAACGCCGTTGCCATAATAATAATAGTCACCGATTTTAACTTGTGCAGGTGAAAAGCCTTGACTAGCAGCTCTGCCCCAGAACATTAAAGCACGGACATAAGCTTCTTCTTGTGAAAACTTCTCTGGGGTCAGGTCACCTGAGAATAAAATAATTAATAAACCGAGACACAATTAATATTTTAAGATAAAAAAGTAGTTAGAACAAGGGGTCCCTGGTAGCTCATTGCCGTAGACTGGGCATGTCAATTCTTGGGCGTATGTCAATTATAAGGTATATACAGGTGACGGAATCACACACAAACCATGTTCCATCCATCACATATCTGGCTGTTTAAGGCCTTTAGCAGGCGTAAGCCCTACACACAGCCTGTTTCACCGCGGATAACTTTTTATTATTTTTAGCCAATTAGCAAGTAACTCCTCAAAAGTATTTTAACTTGGGCCACTTAGAGTCTCACCAAATCCTCAAAAAAATAAATGACAAATAAATAGATATACAAAAATAATAGATATACCTTTATCAAGCATGAATGCAGCATTACTCTGCGCAACTTCATAGCCCAGTTCGGCTAACAAAGCATAAATAATAAAGGCTTCATTGAATCTCCCTTTCTTATAAAGCAAATGTGCTTCCATCAGTTTTTCTCCCCATTTTCCTCTTTCGGCGACATTCTTATAAAACTAAAAAAAAAATCCACAATTAATAATATTAATAAAAATAACGATAAATAATCTTTTGACCGCATAATAAAGGTAACAAACCTCGACGGCTGTTTGACATGAACGCATGATACCGGTGCCTGAAGCATGCATTTGAGCTAGATTGTAATAGGCGAGAACATGTCCTGATTGAGAAGCGTAGGTGAAATAGTTGTTAGCAGACTTATAATCCCGTTTTACACCCAATCCACCTGAAAACAATCAAACTGGAATATTATCAATTGGCATACATAGGGAAGACAGGGGTTAATTGGCATAGATTTTGATTTTTCAATTTTTTTTAGTGATCCTTAGAGAGATTCTGGTGAATTCTGCCGATGGCTTAATTGCTACGAAATCACGTAGGACCCATTAATTAAAACCATATTTATGCACCCATAAAACAAGCTTTTTTTTATAGACTTACAACTATGCCAACATACCCCAGGTGCGGGGAAGGTTGGCATACCCCTAGGGGTAAGTTGGCATAGTGTGATAGGGATAGGGGTAAGCTGGCAGAACACAACAATATTCAAGAAAAAAAAAATATATATATATATTTAAACAAGACTATATGTAAAAAATGACAGTATCGACTATATATGAAAAAAAAAAAAAAAAAAAAAAAAAAAATGTATGGTACCAAATTATGTTTTAAAGGTGCGGGGTAAGTTGGCATAAGCCACATTGTCTATGCCAACTAGTCTATGCCACATTGTCTATGCCGACATACATTTTCAGAACAAGATGGCTACCACACAATCCAACACATCAGAAACAAAAAATAATTATACATGAAAGCAACCACAGATAACCACTCTGTTCCAAACAGCCATTTGGAATGTCTCAATTTATTCTGCCAAGTCACCAGACCAAAAAAACTTTTGATAAAAAATCTACTTACCTATAAGAAAAACAATAAAATGCGTGTCCTCTTCCGTCAATGCTTTCAAACGAACTGACAATGATATGGATGGTGGACCACAACAAGCTCCCTCCATTTCCTAAACGACAGCACCATCACCTACTACGGTGACAAATAGAACCTGTATGCCAACTTACCCCTTGTGCTAACTAACCTCAGTCTCCCCTACATGTATGTTCAATGTTTAAAAACATACGATAAAGATCGATTCAAGGAAATAAATATAAATTAGCAATTTATTGATCTAACATTTATAATAAACTTACACTACTTAACTGTTAAACAATAAATCAAATCAGCAGAACACTGTGATAACAGCGTTCTCCTAAGTAAATAAGGAAATACTCACTATAATACATAATGCCCAACTGCAACTGGCCATCTACCCATCCCTGATCTGCTGCTTGGGTGAAGAATCTCAACGCTTTGTTATAATCTCTTTCAACTCCCCTGCCTTGAAGGTACATCATACCAAGACCACTCTGCCCCACTGGATTACCCATATCTGCAGACTTCTTAAAATATTTGTAAGCGGTATCATTGTTAGGTTTAACAACATCATTCCCTTCAAGATATATCTAGAAAAAATAACATAATAAACAATAAAATATTATTCATGAAACAAAGCAAGTATGCAAAAGTTAAATATTACAATTAGAAGGGTAGAAAAGAGAAATCTGTAGAGTTACGCCAGAGTCAGCAATTATGGACTCATGTGTGAGGTTAAACAAATGCTGTCAGGGAATAAAACTCAAACAGCAAAATCCGTTACTTTTTTTTTTTTTTTTTTTTTTTTTTTTTAAATAATAGCGGATTTAATAAAGGTTTCAACTTGATAATCCAAACACTACCAAGATACAAAGCAGCATGCATCGATAGACACAATAGACAATTGGTGAAATTTTTCATTAATTTCTATTAGTTTCTAAACTGTTAATAACAATGTTTTACTACTCTGTAATCAACTTTTTATTCTACTAATAATATTTATCCTTTTTAGGATGATTTAACAGCATCATATTTGATAAACCGAAAGGATTTGACAACCCCCCCCCCCCCCCAATCACAATTAGTTTGGATTAACAAGGTTTTATAGTAGTATAAACTGGTTATCATCAATTCACTGATGACTGAAATAAAAAAAAAAAAATCACAATTTTAGATGCACCAAAGCTATAACAATCGACTTAACACCTTTTAACAATCAGCTTAAGTACTGTAAAATCTCGTATATAATACCCATCCAAAATTCCAGGATTATTTTATGCTTTTGTGCATTGTACAAAAGATTTTGGTATTTTTATTTTTTGTTATAAAGAAAAGTTTATTTAGATTTAGTTTATATTTATTATAAAACCCTTCTGGATTTATAGGACGCTTTAAAATAAATCCTATCTTTAAGAATATAGTAATGCATTTATTACAGTAATTCGCAGAAGGTGGCCTTTGAAGGCAATATTAACATAAAAATAGTTCTCGGTAATCAGTCCGCAGTATTATTTTAGTGAATAAAAAAAATAAAAAAATTTTATAATTCAATGTAAATTATTATTATTATTATTATTATTATAGCTTTATCGACACTTTTTTTTTTTTAAAGTAAAAGCATCCCTATTAAGGGGTAATTGTAAGGTTATAAGTTCTATAGTGCTATCCTAATTGACTTTTAATTGTCTTCTTCCAACTTTGTCTATCTGCAGTAGCCCTATGCTATAGCCTTCCTAATCTTTCCGAAAATTCGTCTGCCCATCTTCTTGCTGGTCTTCCTCTCTTCCTATTCTTTCCATATGGGGTCCATTCCGCTATTCTCGTCCATCTTTCTGTGTCCATCCTGTACACGTGTCCAGCCCATTTCCACTTTAGTTTGTCCCCTTCTCTCATTAGACTTCTCCCTCAATTCAACGTAAATAAGATTGATAAAATAAACATGCTATAATTATTTAAGCGGCTTCATTTGATTACTTAAGAGTAAAATAATATAGAAATAATAAGAAAAAATCAAGTATGAAGTCATTTCTTTTGTTAAAAGAAATATTTAAGTTCATATTTTCTTACAAGCAGAAACGTAGTGTAGCAAGTAGGTAATATCATGGTTATTTTTCAATTATCTACCTTTAATGAAGTTAGGAAATTGTTTTTATTCGCGTATAAAACGCACCCCTATTTTAGTAAAAATTGAGGGTATTATATGCGAAATTTTAAGCTAATCAAATAAATTTACCACCTCAAATTATTAACATTGGGTGAACTTAAAAGAACTTTCTTTCTATTGCATCCAGTAAAAATATAAAATACATCACAAATCTATTGTTTTTTCTTTCAGCACAATAAGAAATATAAACAAGTTGTTATTAAATTTTGTTGTTTTATTCCAATGACGACTTAATCAATGCCTCAATGTTAAAAACATAAAAGTAGTATTACTCTTCCAAGGAAGGCCATAGCCAGAGGATTGCCAGCTTGTGCAGCTTGCTGGAAGTAGTTAAAAGCTTTTTTAGGGTCTCTCACAACACCCCTTCCTCCTTGGTAATGGAGTTGACCCAATCCAACCTGAAATAAAAATAATACAAGTAAGAATCTCAGAGATACATAGAAATTATAGTGCCACCATCAATAAAACCTCACTGAACAGGAGCTACCACTAATTACACCTCTGATATTGCCTTTTCATTTCACGATGTAATCCGGTGAATCTTAGCGGATTAGATCCTTGAGTAACCCTTCCTAAAAGTAAAGTAGGTCTTCGGTAAAAGAGCTTAAAGGCCCTTTTACACAGGTTGTTCAGTTGTCAGCTTAGTTTCAGTTTCAATCAAACTGCCAGTTTACCCACAGCATATTTAACTAGTAGAATGATGGGATGGGATGACCTATTAGTTTTATATCAGTTCGAGAAAGGAGTACGAGTAAAAAAAAAACACATGCTTCAGTCCGTTCGCTGTCATGAAAATGACTAAAAATCACAATTTTCATATTAAATAACACTCGAAATGAACTAAGAATTGGAAGGATAATACAAAAAAACAAACCTCTTAAGGGCTGAAATGAAAGGAAAAAGAAAATTGTACCTGAACTGACCATGCAAAAGGGCCTAAATGCTTTTTACTTACACATTAATCTTGCAGGATAAAATTAATACAACTAAAGAGGGCATAGGCCACAGTCTTAATTAGTCTCACTTTCAAGATCTACCTCATACAATGAGTTCCTACAAACTAAAATAGTTAACTAATAATGATTCCAACTGGACAACAGAGATAGATAGGTCACTGACATTAATAAAGAAATAGGCATATATCTCATATCTTTACATCTGAATATACGAGGACCGTTCGGAAAGTAACCTCGAATAGGCCACTGTGCGGGAAGTAGTAGTGCCATTGTTGCCCTTAGTCTGCATCAAGCTGTGCTCGAGTGAAGATCATACGAGCGCTAGTTTGGTTTTTATGGCATCTTGAAATGTGCGCTCCAAAACTCCCCGCCAAATGTGAAGAGCAAGTTTTGTGGTGCTCGGTAAAACTTTTTGGGACCCGTCAAGCACAGAACTTCCGGTAACCTAACTTCTCTGTCACTATCTCGCATAACACAGTCCTAGAAATCTGTGGAAATTCATCAGACAGCTCCAAAATTGCGTATCGTCGATTTTCTCGAACTTTTCCATCAATTTTCTAAACGAGTTCATCTGTGTGACTAATGATGGCCTACCACTTCTCTCTCTTCATCATGATTGTTTTATCGTCCAATTTCGTACAACTCCTTCACTCATATCATAACACTTGGTCCATACACGGCACAAAGTTCTCGATGAATATTGTTTTGCCACAAAAAACCTTAAAAACGCTCACACTTCGCATTTGGCAGGGAGTTTTTTTTGGAGTGCGCATTTCAAGACGCTATAAAAACCAAACTAGCGCTCCTAGGACATTCACTCGACCACGGCTTAATGCAGACTGACCTGCCGTGTACATCAGTGCAACAATGGTGCCGCTATTCCCACTACTTCACTCACAGTGGCTAATCGCAGGTTACTTCCCAAACGGCTCTAGTATAATAGATCTACTTCTCTGGAAGGCAGGGATCCCATAATAATTTCCCAATTATTCTCCTTTTTCTCTGTTTAATAAACTGGTAACCATTATGTAGTTGTTTTCCTTCTAGTAACTGTTCTAAATAACACTTGTTTTATCTTTGGTTGTCTATACTAGACATGACATTTTCATATTGCCCATCATTTTTCATTCTATATATCTTTTGCCCACTCTCCACCATATTAGGCATACATGCCCCAGCACTCTTGGGTATTCATGTCCAAGAGTGATTTCACTCTTTTCTGTTAGTGGTTGTCACCATTTTTTAGTTAACTTAATTATTCACATATTAGGTAGTCACTTACCCAGCCCCAAGGGCTGGACAACTACTACCAGCTGTCACGATTTGCATGTATCTTTGCCTAATAGTTTATTTTCAAATTGAAAATACAGTTTTTTAGATAACTTTGAAAATACCTGTGACTGGACATCTCCCTTCTCAGCCAAAAGTTGGTAATATTCAATCAAATCATTATCTATTATACCAGAATTGTAACCGGGATTATCCACTTCCTCCATAAGGCGTACTCTCTGCACAATAGTTCCACCAGATAACTGCACTCTACTGGCAACTGAAACAATAAATTTATGGCGATACATGATAACTATTTTATTTAAAATCAGTGTAAGGGGAATTGTAAAGTTACTTTCTCCCAGAAATTATATTTTAGAATTTTAATGTTTACATTATAATTAATTTTAAACCACAAAGCATGCGGTTTTATTTGCCTAAATGCATGTTATTATCTAAATTTATTTTTTCAGCAAAATTTAATACTGACAAGATTTTAAAATAATTGTACAATTCTATTCTGCGTTGAAAATTAAATTAAAAGTATTAACGTGTTTAAAATTAAAAAAGTACTTAGTTTATGTTTCTCCCTAATATATTCCACTACAGGGATAATAAGAAAAAATAAAATTGGCATAGAGAAATTCCTACTCTTTATATAATATAATAAATTAAATTAAAAAATAATAATAAAAATTTAAATCAAATTATAATTATTATTAACTACGGGAAACAGACAGAGAAAAATACGACAATACAATCCAGCGCCGGGATTTGAACAACGGGCCTCTATATAGTTAATAATAATTATAATATGATTTAAATTAAAATTTAATCTTTTTGTAGTATGAATACTACCAAAATCGTAAAATATGAAAATAATAATATTATTACTGAATTTGCTCATGTTATCATCAGGCAGATGATAACATTTGAGGAAAGTGACTCAAATGAGACATCTTGAAGTGCTCATCTTGATGAAAACATTAAAATTATCTTGATAATAATTGATATAGTTAAAGATAAAGTTTACAACTGCAACACCAAATGCATAACCCACTGTTTCGGAAGTTATGCCACAAATAATAACCGCATTTGACGGCTTATTCAAATGAATCATCCAGCTTAATTGAAATAATGGAAGTTAATTACACAGGGTGTCCAGCAATATTAAAATTTAAAATTCAAGCATATTTAAAGGTTTTCAAGGCTCAATTTTATAAAATTCAAGGCTGGGTTTATTAACATTAGTTATTAAAATAGTGATTTATTCACAATTAAAAAAAATATGACAAAAACAGTATGAGTTAAGCAAAATAATATAAATTACTTTTATAATAGAAGAGATTTTATTTTTTGGACTTGTAGAATATTATAGTAGGCTGAAAGGTTTATTTGGAATGAAAGTCCTTCGACCATAATATATTTTTATTTCATCAAAGCTTTCACCATGGGAACCTGAGCTTCTTCAGTTAGTGATCACTGAAGAAGCTCAGGTTCCCATGGCTCTGATGAAATAAAAATAAATATGAAAGACTGAAATATGAAGGACTTTCATTCCAAATAAACCCTCCAGCCTACTATTATAATATTAATAGTATTAATTCAACCTAATTACAGCAGTTGTACCCCAGAGAAGTGAAATACAATTTACAGTAGCGTATCGATTATCCGAACTAATAACTAATGTTATTTAGGGTGGTTTGGATAATAAAAATCAAAATGTATTGGTATTTCTAGGCAACCTAGGGTCTTTAAAATTCCCAATGTTTTCAAAATTCAAGCATATTTTAAGTTTTTCTATTATTTTTTTAAAATTCAAGCACATTTCAAGGTTTTTTCAAGCATCCTAAAAATTCAAGCATAATTCCAGGAGTTCAAGGAATTCAAGGCTGCTGGACACCCTGTTACAGTCTCTGAATGCGATAATTATATTGAACAAGAGAGATATATTTTAATAACTACTACAAACCTTTATCTGAAACCTTTTGGTAGAAATCAAGGGCTTTTTCGCAGCTTGGGTAAACACCCATACCAGACATATATCTATAGCCTAGAGCCATCTGTGCCCAGTCATTTCCATCAATAGCAGCCATTGTATAATGTATAAGTGCTAGAGCCTGATTTCCATTTACAGACAGACCTACACTGTATAAAAACGCCAATCCCTAAAACATATATAAATAAATAATAGTATAATAAATAAAACAAAGAGTTTTGAAAAGTAGATAAATGAGACAGTAAAATAAATTTATAATAAAAAAGTTTAATAAGCTAATCCTATATCAAAGAACTAATGAAAGTATGTACATGGTTTGTGTTTTATTGTCACATAATGCAAGTGCAAAACACATGGTTTGTATTTTATTATCAAATAATGCAAGTGAAAAACACATGGTTTGTGTTTTATTGTCATATAATGCAAGTGCAAAACACATGGTTTGTGTTTTATTGACATAAAGTGCAGGTGGAAAACACACAGTGTTTTAATTGTCATAATGTAGGTGGAATTTACCAATTATTTAAAAAAATAATGCACACATGATAATCATAATTTAACAGAATTTACATAACCTCCCCTGGGTTAAAGAGAAATGCACCTGCAATACTTGTGTTTTAGTTGTATAACTAAATACTAAGAAACAGAAATACAATTTTTTTACTAAGATAAAACTAAATGAAGTATTTTTTTTCCAAAATAAAAAGATATAAATAAGAAAATAATATAATCAACGAAAAAAATCAACTTACAAGATGGCCTTCAGGGTAACCATTGTCTGCTAATTCATTAAATAATTGTTTAGCTCCGATGATATCCTGCTTTAGTGTGTCACCAAATAATTTGGACCATGCCACTAGAATTTTAGCTTCCATATTACCGTAATTACTAGCACCCAGTAAAAAAGCGAAGGCTTCAGATTTGAGTTCCCTGGAAGCATTGAGAATAGACAATGCTTTGTCGTACAACTGGATCCCTGCAAATAAAATCTCTTTTAAGTCAAATGATAATTATGAAGTGCAATCAATAAATCAGTTTGTTACAATTACAAGAATATATGTGATATGAAAGGTGAGGCTATTTCAATCCCAAATTAGTCTATTTTTTAAAACAATTTATACATTAAAAATGTGGTTTACAACATTTTAGACAAAGGTGGATATAGTAGCTAGTTTCAGTTGCTAATGACTCACAATGAGAATTACCAAATATAATTTCAAAATTCACATAACTTTAGACAAAGAATCTAGCCTTGGATGCCCATGTATGTACACACAATGTAAATATATAAACAACTACCTGTTTGGCACCTAGGAGAAACCGTACATGTTATTATAGTCAAGCTTTATTTCAACCAAATATTTCATCTCAACAATATCAAGAGTAAAAATAACTTTTATCTACGATTGATACGAAATATAAACATTATATCTCTGTTTAGATGCGTAGAAAGTGATTATTTTACGTACTTGTATTCATTGCGCATGCGCGTCTCATAGTTCTGATGAATTCCTCTTCTTTACCACGCTAGCGCGGTAAAGAAGAGGAATTCTTCAGCTTTACGCACGATTAGCGAGTTTGTTTACATTTAACAAAACTAATTTGCTATTCTTTTATTAAAGTAACTGTATATATCGAGTTTTTAGTGAAAAACAATGAATGAATCAAGTGGATTTGACGAAAATGTAGAGAATAATACTCCTCCAGAAATAATTAATTCGGCAAAAATACAACTCAAGATTAATGCCATCTTTATCAAGAGAAGAGATACGAACGATACAGCAAGTTTATTTTTTTCTGTATTTATTATTTAAATCTAACAATCGTAGATAAAGTACGGTACGCAACTCATGCGAAAACGGCATTTTGCATTGCTCGTGTGGTTTTACTACCCTCGCTGTCGCTCGGGTGCAAACTCCACACTCACATGCAAAATGCTACTTTCCGCACTCGACGCGTAATGTACTAATAACTGTCAAGGCGAATGGTGTGTAAAATCTTTAACAACTCAATTCCTTCCTTGTTCCATAGGTGCGTAAATACAAAGGACCACCCCATTAGTGAACTAAAGAAATTAAAAGGAGAATTATTCACTGGGTAAATTAAAATAAAGACACCTTGAGGTCTGAAGGCACACTGAAGGAATAAAGACACCTTGAGGTCTGAAGGCACACTGAAGGAATAAAGACACCTTGAGGTCTGAAGGCACACTGAAGGAATAAAGACACCTTGAGGTCTGAAGGCACACTGAAGGAATAAAGACACCTTGAGGTCTGAAGGCACACTGAAGGAATAAAGACACCTTGAGGTCTGAAGGCACACTGAAGGAATAAAGACACCTTGAGGTCTGAAGGCACACTGAAGGAATAAAGAGAGTTAAGCTGAGTAGCCGCTGTCTTTAATTGAATTAAGCGTTAAGGTTGAATCTATAATCCGAAATGAATCTAATTGAATTTAGTAGATGACTCTTCTCAGTAGAACGAGGTACAAGAGTCATTTCCTGGGATCAGACTGATGGCTTCTTATTAGCCCTTGAACTGCGTAGAATCTAAAATCTGTAGACCAAGTTAATTATACTAAATTAAAATTATAAGAAAAAATAAGCTTGGCCTAAACAATAACTGGTATTAAATGACCAAACGATAGTGTTACATCTTACAGAACAGTTACTGTTACAGTTCACTGGTGATTACTTAACAGTTTTAAGCCCACTTTAATAATCTGACATCATGAACTATCACCTGAGGGCCGAATTATGTAACTTTATTGTACATGAATCCAAACTTTGACATTCATCTAGTTTGGAGTAATTATCAAATTGTTGTTGTATATTATACCGAGTCTGTTAAGTGATGCCAGAACTGTATGTGGCCTAACATCAAACTAAGTAGAGAAGGTTTCTTTTGTATTGTAGTCAATACTTTAATTTTCATTAATATTTTTTATTTCTCATATGATCTTGTACGATTATTATTATTATTACTGACTAAAATTGAGATACAGGGTCATCAAAGGATCAGAAGTATCTCTTTAAGGCCTTGCAAGACTTTCAGCCATCTGTCTGTGATCTCTTGCCCATTGTCTTTTATTTTCAATAAAAAAATATATAATACCATCAACCAGTATCAATAAAGATAATCAAGGTTAACAAAGTCAGACAAAGTAAACAAAATTAAATCAGAAATCAATATAGAATAAAAGATACAGAAATTACTAAAATAGATTTAAGAACAGTATAGTATAGTATCGATTTTACAATTATGACTATGACAGATAATTCAATTGGTTTCAGTCCTTATCGAGGATTTGCTGATTTGACATGCCATTTGATGTTTTAACATGGACTTCAACATCTGCTGTAAATGATGGTCAGAAACCTAATGTTAGCGGACTAAATCAAAGTATAGTGTACAATGAAAAACCACAAGAGAATTTTAACATCAATGTTCCCGCTTCAAACCCGTCAGATTCTTCAGCTGTCAAAAAGGGAACAGATTTTAAGCATGCGGATGCCTCAAAATACCAATAATTATAGAATCCTGCCCGACTTCAATAAAAATGTCATTAGTTTTGATGATCATAGTAGCGGATTAGTAGCTGAAGAATAACTGGTCAGTAACAAATCACTGGCTAGTGTGCATCGATGGCTAGAGTCATTTACAATAGAGGCTGCTGGTTCTAATTTTACAGACTGTACTATCTAGCTATCTTGGGCGGAAGTTCATGTTTTGGGATGATTTTGAACAACGGTTTTGCCCAACATTTATCGGAGTTGTTGCTTAAAACAGAGAGTACAATATTAAGTTGCTTGAAAATATTGATAGTTAAAGGGCTTCGGTCCGAAGATCTGTGCAATTTCCCTTCACACTTAGACACATCTTTTGCCCATCCTTCCATATAATATTTCTTAACATTTCTCATAACTTCATCATTTTCTGTTGCTTTCACTACTCTTTCTCTTTGCCTATCAACTCAATGCTAAATATTTAACCACCATATGCAGCTGCCATATCTTTACCTGGTACATATTTGACATCCAAATCAGTGGCGTATCCAGGGGGAGCAACTGCTTTGTTGAATAAGTAATTCCCTTTTCTTGTTACCACTACGATACCCCCCCCCCCCCCCCCCCCCAATCTAAACTGACTTATAATGTGCCCCCTCCAGACCTAGCCGCTGGAAACGCCACTGATCCAAATCATATTTTAACAGTTTCAATCTCATTCTTTGTAATCTTACTGATACAATATCACCTATGTCTTTCTTAAAAATTACCATTTAAAGGTTTATGATCTGTTTGTATTTTTACTCTTTTTCCAATAATATAATAATTAAATTTTACACAAGCAAACAGTATACAAAGTTCTTATTCTATTTGTGCATAGCATTGTTCTGTTTGTGATAACCTTCTTGATGCATAAGCTATGGGCATTCCACTCTGGTACAGCATCCTAGCACTACCTGACAGGAATCTGATTTAATTATGATCTCTTTCTCAGGGTCATTCCACCCCTTGATCAGGGGCACCCACTAAGACTTTCTTTAAGTTTTCTAATGCTTCATCGTGAGTCTTTAGCCAAGTCTTTCTTCAAAAATTCTCTCAGTAGGGCTGTTAAGTCAGCAATATATTCAATAAACGGTCTCACATAATTGTAAACTCCTAATATCTTTTGCAATTCATTTACATTCTTGGGTTTTCCTACAACTTCTAAAGCTTGTGTTCTCTCTTTATCCAAATGTATCCCATCTAACTGAGAAAATAGCATTAAACTTGGACGGAGAGAGGCGGGGCCCTGCCGAGAAGTTATTTTTATGATACATTTAGATAAAATGTCCAAAAATAATTAAATGTGCCTACGAAAACTAACAAATGGAAAATACTGTGCTAAGTAATTATGAACTCGTATATGAGAAAGGTTGTCTGAGTTGTCTTGGACAGATTTGTTTTAGTATTTAACCCCTTTTATTTTTTAAATGATACAAGGGAAAGTAAAAATGATCATAAAAGGTAATTAAAAGCATCATAAATCGCACCACTTTCCTGTACTTTTATAACTAACATTTCTATCACATCATCTATGTCCATCACAAATTTCCTTCTTTATAGACAATGAACATAAGAAAGGAAAAAAGTTTGTCTGCATTTTGTTGATACCAAGGTGGATTGAAGTTGATGTGGCCGGTGTGAAAGTAAGAACAGACTTGGTCTATATTTTAATATACAGTCGGATCTCCTTATAACCAACTTCTATACAACAAAATTCTCTATATAACAATTTTTTTTTATGTCCCATGAATTCTCTCGATGAATGAAATTTCTCAACAACAAATTGTTTTCTCGAACCATCCATTTTGTTATATGGAGGTCCAACTGTAAATCGCAGCGCCGAATCTTCATCAAGTCAAATTCTCTTTGATTTCGATTGATTCTGACTGACCGAGACTCTAATAAGCCGAATAAATAAATCAACCTAATCAAGGTGGATTGAAGGTGATTCAGCTGGTGTGAAGGTGGGAACAAAGTTTGTTTATCTTTTTGTTAATCTTGGTGAGTCAGATTCTCCTTGATTCGGATTCATAAAGATTCTTTTAGTGCGGCTTTATGGGATACTAGGCTGTTGAGAAAACTGCCCAGAAAATAATGTAACCTTACATACGGTTGCCTGGAATGCGCCGCAATAAAAGGTTACATATCAAAATGTGCTCGAAGAGCCTATTTATATGAGTTATTCTTTGTTGTTTACCCGAGTGACCTCTAACAAAATAGGCTCTCTCAGTATACCCCCTCCATAGGATATTGCACCACAGACTAAGTCAGTTGCAATTAAATGAGTTATTAATAATGCAAAACATCCTATCTCACGCCAACTGACTTTGAGTCATGTACCTGGGTTAAGGGGAAAGTTAAAGTAATAAAAAATAAATCATTCAAAATGCATCTCTAGATGCCGGGCTGAACTGAATAAAACGGTTCGATCAAGACTAAGAGTAAGGAATATCTTTTATATACAGAAGTGTGATATTCCTTCGTCCCTAAGTACGTTGCAATATATATCCCATGTTCTTAGTACATAGTTATTTTGTCAAAGGAATGTCAACTCTTCTGTGTATATGGAAATCGAAACAGCACCGGATTCTTCAGTTTTATCAGAAGTGGAAAGGAGGTAAAGAAAAAGTTAATTGTACGGTGCTGTTTACAGAATCAAAGTACAAAATAATTTTTTGCCCTTGAATTTTCAACAGCCGCTCCACACCGCTTTGCGGTGCTCCGCTCATTTTCTGAAGAAAAACAAGCCTGCTGCATATAGACCAGGTAGAGGTCCAAATCAAAGTACAAAATTAATTAGGGTTTCGATGGCATCGTACAATTCACTTTAGCCTAGACTGTTAATTAAAAATAGTAGTATACCTTTGTAAAGAAGGAACGAGGGTTCCTCTTCGAAATCTTGTCGAGACTTGATTTTGTCACTGAGTTCGTTGGAAATAGGAGGCATAAGGAAATTTTCCGAGTCCGTCCAAACCACGTCTTTTTCGGGATATTGAAAGGGCAGACTGAGGAGGAGTTCCCACGGTGCGAACCTGGAGGCCTTAGAGTCCGTCGCAGGTCGGTTCCAAGAACCGTCCACTCGTTCGACGATTTCTTCTTGAGTAAAGGGCTCGTCGTCCTCCTGAGGTTCGTCGTTAAGGGTCAGCTGAAGAAGATCGTTCAAGCTGACAACCCGGTCCCTGAGATCCGGGCTGTCCTCGAACTTGCCGGAACCGTCACCTTCTCTTCTGCTATGACTCTCCTCCGCCTCTCTTTCCAGGTACAGCTTGACTTTGCTGTACTCCCCGCTTTCTCTCAAGTCTCTTTCGCCTGCATCGTCCTTGTCGCTTCTCTTCTTGTCCCATTCCGACTTCTGAGAAAGCGCTAAATCCGTACACCAAAAAATCGCACTACATAACAACAGGTACTTAAAAGGACGACCGTTCATAATTGGGTTGTCGCAGAATAAAAAGCACTCATTTAACACTTACATAAAACCTTCGTGTAGAAGAAAACAAATAAATAACCACTACGGAATGATTTTACTGTTAAAAATGTTCAATCGGTGTCTCTCGGTTTCAAACGGATAAATTTCTTTAAATAATGCATTATACTGATGCTAAACGGTTTAAAAGGAATTTTTATCGACTGTCGGGGCCGAAAAACACGACATTAATTCTAAACCAGCGAAAATAACGATTCTAAACCTGCAGATCCTCATTAAAGCCCTAAAACGAAAACGTCAACTGTCAACAGATAAACAGAGCGTAGATATTCTCTTTTTCTACCGGGCTCGACGTCTTACAAGCCAGGTTGATTTGCCTTCGAATCGAGAGTAAGTCGGATCGATTTAACCGATATAAATAACGAAAAGAAACTTGAAGCGAGGTGTGCAGAAAATATTTTCAACTCTACGAACTAACTATCTAAGAATTAATCCCCTAGAGAGGAATAAGTACACGTAATCCTAACGAATCCAAAAGATAAACAAGCCTGAATCCAAGTTAAACTAATCTGGGTTTGATAACACTGCAAATTTATTCGGGCGATTCGTTTTGTTCTTCTTTACGTCGGTCATGTCAGACAGGTTGTCGCGTCGCTTGTGCTCGGCACTTGCCGACTCCGACTACCTTTACCTTTACCAAGCCTACTTCTGCGTCTCCTTTCTGCCTTTTTATTGCACACATGTCTGAGATGCATAGATTTTAAAGAGCGGCACGATCGGTAAAGTGAGGTAGCCCTGCAACCTGCAACTTGACGAACAATGATTTCTGAGTCAGAGAGCAGGTTGAAGTTGCAACTTCAGGTTTCACCGACACCGTCGGTTGCATTATAATCAAAAGATTTTTGGTGGGTGGAGCCTATGTTGGCAAACATGTTGCACTATCAGTATCAGTAGTGGGGGTTAGCTTAGGAACGGAACAGCAACTTGGTTGTTACATTAGTATTAAGTATCAATATATCGTACATTCTAGCTCAAACGTACGTAGTGTAAGTACACCAACAAACTGGTCCCTTTGACTATGAGTTCTGTTTATACACTGATGTCGCTGGTTATGGGTTAAAGTTGCTTAGTGGAAGGCGAAGTTGGCACCATGATGGGCAACCAGGTTGTAATTGAAGGTCCGTGGGCCGCTTTAAAGCGTCTTTCCTTTCGAGAGGACAGTGACCTCGAAACCAAAACGCCCCGTTTTAAATTGAATAATTGAACGAGAGGTTTTCAAACGGTTCATGTTGTGTTTTTATGGATTTATTGTTTGTGTTTGTTGATTTTCACATTTAAATGTTAAGTTTTACTCAATTCTATGGATGTAAAAGTGTTGAAGAACATGTAATTTCTATTAATAGTTGTTTGAAGTCGTCCGACGGAGTTATGATTTTTCGTGAGCCTTAAACTTAAATGTAAGTATTTCCATGTTTATTAGAAAGTAGATAATGCGTTATTTGTTTTTGTGACATTTTCGTGGTGCTGTAACTACTATAAGCTTTTATCGATAAAATTGATAAGAGTAATTGTGTAATAAAACTGGAATGGGTTCTCTCACTTGCGATCTTACTATTAGATTAACATTGCTAGTGCGACCTATCTTTGTCTTAACGTCCTTAAGACCAAGGCAAATGACTGTGCTGGTTGGAAATAAGATTACCTAATTACCTAGACAATGCCTTTCGGGCTAATCTGCAGAACAGAGGACATTTATCAAGTATGAAGAAGATTATGCCCCTTCGTCTTTAAATTAAATTACGCAAAGGAACGTTATAACTTATATAAACAAGAGTGATTATGTCCCATCGTCACAATAGAGATAAAAATATAATGAAATAGTGTTGCGGACTTGACAACCCTATTCTAAAGCTCTTCCCTGATCAAATGAGTGCTTATGCCTTATCCTTAATGATGTTAAATTAGCTAAAAATTGTATCCTTTTACTCATGTTCATTTTCCAATATTCTTTACCCTTTAAGTCCTATGGGTGTAAATTTATGGGTAAATCTGCACTATTTGGCCCACTAACTTCTAATTGTCCGATTTACTTGCAATTTTTTTTAACTGTTTCTTTTTACATATTAAAAACGATTCCGGTTGTATCATCTCGGTAAATTCAATAGTTTTTTGTAAAAAAAATACGTAAAAGTGAAGTGTTCAGTGCTGTTTACAGAAACAAAGTATTTTTAACGGCTGCTCCGCACCGCTTCGCGGTGCTCAACTCATTTTCTGAAGAAAAACAACCCTGCTGTATATAGACCAGGTAGATGTCCAAATTGAAGTACAAAATTCGCTAAATTATCACTTTAACTTTAGCCAAAAAAATACGTAAAATGTCACTTCCTAAGAAAAATAAGGGAAGGTTATGGTTAGTTTGGGTTAAGATTTGTACTTTTCGCCATAACCTTCCTCATTTCCCTAAGACAGTGATACTTTTACGTATTTTTTTTTACAAAAAACTATTGAATTTACCGAGATGGTACAGCCGGAATCGTTTTTAATATGTAAAAAGGAACAGTTTAAAAAAAATTGCAAGTAAATCGGACAATTAGAAGTTAGTGGGCCAAATAGTGCAGATTTACCAATTTATGTTTTAATGTTCCTTTGCAAAAGGCCTATGGACGTAAATTTACGTTTTCAGGTTTTTCTTGTTTGGAGGCACGGTTTGTCAGTGTAAATTTATTTAAGTATATCTAGAGCTATCTCTTAAGGGGGCCTGGGTGGCTCGGAGGCTAGAGTGCTTGCCTTGCGATAAGGCAAGTAAAGCAGCCTCAAGCAGGGTCAGAAGATGGATGGGTGACCGCTTCTGACCACTGCTTTGGTTTCGATTCCCGGACCGGGCCCCCCGCTCAATGTCCACCTAGCATTGTTTAAACAAATGGGAAGCTCCTTGAAAGAGTGGCGCCACCAGGTTTCAGCCTGGAAACCATGATGATGACATTTTTAGTTAACAACCATATCGTCACACGATTATGTGAAGATTTCGGTCCCTAACCCGGGTTTAATCAATGGGCCCACCTAAGTGGCCTGCGTCTTCGGGTGTAAAAGCCCCCCGGAATAAAAAGAGCTATCTCTTGGCTCTATGGTGTATTACGAACATTCTATGAAGAGCTTAGCAGATAAGGCGATGGTTGAACACAGATAAGAAAGGATAGAAGAAATGTGGTCATCTTGGGTTTTTAGATCCTGGCATGAGTGTACAATTGTTCAGTTGTAATACAAACAAATCATATTAGTATATAAACTATTTTTTGGACTCAAGGGACCTCAAATCGTGTAAATCCATCAATTTTTGTGAAATCACAATAATACAGGGTCCGGCAGTGAAACGGGAAGATTAACATATTGCGAAGATTAGAGCCAGACGGCTCGAGAGGAGTGGGGAACTCGACCTTGAGCGTCCAGAGGGCCGGTATTTCCACTAATTTAGATTAAATTTGTGTAAATAAAGTTCAATAAATATTAATAATTAAGACTTAGAGAGTTTTTGAAATATTCCTGTTTCACTGCCGGACCCTGTATATATGATTTTTGTGAAATCACAATACTTTATATACTATTTAACCCCTTTTATTTTTTTTAAATACTATATGAGAAAGTAAAAACGATCATAAAAGCAGCGAGCATTAAAAGCTTATCGATAATTTCATTGTTTTACTGTGTATATTGTTGGCACTGGTCAGTATAGAACCGATTTGACCTATATTAAGTTAGTTGTCTAATATAGTATTATTGTTTTACAAATCCAATTAATTATGAATGCATTTGGCTCAAATAATCATGGTGTTTTAAGCAATTTAAACAAAAAAGGACCCTTTTAATGTGTTTTAGGTGTTTTCTGGGTGAAGCAAAATGGTTGCTAGTTTGCAGTGCAAAAAAGAGGCCTTGGAAGCTAAACTCAAGGACAAAACAAACGAACTGAAGAAATTATGCTTCGAGGAAGCAGAATTAACAGGTATTTTACCTGTTGAAACCCCTTTAGAACCAGGGGAAAGTCCTCCACATTTTCCACGACGTATCGGAACATCTTTTGCATTTCCTGAAAACCTCATTGATAAACTGCAGTCAAAAGAAGTAAGGAGTTCTATGTCATTTATTTACTTGTTTTAATCTATAGTCATTGCTATATTAATTATAATATTTAAATAAGAAGTAAACAAACCCAGCAGAGACTATATTATTTTTCAAACCACAATTTATGTAGTGAACATGAACTAGGACCTTCTTATTCCAAAGATTAATGCACATACACAAATTTAAAAAAAAATGGGGGGGGGAATCCAGTTGAATGCATGTATGTATATAAAAAAACAAACAATTTTACTAAATATTAGACTCATGTTAAAAGGAAAATTAGAAGATATTTATCAAATTTAATTAAATATAAAATTAAACAAAATCTCTGAAATTTTTTTTATTCTTATTGAAAATGTTATTGGTAATTTGTTGATGTTAATGTTTAGCCTAAAGAACGAGATGGGTGAAATATAGCTACTCTTAAACAAATATATATATATATATATATATATATATATATATATATATATATATATATATATATATATATATATATATATATTATTAAGCATACCAAAACTAACTTAAATGTTTTAAAGTATATAAAACATTATGACACATGTTTTTGAACAACTATAATTGTTATTTTAATCAAATTATAATTATCAATATCTATGGGAGACATACAGAGAAAAATAGACCCCTGCACCGGGACTTGAATTTCTAATATATTGTACTAGGTACAGGTATTAATTGAGTACTTTATAATTATAAGAGTTAATTCTCGATCCAGTTCTATTGCCGTGAATATTTGGCTTGCTAGATTTGTAGAAAAGATTGAAAGCTTGGATTCGGGGAATTCGTATTGGTAACAACAGAGAAAAATCATTCTCCCGTATAGCTCAGTTGGTAAGAGCACCTGTAACGGATTAATAGGAGGACCCATGGTTCAAGTCCCGGCGCGGGGGTCTATTTTTCTCTGCATGTCTCCCGTAGTTATTGATAATTATAATTTGATTTAAAGTAAAATTTAATTTTTCCGTAGTATGAATACTTTCAAAAACTTAAAAATTTGAATTTATAATTGTTATGATTTCAGGCCATTTCATCACTAGAACTAGAATTACAGGTTCAAACCGGCATTGCTGAAGCAGCATTAGGTCTTGCAAATGACGGCTCATCAAACAAGTCTGTTCGCAGAAAGCATAAAGCAATATATCAAGAAAGCCAGAGGAAACTTTTTGAATTAGAAGGCAAACTGAATGCATTGAAGAGTCTGCAGGCTAGACAACTTAAGAAGAATAAGTCACCAGACGGTGGTACTACTCAACACCTTTTTACTTTTGCTTTTGTTTTACAATTGCTCTTTTTGTTTACTACCTTCAACTTAAGTCACCTACGGCTTACAATGTAAACTGCTTGCTATTGTAGGTCAATGAATAGTTTATATCACATGTTTAAAGAAATGAAACACTGTAGTTATAAAATATAATTTCATTTGTCTATAACACAATTTTTAATTAATATAAGAATCAGACCGGTTTCAGCCTCTAAAATACTAAGATATAAAAATGTATAAAAGTATGACGGCTATCTTCAATGACTTATATTTCTAGACTGAATTACCACCTTACCTTCTAAGAAGGTAAGGTGGCGAGGGTTTAGGACATTTAGGTCAGGTGGAGGTGGGGAGTGGAATAGCGGGTGTTTACAATCAGATTAAGCGCTAGGGCAGAGAGAGGTGTGTATAGGAAGTATATGTATTGACTATTACAGATATGAATAATGACTAAACTTAAGTTTACTAGAATTTAAGAAAAGGAGAAACTCTAAACATAACAAATAATAAAAAATAATAAGAAATGAATAAGTAACATATTTAAACATAGTTAACATAATTGTACGCATAAAACCCCTTATAAGGAGTTAATTTAATAAATAAGAGCAATTATACATTTATCTCCAGTAGGGAGAAAAAATTGTGATTTTAGATTAGTTCAGAGGGACTAAAGTAAGTCCTTTCTTCCCTGAACTCAAAAAGTAGGGAGAAAAAGTAAAAGTAGTGCTAAATAGTAAAGTAGGGAGAAAAAAAAAGGATTGCCAACTTAATTATTTTATAAATAGTAGAGAATGAATGGCTAATGTAGTGAGGTTGTAGGAATCAGGTTGGCGACACTGCTTTTTTTTACCTAGTTTATCATTGTTTTTAAACCTGCATCTCAATAACCTTCTATTTGAGTTTAACTGCAATTCTTATTTGTTTTTAATATTGAATCTCTTATATCTGCTATTAAAAGTGCTAACAATTATTGTTATTTATTAAAATAATTAATAAAAACTGTGCAGTGGATGAAAATGTGTATTTTCTCCCTACTGGAGATAAAATATTGTTTGTACCTCTGGAGTAAACTGCTATAATTCCGCTCGTGATAATTATCTCCCTCGGCTTCGCCTCGGGATTTAGGGACCATGGTTCCTTCGCCAACCAACTTATTCGCTCAGGGAATAATGGCTTACTTTACTCCCTAGGTGCATAAATAACTATTAATATTATTTCGGTTTCATTTATTTCTAAAAATATGATGTATTTTAGTTGCAGTCGTTGCAGAGGATGAGAAATCTTTGTCTAGAAATGATTCTCCTAGCAAGCATGAAACTTTGTCACACTCTCTATCTGACAGTTGGGTTCCAAATCGACACTATCACTCTTTTAACAGCTTATCAAGGTATTTATTTTTTTATAGCATTGATATTAATAATATTATATATATTTTATTCAATTTTTGACAAGCAAAATCAATAACACCAATTGTCTTCTGTAAGTTTGACATCAAATGCTGTAAATTATATTTTAATTTAAATCAAATTATAATTATTATTAACAACGGGTGATACAGAAAAAAATAGACTCCAGCACCGGGACTCGAACCATGGGCCTCTATATTTTCAGTATAGTGCTCACTGAAGAATAATTTCCTCTGTCAATAACGATACCTAGTCCCGAATTTTGCTTTTAATTTTCCACAAGTCTAGGAGTCGACATTTACGACAATAGAACTAGACCGAGAATTATCACTTATAATTATAAAGTACCCAATTGGTACACCTTGTACAATCGATTAGAAAATCATTTTTAAGTTTTTGGTAGTATTCATACTTCGGAAAGTTTAAATTTTAATTTAAATCAAATTACAATTATTTTTAACAACGGGAGATAGACAGAGAAAAATAGACTCCAGCGCCGGGACTCGAACCACTGACCTCTATATTATTTTTTATAGCATTGATATTAGTAATATTATTTATATTTCATTCAATTTTTGATAAGCTGAATCAATAACACCAATTGTCTTCTGTAAGTTTGACATCAAATGCTGTAAATTATATGTATCTTAAATTATAAAAAACATGATTTTTTTTTATAAAAACATGATATTATGAATACTATCTTGATATTTTTTTCTATTGTGAGTTATTAATGACTTGTAGTGTGAACTATTAAATATGTTAAGATGTAAAATTTACTGACTATTTTCAGAGCGAGCCAGTACTCTGCAGGTTCTGCCAACCACTACAAGCCTGGTTATGGGGTCGGAGTTAATTATATGAATTGTGCCTTACCGAGTATACCTCAGCAGTATATGACCGTTCCAAACCAGAGTCATCCTGATCCGAGTAAGATCTTCATATTAGCGTATTTCAAATATGTTAGGCAATAAAAAATCGGTTGTTTTGGACCGATATTTTGTCGTAATTTAACATACTCATATATATGTTAGGCAATATTACAGTAGAACCTCTCTTAACCAAAATCCTTTTAACCGGAACAATCTCAAACTGGTAAAAAAATAAAGGATAAGAAAGCGTATATTTGTTTAATTTTATAGCAATACTTTTTACAAACAGAGTTACGCTATACAAAAGATAGAAGATTTTTTTCAATATTATAATAGGCCTACTGTAAATTATAGTTGTTAGAATGTTTATACATAAGTGTATGTACTTACATAACACCGTAATTAAAAAAAAATTGTAATATGTCTTATGACACCTTTAGCTTAAAAAATTACCCATTATTTACTAACCAAAATTATGGTTATCCGAAATCACTCTCGCCCCTTTTATTTTGGTTAACAGAGGTTCTACTGTAGTTTAATACAAAAAACATTTTTATTACAGTTCACTGTTAAAAAAGAAAATTGATTCTTATAATATAAAAACCCAGATCTTTTAAAATTGTTTAGTTTTTATATTATTAGTTTTAATGTTTTAATCCAATCATAATAATTAATTGTTGAGGAATAGAAACAATATTTTTTGTAATTAGTGAGGCAGTAAATATTTGTTAATCAAAAGGTCAAACAGATAACCATGAACTCCATGATAAATGCTACTACTCAATATGTTTCAAGCCTTATATGTTACTGAGCTCAAAATCTATAGATCATTTTGAGCTCATTTGTACACCCCTCAAAGTTATAGCCTTTCTTATTCACTTATAATTATTTATTACCTATTTTATTTAGTAAGTAAATACTTGTTAATTTAAATTAGGTATATTAGTATTATTTATATGTATACAGCAAGAATCGCATCAAACGAAATAATAAAATTCAATTTTAAATTTTTAATATTAACATGAATTGAAAATGAAATATTTATTAACAGACAAGAAATTATTTTAATAATTGAAAATTATTAAACTAAATTATTATATAATAAAACTATTTAATAGAAAAACATCTATTAACTGTAATTTTTATTTTAAAATTATTCTGTAAATGATATTAATTGTGTTTATTTTTTTCTGATTTAATGTATTATTTTGCAGATTGGTATTTGGATAATGAGCGGAATTCTATGATGACAAATCAGTTTTACGGTAGCAGTGAAAATTATGATGCCAACTTCCACAGAAACAGGTGATTCAATATTTTTATTTATTTTTTTGTAAGAAAATGATCAACTTAAATGGATCTGGGACAACCCAAATAACTTGTAATGATCAAGGTTTCAGTGTTAATGGTAGTTAAATATTTTTGGCAATCAGCTTTTGCTCTTTTGGTTTGTGATATTTTCTATAATTATTGAAGTAATTTAATTTAATTTTTTATCTGGATTTTGGTCCCTTATTGTAATATTGAATATATATATATATATATTGTTATCTTGAATAGATATTTTCTATAATTATTGAAGTAACTTAATTTAATTTTTTATCTGGATTTTGGTCCCTTATTGTATCTTGAATGTATTTGAATCATGAATGTATTTTATTTGCCTAAAAACTTGCGTATTATGATATTTCGTAACACATAAGTTACACACTAAGTAACAGAGGGGGACATGAAATAGTACATTACACGTCAAGTGCGGAAAGTAGCATTTTGCATGCGAGTGTGGAGTTTGCACCCGAGCGACAGCGAGGGTAGTAAAACCACACGAGCAAAGCAAAATGCCGTTTTCGCACGAGTTGCTTACCGTACTTTATCTACGATTGTTAGATTTAAATAATGAATACAGAAAAAAAAAAAAAAACTTCCAGTATGCAAGTTCGTATTTCTCTTTTGATAAAGATAACATTAATTTATTAGTTGTATTTTGTGCCGAATTATGTTGGGAGGCGTATTATTCTCCTCATATTCGTCATAATCATTTAAATCACTCATTGATTTTCACAAAAAACTCTATATAAAAGTTACTTTTATTAAACAAACAGCAAATTAGTCTTGTTAAATGTAAACAAACTCGCTAATCGTGCGTAAAGCTGAAGAATTCCTCTTCTTTACCGTGCTAGCGTGGTAAAGAAGAGGAGACGCGCATGCGCAATGAATACAAGTACGTAAATAGTCACTTTCTACGCATCTAAACAGAGATATAATGTTTATATTTCGTATCAATCGTAGATAAACATATTTTATTTCAATATACTAAAAATTATGTGTAAAAACTAGGGTTGGGATATTGAAAGAAAATATCAATATTTTCGATATATGGACATCGAGTGGTTCAACATCGATATTAGTGAAAATATCGAAAGAGAATATCGATATTTCTGATATATCGAGAATATCGGAGTTTTTTCTACTGATGAGAGAAAAAAAAAAAAAAAGGTCGCCCGGCCAATTTTTCCCCTGCTGAACGATAGAAAAGAGAAATTGATAAAAAAATATCGATGTTGCCGATATATCGAAAGATCAATATCGTTATAAAATATCGATATTTTTTGGTCCGATATATCGGAATCGAAGTCCCAACCCTAGTAAAAACCTCTAGAAGATAATAAAAATAATCAGTATACCGTACAGTTCATAAATAAATAGAATGTCAGGTGTTGAAACCAAAAGTGAGAGAAGTCAAAATAAATAATTAAAAAAAAAAATATCTTGTGCACTCTACGGAGTCAGAATCACTTCTAACATAAAGATACGGGTCCAATGACCCATACCATTTAATTAAAAACATTGTTACTATACATTTTAACGTTAGGCTCTAATATATAAATTATATTTTGTTTATTTTTATTTTTTTAGTTCTAGAGCTGGAATTGCGGAGAGAAATGAAAACTACCAACCCTATAATGAAAGCTACAATAGAATGGCCTCAACGCTACCCAGAAATGGATGTAATCCTCCAACCAGCAGTGTTCTCTTACCGGGACAAACATACCCTGATAATAGTTTAATGAGAACTCAATCCCTTGGCAATGTCGGCAATTACAACCAACCCGAAAAGTAAAATTTATATTATTGATTTATACTTTTTAATTATATTACTTTTTTATGATTAATTGCCTGACTGGAGTTGTGCGCTCGGTGTTGACCCAGCACAGCTATATAAATAGTTAGCTGCTTAGGTTTACACAGCTGATAGCAATACACTAACACCATGTTATCCATTATGTAAATAGTTGTGTAAGCCCTTTGGTAGGCCTAGACCCTTCATGGCATTTTGAGCCTTGTAGTTAGTTAATTAGTTTTTTATTAAATAAAAATAAATAAAATAATAAAAATACCATTAATTGAAATACAAAAAAGAAATACATACTTTTAATACATTTTATATTCAGTTTTACTGATGATTTTAAATCAGCAGAGCGCTGTGGATCCCTGTTTTTTATTATTAGATTGATTATAATATTAAACATTTTCTCCACATAAACTCAAAACACAACTCACTGAAAAACTCTCATTAGAAACATTAACTTGAGTTTTCATGCTGCTAGTTGTAGTAGTAAGGTCCTAGTACTAGTAATCAATTGTTTGAACCTAGCAATTAGGCCCATTTTACTAGCACCATGGTGGAGAATTCCAGCCACTTGACACATCGTACCTCTGTACATTGTACCGCCCAAGTGAGTATGATGTGATCATTAGTGAGCCGTATAAATCAGAGCATCACAGCGAGGGATTGAACCCATGACCTCGTACCGTCCTTGATTCAGTGATGCCCGAGCAGACGTGGTAAGTAATTTAATGCACATGGCTACGCCGGCTCTCTTAATTCCTGCTGCTAAGGCCCTATTCACACTAGGATACCGGGATTTGATTACAAATGCAATTTTAAAAGTATCTAGATTGAGTTGCTTGGCGGCTTCTTCCCCCCTCTCACTCCAGTTTGGTTCCCACTTGCTGACTCTTGGATTAACTCCATCCTCATTCTTAATTCACCTCGTTTTATTTCAATTTAAAAATAGTCTAGTTCTTCTTGTTTATGGTCTACAGGGATTATAATAATTAAAAACACAATTTTTTAATTATAATATTTTTTAAATTTAGCTATATTTCGCCCAAACCTAGGCATCTTCAGGCCTAAAAATAACAATCACATATATGTAAAAAATTGTTTTTTTAATTATTATAGTCCCTATAGACCATAAACAAGAAGAATTTATAATAAAAGGGATCAATTGAAGAATACACAAAATAGTCTAGGTTTAGACAAAAGTTTTTTCAGTGTGGTATTAGGATAGACTAGTGTAGTAGTAGTGTAAATTGTTTAATTTTTCACGCCATTTTGTTAAAAAGCATTAACGTTTTGATTCCCCCCCCCCCCCTTCCTTATACTAACTAATTTTATGTTCAACGAAATCCTTTTTACGTGAACCATTTTTTGTTTAAAGTAATGTCTACGTTTAATATTTTTAATTTCAGGAAAAAGGAAAAGCAATGGTATGAAACAAGCCTAGACTCATCACCAGTGCAGCCTAGAAGCCATCAAGTATCGGGTCATGCTAGCCCAGTAGATGTTGTTAAAACTCCTGAACCGATATATCAGTCAACGGAACAAAGGTCGTACACTAGCTCTCCTGCTCAAACCCAGCATGCCTCTATTAACAGCTTCCAATTTGACACAGTAATACTTTCTTTTTTATATATATATATATTTTAATACCATCTATTGAAATGGAAGTGTAAAAGGCATTTCTTTTTTTTATAAGTATTTATTATTAAGTTTTAGAACAGTCCGAGGTAGTTCAGTGGAAAGTCCGTTATGAAGACAATATATTCTGCTGTATCAAAGTTTTCATTGGTTATTATCTGTTAGCAGTGAGGGTTAATTTGACTTAAGGTTGAGGATTCCACTTTGTTGTTTAGGCACATTATACCTCAGAACCAAAATGTAGCTGTTTTGAGTGAACGTTAGTTGAAAAATGTATTTTTTTTATCATGTAATATAGTGGATTTTTAATCTTCTAAAATGTATATTATTATTTTATTTATTTTATTTTCATTTTAAAAGTCTTGTCTCAAATGTAGGTTCTATTTATGTTAGTTTTATTTATATACAGATTTTAATAGTAAGTAGTTTGGTTTGTTTCCTTGTATATGAATCTTATTGATAGTAGGGTCTAGAGGAAAAAAATTAAAAGCTCACTTTTGCGATATTTCGACCCCTCTTTGGGTCATGTTCAGGCTGAAAACCACATTTATTGTCAGTAACTTAAACAATTTGCAATATTTTGTAACATAATAATAATTAAAGTTCCTTCTATATCTTCCTGACTAGAAGATTATGATTTCATCCTATTATTGCTAAAATATTAATTTTTCTCTAACCTAGGTGGCTATAGTCAATCTGAAATAATTAATTTCTGTTATAAGGTTAGTCCAAGTTTAATATACTTCAGGTTCTATTTTATATTAATTATTTTGTACTTACAGTTAAGGATGTTCTATTTACTAAAATTCCATAGTTATGCAATGATTTCCACTCTTTGTATGTGTTAAAAATCCAACAATTTTATTAAAACATTTTTAAAATCAATTTTACTTCACCCAATGTAATTTTTCAAGGCATGTCTGTGATACTTTGATTTTAGCAATAATAGGATGAAATCGTAATCTTCTAGTCAGGTAGATATAGAAAACAATTTAATTATTATTATGTTACAAAATATAGCAAATTGTTCAAGTTACTGACAATAAATGTGGTTTTCAGCCTGAACATGACCCAAAGAGGGGTCGAAATATCGCAAAAGTGAGCTTTTAATTTTAGACCCTACTATCAATCAGATTTTAATTTTTTCTAACTTATTGAGTATCTTTATTTGTAAAAATTTCAAAATATTTACCTGATTACTTTGTTGTTGTTTTCTGTACAGGTTGTGCCTTATGAGTCCCCTAAAAACCATACAGTTATTGAAGCTGGAAAGTGGCAACCTTACAGAGAGGTTACTAAACCTTTTGAAATGTCTGATTTTTACAAGTATAGTACGAAATTCAGAAAGGGCAAAACTTCTCCTGCTTCAAGCACTGTCGGTGTAGTACAGCAAAAAGCAATTTATACACCTCTTCAACCACAGGAGTGCCAACCCTTGGCTAAGTAAGAAAACTATATGCATCTGTTCATTTGTCCATTTATATCTGACTTCATTTGTTATAACTAGTTTATTAACTCTCTACCGTGGGGCGTAAAAAGGGCCTAAGTGATGGCCTAATTGCAAGGTTCGAACAAGTGGTTTGTCCTACCCGTTCTTGTAGGAAGTACTAGATTACTACTACTACTACTAGTCATTCTTAAGCCGAATCTCCTTAATCAGAAGTAAAATTAAATGATTGGGATATTTGAAGCTATTTTCTATTTCAGCTCTTTCTAAATGGAGATGTACCACTTATTTTCTCTGCTGGCCTCTTTCCGCTCTCAGTAGAGATTCGATTTCAATCTGAATAAAAGATTAAATAATAGCAAATGACTATAATGCATTGCTTTCACAGCCTAAGGTCTCTTATTCAACTTCTTATAACAATAATTATTATTATTTTTATTTTCAGTGAAATAGGCAACAGTTCTGCTTCTCCCAGTGATTTACACCAAACCATACCATCACCTTCAGAATCCGTCAATGCTTGGTACGGTGAAAAACAACCGGGGAATTCTGGAACTCTAGTTTAGGAGTTTAGTGCTTCGGTGCTTCATGTTTAACCTATAATTCATAATGGTTGTGAGAACATTTCCATGTTCTAAAGAGTTTATTACCTATATCTATTTTTTACATTTTGTTTTAATTATGAAAAGGACTTTTTTTTTGTCTTTTTTATCGAACGTGATAAATTGTGCCTTTTGTGTGTTAGGGAACATATCACAGTAGAGGCGGATAAATTGTTTTATTACTTCTCAGGTGAAGCGTGTTGTTATCGAAATAATTATGTCAGTTCTTAGCTTTAATTCTTTTATAGATTTTCCCCCACTCATTTTTTTTTACACAAGTTGCCTTAAATGAAATCTTCAGTATAGGTTTTTGTTATTATCGTTAAAAGATATGGTGCATACTTTTTTATCCTTTTTTTCTTCCCCCCTTTGAATAAAATGATTCCTGACTTTAAATTTAATTATTTTGCTTTGTGATAGAAAAAGTCAAACAGATTGACGAGTTTTATAAAATTAGGTGCTGATCTCTTTAGAAAAATAATACTTACGGAATGAGCCGACATTTGTTTCCTTTTTCAAAAAAGCTTATGCAGCTTGTTTTGGGCTGTTATGTTAGTTTTGCAGGAGAATGGAACTGAAAGTACATTATCACTGAGAGGTGTAGACACGATTCTTTGAATCTGAAGCTGTGTCCACTTTAATATTTCACCCTGATTGCAAAAATCCATATTGACTGTTAGTATTTTTGTAACTGTATTTTTTTCTATTTATTTTTAAAATTACAACTCCTAGGCTTGTAAGCTCATGCACGAATACAATTTTTTAAGAAAGGAAAACAACAGAATAACTCTTTTCAATTTTAAAAATTGAATCTATGACTGAAAATGTATTATTGTTTGTTTTATCATTAAAATAGTTTAGTTATTTTCTTTGCAATTATTAAATTTTATGTTATGATAATTAAGTCGTCTTTAAATACTCAATATTTAAGTTGTAAGCATTTATTTCTCTCTTGACTTTACCTCTGCTGATGAGCAATTTGTTATTTAAAGTTTGTATTGTATTTAAAATATTAGTATGTGCTTTTTCCGCACTTTTCTAGTAATTATTATTTGTTTGTTCCTTACTTTATTTTTTTCTTTGTTAACTATTAATGAAAACAATTGCATCGAAGTTAATAATTAATATTTTGTATTTTATAAACTTAATATTAAGAAGTGGAATAAGTAAAAACTAGTGTAATAAGAATTAATTGTTAATGGTCAGAAAGGTCGGTATTATATTACCAAAAAATGAACGTGCGGTGTCGCAGGACACCTAGAAGGAACCAAGTTCCTTACACTCTAAAAATCGCACTGCTAAGTATACGATGCTAACTACTTATACGTGGCGGAGTTAGAAATGATACAAAATTAAAAGATATACAACGCTAACTACTTGTACTTAGAAGAGTTAAAGAAAAAGGCAAAATTGAACCGATTTTTCGACACATTTGTTTACATGTTTGTGTTGTATGTTATACTAGCATGAGTGCGAGAGAGGAAAAGAGAAGAGAGTGGTGATGGAATTTCTATAACATGCACACTCGACATTTTCCTGAGGGTCGATTTTGTAATGGTCGATTTTTGCAGGTTCACTCCCGGCGCTGTAAGGATAAGGAACTTCGTTCCAATAAATAGTATAGCAAACGTGCGATAAGGAACTTCGTTCCAATAAATAGTATAGCAGTCTAACAGTTTTCAATGGAAGATGGTTTTCAAAGTTACATGTGGTTGGAAGCATCTGGCAACTACAAGTAAAATTAATAATTTTTTTTTCATATTCTGGTCTAGCTGCGTATCTGTGGGTTAAAAGAAGTCATGAAACCATTATGGTTTCACCCCTTCATAGGTTGTTGACCTTTATGTGGAGAGTTTTATTAGGGTTTAGTTTATTTCCTTGATAGGTACTATACTAGCTAGTGGTACCGAAAAAAAAAAAGTTTTAATCAACATGTGTGATAAATATGCAATTCTAAAGTTGCAACAGCACTGTAGCATGATATGTTTTTATATTTTTTTGTTGCTTTAATAAATGTTGTCTATTCATCTGCAAGAACTGTCTAAAATGTGGCACCATACAAGTTAAATTCTTCTTTGTAACTTCCGTTGTACTTGAAGTATCCAGAGTGGAACGGAAATAAATTTAATTTATCTACTTGTATATAGTTGATAGTTACTGTGTTATTTTGTTATTAAAAGATTTATATTTTTATAAGAAATTAAATTTAAGATTTTTTTTTTTAAAAATGACATTTTTTTTAACTTCTGTATGTTTTATCGATATATTTATTGTTTTGTTCAAATTGTCTATTACAATATTGATTGTTATTTAGTGTTTATTTTATTACTGAATTTAAAACTTTATCACATTTTAGAACAATATTCTGGAATGTCTTTAGTTTTAATTACAGCAATAACTTGTTTATAATACTATTAAAAATAAGCTTCTATGTTTGTTGTTTTTACAATTTAATTTCAATTTACTTGTTCAGTAATCCCTTGATATCTGCGGGAGTTTACGTTCCACAGTGTTCTTTTTGCCTTTTCTCGGAAGGTTTGCAAGCTTAAAGGAACCTTTTTCCTTGTCCAATCCACAATCCATAAGTTCAGTGCTTTTTCCCATTCTGCCGTATTTAACATCCATGGTTTTAGAACCTATTTTAGCGGCGATGGGGGCACTTCCATGACACTTTGTGATCAAACCCACGGATTAAAAACCCCGCAGATATCGAGGCATTACTGTACTGAACAAATCTCAAAGAGTAAGCCTTAATCGATCTAAATTAAATACTGTAAGATAAAATTTGGTCAGTTAAGAATATCTATTCTTATATCTGTTTTGATAACCGATCCTGGTAGAAATAATTTTAATTTAGATTCATATTTACTTGTGATAATTTATTTTAAATTTTGTTGCTAATTAAGTTAATTCTTAAGGCCGGTCCAGATATTACATTTTGCACAAGCTTTTGTTTGCGCAGTCTTAAGACGGAATGAAAACTTTGCAATTTTTAGAGTGTCTACATGGTGCAGAGATATCTGTATATTTCACACAGTTTTAGTGGCATTGTCATGGAGGAGCTACTACTCTGTTCAATTTTGGCATGCTGTCTTGTTAAGTAACAATCACATACAAAGAAACTGAGGAACAAAATGAATCGGAAAACGTAGCTACCGTCTACATGCGCCGACTTGTCCACACAGTTCAAGGATATCTATGCTCTCTAGCTCAGTTTTCGCTGCAACTGTACCGTCTTCGCGCAGGTTTCAAAACTGCGCACTTTTCCTATCTACACACAACGTTTTACCTGCAACGTGTTGAACTGTGCTGACAAAAGGTTGTGCAAAACGTAGCGTCTGGACCGGCCTTTAGAGTTCTAATGAGAATTTGTTATTAGAGTTTTATTGAAAATCATAAATTGAAGACATTTAGAGGAATTGTTTTTCTTGCTGGCCAGTGCTTTTGCTTTATTAAACTTTTTTTTACTTGATCAATTTTTTGTCTCACTGTATGTTTAACCTATACATGACATGTTAATGTAGAGATATGCACACATGTCTGTAAGAGCTGAATGTGACATTTGTTTAGACAATTCGACTTTATGGGAATAAAAATCCCTTTGCTACCTTAGACCCACAAAGTTTTACAGCACTTCTTTAGATTTTTACTCCCCTTAAAAAAAAAAAAAAAATCAGGAGTAACAATCTAAAGGTGTACGGAAGTGTGATGTTCCTTTGTCCCAAAGTACATTAGACTAAACATCCCTTTGCCTTAATAGTTATTAAGTCAAAGTCATTTATATTCTAAAAATCATAGGGGAGTAACAATCTAAAGAAGTACCAGTTTTACTTGGAAGCTTTCATCATGAGGTTTTCAGAAGTATGATTCTGGACTTTGTATAAATGTTTAGAATCAGATAATAATATACACCCAATATTCTCATTACTCATTTAATTTACATTGCATGTGTTCATTATACTCTATTTCATGTACTTTATTTGTCCTTGGTTTATTGTTAATGAGGAAAAAACTTAATAGTTTCAAATAAGTTATTTAAAATCTTGAACAAAATTGGAGTGATTTTAAAATGTTATTTACCAGATTGATTTGTTATTTTGCCAAGTCTCAATATGTAACTGAGAAGTGTCAGAAGCAACAAGTTTCACTTGACTAAAACTCATAAATGGCTTAGTGAAAACATCGAAAAGTTATATTGTGTATATTTCATATATTAAGAAAATTAATCTTGACTTAACATCTTTAGTAAGAATATTTGAGACTATTTATCTGCTATAATAATTTATTCATCGAAGTCTTAATTATTATGTAAGTATTTTTTTTAATGTAAGAGTATGAGCACATCTCATGAATATAATAATTGTGAAAATATGGCAATTCCGTTTTTTTATAACTTGGTTCTGAGTGGAAGTTTATTATTGTTTAATAAGTCTGACAATTCAGCACAACTCAAGTTCCTTCAGCAAATCTGCCAAATAAGCTTTTTATCTTTGGACAATATTGGATATAATTTTCTGATGATTACCTTATTTCCTAAAAAAACCTATTTGAAATAATTAATAGAGGAATGTTAGACTTATGATACTCAAGATTGCTTCTTTGTGATAGTGATAAAGCATATCTTTAAACCAAATTTTGGTTTATAAAGTAGTTTTCAACATTGCAAAAGAGCCTTATAACGGGTGTCACTTGTAACGAACTAGTACAAAAAATACTAATTACTACTAATTAAAATACAACATCTTCCGTCAGTTATTAACTGAAGAATGAGGAAGCAAAAAACGAATACAGCAGAAAATAAATTATTTTTTCAAATGGACGAGTGTAGGTACTTCTTTAGATTGCTATTCCCCTATGTTTTTTTTAGAATATAAATTACTTGTGACTAAATAACTATTAAGACACAGTGATGTTTAGTCGTGTGCTTTGGGAAAAAAGGAATATCACACTTCTGTTTTTATAAGGGGAGTCTAAAGAAGAACGTTCTGTACACCTTCTTTAGATTGTTACTCCCCTCTGATTTTTTATAAGGGGAGTAATAGTCTATTTAAATTGTTACTCCCCTCTGATTTTTTATAAGGGAGTAATAGTCTAAAGAAGAACATTCCGAACACCTTCTTTAGATTGTTACTCCCCTCTATTTTTTTATAAGGGGAGTAATAGTCTAAAGAAGAACATTCCGAACACCTTCTTTAGATTGTTACTCCCCTCTGATTTTTTATAAGGGGAGTAATAGTCTAAAGAAGAACATTCTGAACAGCTTCTTTAGATTGTTACTCCCCTCTATTTTTTTATAAGGGGAGTAATAGTCTAAAGAAGAACATTCCGAACACCTTCTTTAGATTGTTACTCCCCTCTGATTTTTTATAAGGGGAGTAATAGTCTAAAGAAGAACATTCCGTACACCTTCTTTAAATTGTTACTCCCCTCTGATTTTTTATAAGGGGAGTAATAGTCTAAAGAAGAACATTCCGTACACCTTCTTTAGATTGTTACTCCCCTCTAATTTTTTATAAGGGTAGTAACAATTTAAAGAAGTGCCCGAGTGTAAGCGATCAAGATGAACCAGGACCTTCTTGCTCTAAACATTAATGTGCAGTTTATATGTAAACATATTTTTCAATTTAACCTATGTTTAAGTCTGTTTTTAATTTGAGGTATAATAAACACTTTTTTCAGCTAACTACTGTTCTTTTATTGATGTACACCCGTATGCATTATGCATTATTATAAGGGAAACAGTGACAAGGGAAGCGAAAGCTCACCCCGGGCTGAATTTGTTAAGATATAAAAGATTTGCTATATTCCCGACTTTTATTAAAATGGACAACCTTCAGCCCCTAATAGTTCGTTATTATGATTTTTTTGCTGCATTCTTATCTTCTTAGGGAAACTTGTCATTCAAATTAATAATCCTAAATTTTCATAAATTGAAATCACATTTAGAAATATTCAATATTATTTTTAAAAAAAAGCAAATTAAAATTAAGTGGATGTTGTTAAGCAAATTAAAATTAAGTGGATGTTGTTACGCAAATTAAAATTAAGTGGATGTTGTTAAGCAAATTAAAATTAAGTGGATGTTGTTACGCAAATTAAAATTAAGTGGATGTTTTTAGGGGTTATAAAGCGGTAATATAGAATTTAGCATTGATGCACCAACTTACCCTAATAATCCTAACATGTTAGGTAATAACTCTTTGCATTGATACAGAATCTAGCCCTTTTATAGAAGAATAGTGGTTAATAAGTTGACCGAACACAAACAATAACTGTTCTAGTTTATTAGCGAATTTTCAAAGAAAATTAAGCTATTGCAATGGCTTCAAAATTTTCTCCATGGAAATCCGTTTTAGACCATTCTCAATCGATTCCTGAAATCTAACACTTTCTATGTATTTATGTATGTATATATGTATGTGTCACTCCAGACGATATCTCACGCTAGGATGCACTTAAAAAAATTTAAAATGTCAATAATATCAAAAGAAAGGATGAGTTTGTTGACCAGAATTTATGGAGTTCATTTAGGGGTCAAATTTTGACAATTTAGGGTCAAAAATAGCATAAAAACGTGTTTTTTCCATTTTACCCTCCTCTTACTTGAAAATGTGACAAAAGTGTACATAACAACAATTACTGTACTCTTAAAGAGCTTTCCAACGACATGCATCATGAAGGGTATATACTATTTTGACTTTTGTACCCCATACCCCATTCTACCAAATTTTTTTTCACCCATCCAAATTCTAAACCAAAATTTTCCTATACTATAATAAGCCAATTATACGCAGATGTCTTTGAAAATTCGCTCATTATGTCATGGCACATGACTGGACTTTTTTTTGTTTTAACAGGGATTGTAATTTGGAGACAATAATTTGTAACACAAGACATTTTTTGTGACTTTTTTTATCTAGCATAATATATATATATATTTTATAGGATGAGAAAAAATTATATTTAGGGTTGTTTCTTTTGAATGATCCAATACATGGACTATCGAATGCCATCTGCTTTTAGAGCAGATAGCAGATTACATCATCAAAATGTTGAGATTTTGATTCACTGCTATTTATTGTAGGTCTGTAAATTTGCCCGGCATGTAGAGACAAGATATTGGGTGATAATACTTGCTCAGTTGTTTTTGCTATCAGTTACTGTATTCGATGGTTGTGCGCAAAAAGGGCATAAGTACAATTTTGTTTTGTGAAAATGAGATAAGTGCACCATCTGATTCAGATATTTTTTCTTTCAGCTGGTCTAACACACATTTTAAATAATGGCGGGTAAGCAGAGCCTAGTAGTAGTCCAGGCAAATTTGTAAAAAAAAAAACAACAAATGGAGGAAATAATTTATAAAGTTTTGAAACTTTGTGAAAACACTTTTAAGGGGTGTAGTAGTAAGAAACAGTAAAGTTCCCCCCTCTTGAGGGGGCGCGTCCCCCCTCCCCCCTCCTTAAAGTCCAAAATTTACTTATTTTTTACTTTTTACGCAAAACGGTTTATTTTTTGAAGAGAAGTGTCATTACCAAAATTATTCATCACATAATTCTGCACAAAAAAGTTCCTATGCATGTTTGAAGTGGGACATACCGTTTTCGAGATATTGTAGTTGGATAGAGATAAAACATATTTTTGCGAACCAAGATATCTAAAAAACAACACATCCGATTTTAATGAAATTGGGATGGTAGGTTATACTTAGCCCACTGTTGATCCCATATAAGTTTCAACCTTCTGCGCCCATTATTTTATCCTCCACATGCGCACAAACATACATTTATTTAGACCTATCCTTAGAAGGGAGAAGATGTTAGAAGGGAAACTTAAGGGATACGTTCCTCATTACTACATTACAAATTCAGATATTCAGTAGGTTGAATGTTGAATGTATATCCCCCCTGGATCCGCCCCTGGTTGAATGTATATCCTTATTAAATGATTAGGTTTTCTTTGGTTCTCCAAAATGTATCTGCCAATCAATAAAATAGAACTAACTGGTTGGAAGTCATTAAAAATATGCTGATATTGGCACTTATTTTAGACTGTTACTCCCTTTATAAAAACAGAAGTGTGATATTCCTTTGTCCAAAAATACATTGGACTAAACATCCCTTGTTATTTATTCAAAGTAATTTTTATTCTAAAACAACAAAGGGGAGTAACAATCTAAAGAAGTACCCCGATATTCTTACAGCACACTCAAAGGGTCCATGGCAATATAATATAGGTCTTGGAATCTCCCTCTCTCTCTCTCTCTACACACACACACACAAGGTGACCCGCGATAAAATGTTGTAACACTTTTTTTTATGATTTTTATCCCCCCTAATGATTTGATTGTTTGTAATAAAATCTAGGGCGGATTGTAGTGTAAGTCTACCCTTAGAGTAGTTTATTTATGTCATTAGGTCTTGGTTTAGTTTTTTTGTTGTCACTTTTTATATGGGTAACCCTGAGGGGGTTATAACAGCTAGAGAGTTTTTGTTGAGTCAGAAGGAGTGAGTTGTGTCAGAGAGCTGTAGGCAAGAAACTTCCTCCTTGCATAGTTTTAAAGTTTTTTTTTCATAAAGTTAAAGTTTAGGGCAGTTCTCACCTACGGTGGATTAAGAAGGAGCCAAACTTCCCGGATTGCGGAAACCAACAGCGTTTCGTAGGTCTCCGCTATTGCTACCCTAAAACTACGCAGCGTAGCCCGCCTGTTGGCTAAGCCAGAGTACTGCAGGCATCAACTTTTAAGGTTGGCTAAAATTATACTATTTTTCCTATATATATTTATCATTTAAGCAGTTAAACATCAATTTAATTTACTTTGTTACAAGAATGATTATTATTTTGTTTCATTTACATTTATTTTTGTTTCTTTTTGACTACTAAATATTATTTTCTTTGCCGACTGGGGAGTGAACAAAGCCTGTTTACCCAGAGTTAAATAAAAGTGTTTTGGTTAAATTGTTTTATTGTTTTTTTTTTTTTTTAGGGGCTTTAATAAGTTCTAAGATTCCCTCTATTTATCTTTAAAACTGGTTTCCCCGTTCCCCAGTTTTCCCACACCTCCCTTCTCTATTAAGCCACTAGGTGATTTAATAGGTTTTTATATGTTATTATTTATTTTCTTTTATTCGTTCATCCTCCTTGTTCTTACCCTACCCTTTTGAACGGGGTGGCGCCCAAATTTCTTAGTTATACCTCAGACGGATTTACCCCTCCCTACTGCCGACTGAGTTGGGACAAATCATTTCCTCAATTAGCAATGTATTTGATTATAAAGGCTATAATGTCATAACGAACTGGTGGATTCTATGGGTCAAATGCAACGAAAAATGTCGATTAACCCATTTACTTAATAGTTCTCGAGATATCGATTTATTTCTATTTCAGAGTTATTTCTTATTATGCATTATGCATTTTTCAGTAAAGTGCTTAATTCATAATATCTCAAAAACTAAATGAGATAGAGAAATTGGGATAAGTAACAATTTTAAAGAGCATAAAAAAAACCTTTCAGAATCACTCATTTATTTTCAAATTATCAGCAGCTAAGCATACTATTAAGTCCTGTTACACAGTGGCGTAACTGAGAATTCCGGTGCCCCCCCCCCCAACTTTTGAAAATGCGCCTCCCTATAACTTAAAAAATTTACCCTGCCCCTCCCCCTCATTCTTTTTGGCTCTTTGTTAGTCAAGCTGGGACGGATGAAGTGGGGACGATAAAATAATATGTTCAATAAACTCAACTCTGCATTTTGTTTATTAAACCATTTAATTAAAATCATAATATAATGGAATAGAATACTCATAATTATAAACGGCTTTACTTTTACTTTAAAAGACTAAAACTAAAGCATTGGGGGCCTCCAAAAAAACCTTTCGTTTAGAAATGAATGGGGCCCCCTGACAATGGTATTGAAGTATAATTCCAAGTTAGATTTTATTATGATCTAAAGGAGCCCCCATCGACATTGGTACAAAGATAGTAGTTACATTTTTATTTTTTTATTTGGGGGCCCTCTGGCAGCGGGACCCGCACGCATTTCGGGCCCATAGTTACGTCACTGATCACAACATCCTTCTTGCCATTTTGGTTGTAAAAAACCAGGGCCGCCTCTCGGAGACCCTGGCCCCTGGGCAATTGCCCCCTTGCCCCCCACCCCCCTTGTCGGTGGCCCTGATAAAGAAGATGAAAACAAACTAAAAACCTTGTTTGAAGACTTGAACTGGAATATCTTATACACAAATACAGATGCACATAAAGGCAATGTGACACATAGCTTCTTCACATCCTATTTCGAATACTTTAACGATTTTATGCTTTTACGACCTATTTTGGTCATGGACACCTTCCTGGGGCCCGCTTTTAGACGTCCGTTTTTCCGGGTAATAACGGGTTTTTCCCCCCCAAAAAACCGTTTTTTCCGCATAACTCGAATACGGTCGACCGCAGCGGTCCGACGCAAAAGACCTTTTTTGTAGGTCTCGCGGAAAGGGAAAAAATAGTTGTTTTTTTTTGTTTTTTTTAAAGTGAATAGGAAAAAAGATACACGCCCCCGAAAAAGCCCCTAAAACGGACATCTAAGAGCGGGCCCCAGGAAGGTGTCCATGACCCTCATTATTTGTTTTTTCTCTCATTTTTATCTCGCAAAGCAAAATTCCAGAGCTTTTTACTCTTGATTGAGGGATTTTAGAAGTGTGCCGTATTCAGGAGACACTTCTGCTTTTCATAAGATTTTGAATGGTATAATTATACTTTAAGATCAACAGACTAGTTTTTGATGAATTTACACGTTTTGAGGTTTTAAAAAATGTCTGTTTGTCGTCTGTGCAGATACGTGGAGCCTAGACTACTGGGCCGATTTTGGCGATATTTGGCATACATGTTCAGGAAAATTATACCCCGAGGTGAAATCGAGAAATGAATTTTAGCTCCAAATTTGGGGGTGCTAGCTGGGGAAAAAACTTATTTCTCGCAAACAGTTCTGAAGATTATGATTAACGAATTCTAAAATGTAGTCCATTTAAATACGAATCTAACGATATAAGCCGTTTTCCCGGGAAACATCTAGTTCCTGAGAAAATAGCTTTAAACGTGGACGGAGAGTGGCCTGGTTCGGTTCCCCGCCGAGGAGAAGTTATTATTATGATCAATTTTGATGAAAAGTTCAATAATAATTAAATGTACCTACTTTTCTTTTTTTTTTAAACTTCTATTTGAATACTGCAAGTACAATACATAGAAATGTTACAAGCAATAAATATCAAAGAATGTATGACTTGAAGTAACATGATGTAAGAAACTATCCAGTAGCACTTATACTGAATAAGACAGATTTAGTGATATAAAGATTTAAAAATAATATTGACTAAATAAATAAAATATACTTCAGTTATCTAAGAGGTCTCTCGGCCACTGCCTCTTCAGGCGTCTAGGATTGTCAGGAATGGACCGGGACAATAGACTGTGGACTAGTGGATTAGAATGGACAGGAAGGGAATCGTGGAAGGATTTGTATCTAGATATGGCTAATTCTCCGACAAAGAATACTTTAAGGTCGTTGTGAAGGATAAAATTTAGTACACTAAAAAGGGAGCTTCAGCTATTTTTCTTAGGATCTTGGATTGGAGAGATTGGATGCGATAGGAATTGGAGGGCTTGGTGCAACCCCAGAGTTCTATGCCATATGTCCATGTGGGCTTAATTGTTGTATTATAAATAAGTACTTTGTTCTGCATGATGAGTTTAGATGTGTTGTGTAAGAGTCTGTGTAGGAGTTTATAGCGTGTACCGCATGTTTGACGTATATGTTTAGTGTGATGTGCCCATGATAGACGACGATCTAAGTGTAGCCTCAGGTAGCGGATGGAATTGGAATGTGGAATAAGGATTTGGTTTAGGGTAACTGGTTCACACATAATTAGAGCGAAGGTCACTTGGGAGCTTTTTGTTTCGTTTACTTTAATTCACCATTTCTTAAACCAGGTTTCTAGGAGAAGAAGGTGCTGTTGGACATGATCGGAGGCTGTACGAGGAGACTTATTTGAGGATAGGATTCATTTATCGTCGGAAAAGGAGCAAAGAACTGTTGAAGGATGCTGGGGAACATCGGAAGTATAAATGGAATAAAGGTTAGGACCTAAAATGCAACCTTGGGGCACCTCTGCTTTTATAGGGAGGATGGAAGAGGTCGAGGAGTTATAGGAGACTCGGGAGGAACGGTTTTCCAGGAAGGATTATAGGATGAGGTAATAGGTGAAAGGAAGGATACTCTTGAGCTTCCAAACTAAGCCGACATGCCATATCCTATCAAAAGCCTGGGCCTCATCTAGGAAGCAGAGGAAATTACATCCACAACTCTGTGGCACTGTTGAACGGTGGAGTAAAGGGAACGGAAGCCAAGCTGAGATCAGGGATGATTTTAATGGATTTTATTAAAGAAGAATTACTATTAAGAAAAAGCTTTTCGAGGATTTTTCCTAGTATAGGGAGGAGACTGATAGAGCGGTAGGAAGAAGGTAGATGAGTAGGTTTTCGAGGTTTAGGTATCATTATTATTTTGGCAAACTTCCATAGGAGTAGGAAATGTGTGGTTCTATATAATGACGGCATTATATATATATATATATATATATATATATATATATATATATATATATATATATATATATATATATATATATATATATATATATATATATATATAATATATATATAATATATATATATATATATGTATATATATATATATATATATATATATATATATATATATATATATATATATATATATATATATATATATATATATATAAAAATCTGCTTAACCTAGAGACTTGATATTTTGAGAATATATTCATATCAAAGGCACCAATAGAAAGGGCAAAAAACGGTGGCTCACATAGAATTTATTTATCTATATACATGAAGGTCTATAGGTATAGAGACTAGAGACTATAATATCTTCTGCATTATCTGATATTCTCACGTTCAATTTTATTTCTCTTCCCTCCCTCTTCTTTTTTTTCCAATAATAGATTACAACATTACATGTAGTACTAGAGTCAACTATTATAAATGTTAATAATACAATTGTTTAAAATAGTACATTACGCGTCGAGTGCGGAAAGTAGCATTTTGCTTGCGAGTGTGGAGTTTGCACCCGAGCGACAGCGAGGGTAGTAAAACCACACGAGCAATGCAAAATGCTTTTTTTCGCATGAGTTGCGTACTGTAGGGGAGAGTGGGGCATGTTGTCACAAATTTAACAATTTATTTTTTTTAATTTTTTCTATTCGGTACATTTTCAATTTCTAAGTACTATTGTTTATTTTAAAGATTCAGCTACATGTGGCACAAGTTTTATTTATCTAGCATTAGTAGAAGTATTTTTATTTTATTTTTTTAAAGTTAAAGTTTTTTGTGACAACATGCCCCATCAAGGGGCAGGTTGTCACTTGGTATGGGGTAAGTTGTCACAAGATATAAATTAATTATCACCACTTTGATTTAACAAAATTTAAATACCTTAAAGCTACAAGATTTGGCTAGTTAATATAATAATTATTATTATTTATGGGGCTATCAGTCTTGTACAGGCAAAATATTTTTCTTATAGGAATCATTTATGTTAATTTTACTGAAGTACCAATGCTAGGTTCTGTAATTTATTAAAAATGCTTCAGCTGCGTAACGAGTGGAGCAGCCTCTAAATTTTAGAACCCTAACCGCATTCATGAGCATGAAGCATGAGCACTCCTGGAGCATACCGTCCTCTAGTGGTTTTTGCCTTGTAATTGCTCACCATTTTGCCTAGAACAGAACAGCTTTGCTAAAATCGTTATTTCGCACCTAGCACCTAGCTACGAGTACGGTAAGGGAATCAATCAGCTACCTCGGTAAGGGATTCAACCCTGCGTTTTTAAGTATAAGGGTGGAGAGGGTTTGTTAAAAAATAAATTTTTATTTATTGTTTTTAAAATAAAAGGGGAAAAGTGTATCATTTGTTTGATTTTTTATCAATAGTTAGCATATTTGTTTAACTTATTTTAACTGGCCATCCTTTTTTATTCTTAATCCACATTCCTTATAAATTTCTCTTCACTTTCCATTTCTATTTAAATATAGAAGAATACTCTTACGTAAATATAGCATTGGGGCAAGTAGTCACAAAAGGTATTGGATGTGACTACTTGCCCCTTTTACTTTGTGACAACTAGCCCCAACGCGCCATTTTTAATTATAGTGAAATATTTTTTTCCTGCCGCAATAATATTGATTTAACGGTTTAGAAAAACAATGCCAAAACTACTACGTAATAATAATTATCGAATATAGCACCCTAGATAAAAAATACAAAACAGAAAACATAATTTAAAAACAAAAAAAGCAGTGAGTGACTTGCCTAAAAAGTTTATGTTCCATAGATGACAGACGGTTTGCTACAGTGACACAATTTTTCGTTAAGTTTGTCTACATAATAAAGGTTATCTTCAGTAGCCGAGCGAGATTTCCCTTATCACTCTAACCCCTTAAAATTGACCCTGTGACAACCTGCCCCTGTGACTTCTTGCCCCACTCTCCCCTACTTTATCTACGATTGTTAGATTTAAGTAATAAATACAGAAAAAAATAAACTTCCTGTATACAAGTTCGAATTTCTCATTTGATAAAGATGACATTAATTCATTAGTTGTATTTTGTGCCGAATTAATTATTTTGGGAGGCGTATTATTCTCCTCATATTCGTCATAATAATTTAAATCACTCACTGATTTTCACAAAAAAAATCTATATAAACATAAACAGTTACTTTTATTAAACAAACATCAAATTAGTTTTGTTAAATGTAAACAAACTCGCTAATCCTGCGTAAAGCTGAAGAATTCTTTTTCTTTACCGCCCTAGGGTGATAAAAAAGAGGAATTCTTCAGAACTATGAGACGCGCATGCGCAATGAATACAAGTACGTAAAGAATCACTTTCTACGCATCTAAACATTGATACAATGTTTATATTTCGTATCAATCGTAGATAAAATATATTTTATTTCCACGAGAAAAAGTTATGTTTTCAGTTTAATTTAGAGGGAGTAAAGTGCGTCTTTTCTTCCCTGAACTCAAAAAGCAGGGAGAAAAAGTATAACTAGGGAGAAAAAAAAGTGTTGCCTACTTTATTATTTTGTAAATAGTAGAGAATGAATAGCTAATGTAGTGAATTGGTTCAAATCAGTTTAGTACCTCTTAAAAAATGACGCGCCTGAGTACTTACCGCAAGGTGGTGTGGAAAAGATTCAGTTGAATCAATTTAAAAGCGCAGAGCAAAAAAATCGCTGGCGAAGCCACGGCGTTAACATACTAGTATATATACAGGGCAAAAAAACTCACTTTTTTGAACATTTATAGCTGATCAGGTTCTGTAATAGATATAGAGATATGGGGTTTGCGGGGTCTGAAAACTACATTCTTCTACTTTAAGGCCCGTTTCACACGAAGCGATTTTAGTTGAATTAACTAGTTGCCTGGCTACTCTCAACTAGTTGACTGCCCGAGTGAAGACTTTTTTCAGCCCTCTTTCACACCAGGCAACTGGTGGAATCAACTTATCTTCCCAACGGGAGGAAATCACAAGGTGGCAATATAATTATTATTATTATTATTATATAAAATTTTGAGCTTTGCACATTTTTGCGCATTACGCATGCGCATATTAAATGTTTAACTTCTCTATATTAGCGAATTTTCCAAGAAAATTAAGCTATTGCAATGGCTTCAAAATTTTTGATAATTTTCTCCATAGAAATCCGTTTTAGACCATTCTGAATCGATTCCTGAAATTTAACACTTTTTTATGTATGTATGTACATATGTATTACATATATGTATGTATGTATGTATGTATGTATATATTATGTGTCACTCCAGACAATATCTCACGCTAGGATGCACTTAAAAAATCCAAACAAATTTTAAAATGTCAATAATATCAAAAGAATGGATGAGTTCGTTAGCCAGAATTTTTGTAGTGCATTTAGGGGTCATGCATCTTGAAGGTTTTATACTATTTTGACTTTTGTATCCCGTACCCGTATGTACCAATATTTTTTTTTTCACCCATCCAAATTCTAAACCAAAATTTTCCTATATTATCAATAATACGCAGATTTCTTTGAAAATTCGCTCATTAAGTCATGGTGCATGACTGGACTTTTGTTTCCTATGGTGTGGTTCAAAAAGTTACGCCAATATTTTAAATTTCACATCTCTAGCGTGAACGGTTCTGGGGATATGAACCGAAGTACTAGGGACAGAAAGACATATCGAATTTGGCTTAAGGGTTTCAAGGAAGATCTATGAAGCCATAAAAAAGAGAAAATCTAGTCGAAGAATGAAGGTTCATCCTTTGTTAGAGAATGGGGAAATGGGCGCTTTCTTACAATTTTATCAGAAACTACTAAGCCACGAGGATAAATTCTTCGATTTAATTGAAACAGAAAGTAGAATCCATACGAATAATGTCCCAGTTGACTCAACTAAGTTGACTGGTGTGAAGGGCCTAATGCCTTGTAGTGTGTTTTTAGTTGAGTCAACCGGTGGGTATGAGAACGTGAGCGGCACATGTGCCTGGCCTCTAGCCGGCTAGGCGGACGAGTTGACTGTGTGTGAAGGGATTCGGCCGATTCCTTAACCCTTGCTACCAGGTTACACTCCTTTTCAACCACCCGATCATCTAGTTGAATCAACTAATCACCTCGTGTGAAACGGGGCTAAATTTCATTATAACTAAACAAACTATTGGGCGAAAGCCATGCAATGACGGTTTGAATTCGTAGTCCTGGAAATATTCGTTATACGGTACTAGAGTTTTATAGAATAAATTATCATATGGTGGAGGGGGGTGGGAGTTCTTTGTTGGTAAGTGAGAGGAGTCCCTTAGTGTTATAGCAAACATTGAAGATGTGTTAAGCACAATGTTGGCTGAAATTGAACATCAAATGCCAAATTACACGTTTATGCAAGATGGTGCCCCGTCCCATCGTTCCTTACAAACAATTCAATACTTGCAAGAGAATTGCCCAGACTTCATTAAGCCAGACGAGTGGCATTTGATCTTCAATTTCAGGCTATATTGTTGTTAACACATCTTCAATGTTTTTGTTATACAAAGAATACCTACAAAATACCCCCCCCCCCCCCCCAGGGTCGTGGTCTTTCCCGGACAACGATTTTTTTTAAGACCCTAATTCAACCCGTCATTGCATGGCTTTCACCCTATAGTTTGTTAAGTTATAGATATGAAATTTAAAGTAGAAGAATGTAGTTTTCAGACCCTGCAAACCCCATATCTCTATCTATTACAGAAGCTGAGGTATAAGTGTTCAAAAAAGTGCGGTTTTTTGCCTATAATATGTGTGAATGTGTGTATACGTTTTACAATTTCTTTTTTCTAGGGTTTTATTACAATTAATGAAACGGGTTGAGCTATAGACAGGATCTTCATTTAGAAGTTAATTTTATATGTGTACTACAATTACATATTTATACGTGTATTTTATATGTACTTACTAATACAGTAAAAGTATATATGTAATTTAAAAAAAAAAACCTCGGAAAAGTGAAAATTGTTTTGCACCGTTTATTGTTTATTTATAATATTGAGTAATATTATTATTATTATCATTTCATCCCCGCCTGCTGCTCATGGAGAGAGAAATATTCAGAGGGGAAGTTTTAATTGGTTCCCGCCTGTTTCTCCTACTGGGACCGCTTCCAAAAGTGGGAAGGAAGGGCTTTAACTATCGACTTTTCATTGGTTTCCGCTCTTTATTTAACGCCGGTTTCTTCTAATTATTCATGTATCGTATCACCGGTGATGCATTTATTATCTGTGCTTCATTCTCGACCTGTGTTTGTGTTCCGTTTATAATGTGTAGATTATTATCATAGCCATAACAAATGTTAAATATAGAGAATTCTGGCGTGAATTCATCGCCGTTTATCGTGAATTGCCTGAACTGGGCACAAGCAGCATCCGAGTCAGACATATTGACCCAAGAATTTCACAAAATAAACTGAGGTTTTCATAATCCCGAAACGTGTATATTTATATCAATGTTTGCGCAAACATCATGTTTGACGTGTATGGCCTCTGTTTGCGCAAAATGTTTGACCGGAAAATGTTGAAATGTTTGAAGGAAAATAGAAATACATTATAATGTAGTAGGACTTTATTTTGATTTGTGCTCAATGTTACAAGGATTCCAAACTTACTTGTTTAATTCGAGTAAGTAATAAAGTGTGATTGATATTTTATTACGCAGGGTGGAAATGGAAAGCCTCCGCTTACCAGTTATTTTGGCGGCGCTGAGTAACAGGAGTACGGGAATATGCAAGAGGTTGCAAGCTCTGTACTTCTCCCCTCGGTGCCCTCCCCCCTGAGCCACCCTCCATTGCGGTGTCCTCACTCCCTTTCTCCCTCGACCCCTCTCCACTCGAGGCACATCTACCTCCTACTCATTGCTAGTCTCCCTTTAGAAAGACTTGCCACGGTATCTGGCAAGCATGAACTTGCCTCTCAGGCAAGCAGTCGCTGGCAAGCGTGGTAGGGGCGGAGTTACTCTGTAGAAGGGCTTTCCATGTCATCCAAGGGCCTCAAACTGTACGTCCAGTCTCACAGGCAATTCTTCGAACCCAACTACCCCTCTCTAATCGTAGATTTTATTCTCCGTTCTCTACGGTACTTCCTATAAATCCTAGAACTAGTGTGTTAGCGTATTTTGGACAGCCCCGTCCTGTAATATTAAATATTATACACATATTATGTAAATATATTTAAAATAAATATTTATGTTGATAAAAAATATTTTATGTGGATGCTTGCCTCTAAGACGACGCGGGTTTAAATTATTATAGGCACTTTTCCACTTTTCACTGCACGCGAGGCCGAGCGTTTTTGTATATACACTGCGCGCGAGGCCGAGCGTTTTTGTATATACACTGCGCGTGAGACCGAGCCCATTACTCATTAGGTCCATTATAAATGTATATTAAATTTATTTCTTCAGTAAAATTTAATTATTATTATTGCTGTATATTTTAATTGTTTTAATACTATACATTACTTAACATGTAAGCCAACAAGCACTCCATTTTCGGCCTAGTTGGTGGCACATACTCGTATAGGTAATTAAAGTCTTTTCTGTAGATTGATCAAAAATGCACCAATTATGGATACTTCTTCAATTCATAAGTTTTCTCTTGATACATTTTCCATCTTCAGTCCTCTATTTTGAGACACAGCTGTATACAGGTTGATTTAGCGAATCTTGGGCGTATGTATCTGTCGTAGATTAACTGAGCTTCGATGTAGCGTGTCTGGTTTTTCGAGAGAGTATGAAATGAAAAAGTATCCATAAATAATGCAATTTTTATCAATATACAGGAAACGCTTTATTTATATATGCATTATATTTGTCAGTTTTTCCATTTCTATACGTTATGCTCCAGATACGCTACATCAACCCACTTATATACTATAAAAAATAGTTTTATAACCCTGCAGTGTTATCTATAAACAGTGGCGCACCCAGGATTTTTTTCTGGGGGGGCTAACCCAGACTCAAATATGTACAAGTTGTGACCGGGGGGGGGGGGGGGGTTAAAATTAGTAGTAGGAATCTAGTACTTTCTACTCGAACGGGTAGGTTGAACCACTTGTTCGAACCTAGCAATAATATAAATTAAAAAGTAAAAAATAAGTAGTAAAATTTAAATCGTAACTTTCTTAATATTTCTATGAGCCAGTTTTAAAAAAATCGGTCTGAGACAACTGACGAAATTTCTCTTATACGAATTTATATCTGAGTGTAAGCTTCGGGACGCCTCAAGGAACGGTGATCGCTTGCTGGCTCTTCCTAATCTATGTAAACGACCTACTCAAACGTAAACAAACCTACTCGGAAATCATCTCATTTGTTGATGACACTCTACTGTATTTCAGAGGAGACACTTGGCAACAAGTGTTTTCTAACGCGTCTAGAGGGATATCTTTTGCGAAATCTTGGTTCCATAGTAACTTGCTCACACTAAACTTAACAAAAACTAAATATATTTGCTTCTCACAAGACATACGAGGACAACCCCCAGTCACAATGAAAATAAAAATACATAACTTAGACTGTCCGACAGATCAAAATGAATGTTGCACGTGCAATGAAATAGACAGAGTAGAATCCATTAAATACCTCGGAGTGTTAATAGACTGTAATCTAAAATGGAAACAACACATCTCGTGGATAGTCTCGAGAATAAGGAAAACCGTTTACAGTTTCGTCAAAATAAGAGAATTTTCCAATATGTCCATTATGAAAATGCTCTACCATGCTTTAGTGGAATCTATATTGGACTATTGCATTCTTTCTTGGGGAATGGCAGCACCTACCCATTTAGAGCCGGCTAATATAATACAAAAAGCTATAATAAAGATCTCGATGAAAAAACCAAAACGTTATCCCTCATACCTTCTTTTCTCCGAATTTAATGTCTTGACATTACAATCCCTCTTCAAAAATGCAGTATTATTACAATTTTTCAAAAAACATAAAAATATAAATATACCCTTACACACATATTCTACTAGGTCACAGTCACAACTAACAGTACAAGTTCCACAGTGTAACACTGCGAAAAAACAAAGACATGCATTATACCTTGGACCCGTTTATTATAATCAGCTACCTACAAATCTAAAAATAATATCTAATATTGAAACTCTTAAATATAAAATAAAACAACACCTCTTACAAGAAACAGATTAGAATAAAATGCCTATTAAGTGTATTTAATTTATTAACTAATTTTATTTGCTTATTTATTTAATTTGTTAATTTATTTATATTGATAATTTATAATTTATTTAGTTTGTTATTTTATTTAACTTGTTATAATTTAACTGTTAATCTCTATAAATGTTATAATTTATCTGTTAATTTATTTAATTTGTTAATTTATTTATATTGATAATTTATTTAATTTGTTATTTTTATTGACAATTTTGTTAATCTATAATTATCTATATTAATTTATTTAATTTGTTAATATTTACTTCAGTGTTTTTACTCAAAGTAAAATTATAGAAAATAAGTAATTCTTGAGACGGGACCCTCGCTCTAGTTGCAACGACAACTACTGAGGGCCCTCACCTAAAATGTAAAAATATGTAAAAAAGAAGAAAATGTACTTATGGTGGAAATACAAATAAATAAATAAATAAAAATAAATATAATATTACTTAGTTCAGTGTTTTCCATATACTAGTGTTCGAGTTTTCGTTGGTATAAATAATTATTAAAATTTCATATTTTATCAAAATTTATAATAAAAATAACTTCTCCTCAAGAAAAAATCGGACCCGGCCTCTCTCCGACCGGGTTTAATGCTATTTTCTCAGGAACTAGAATTTTCCCAGGAAAACGGCTTATTATCGTTATAGATTCGTATTTAAATGGACTACATTTTAAAAATTTTTTAATCAAAATCGTCGAAATCGTTTACGAGAAATAATTTTTTTCAAGTTTTGTCAGAGTTTATGGGGGTAGTTCCCCTAAATTTGGAGCAAAAATCATTTCTCTATTTTACCTTGGGGTGTGATATGTGTATATACTAAATCTCGTCAAAATCGGCCCCGTAGTTTAGGCTCCACGCGTCTGCACACAAAACAGACATTTTTAAAAAAAATACTTTTTTGAACTCAGGGGGACCTCAAAACGTGATGAAAATTCGATTTTGATGGATTTACAAAATCGTATTTTCGCGCCATCACAATACTTCTTCTTTATAATATGAGGAAGTAAAAAACTCATAATTTGTTTTCTTCACGAGTATATTTCGTAAAAGTAAATAGTATTTTCTTAAGTATGTGTATTTTCTTGTGGGTTCTGGGGGGGGGGGGGGGGGGGCTTTAACCCCTTCAGCCCCCCCCCCGTGTGTGCGCCACTGAAAAACCAAATAGTTATTGTTTTAGTGACTAGAATTTAACACAAAAGAGAGAAAAAAATCCGAGGAACCTACTACATATCTGTTTTATATTTAAAATGAACTTTTTTGATAAAGGTTATTTTCGAGGGATCTTTTTCATATCTTTATATAGAGGGGGAGAAAAAACAATATCAAACCAAAATCTTAATAAGGTATCATAATGGTATCATATAAAGATAGGGTTGGGCCAGGGGGTGTCCGTGTCACATGCTCTATTCTCCCTGGATAAGACAACAGGCATGACATCGCTCGCAATAATTCTTTAATCTTATCATTATTTCTATTCCTATGAAGGCAAAAAAAAAAAAATCTTTTAACTCAAACTTAAAATAATAAAAACTTCATTTAATTTGTTTTTATTGATTAATTGTCATTTTTTTATTATCTTTCTTTTCTACCGCAGCCCTAATATCAATTTTTTATTAAATAAAATACCCAGGTCTTCATGTCCCGTTCATAAAAAAATTAAATTTATTAGTATGAAATAACATTTTAGATGCTCTTGGAATATTCTAAAAACACGTTTTAAAGTAATGTAAACTACCAAAAATTTCCCGGACCCCCCTTAAAGAGAGTCCAGCCCCCCCCCTCCCCCTTCGAAATTGGCAGAATCCGCCCTTGTGTGTGAGAGAGAAAAGGCGGTGGGCTTACGACGCAATATTGAAAAAGAACATATTAAAATTGAGAATATTATGACGCCTTCAAATTAAGGTTAACAAATATTTATAGGTATATCTATTATCCCTTAATTTTAGATTAATACATACTTATTGATTTTGGCATTTTTCGCTACAGTACATTAGAAAATTCACATTTAAATTGAGACGTTAGAAATCAGGATGAATACAAACTAGAAAATATATTTGTAGAAATGTACAAATTCGCGGAGCAAAAAATACCACTAATGGCACCTAGTGGATTGGATATGAAACCTTGTAGTTCCTAAGAGAAGGTATAGGCAGCACCACCATCCTGATCGAAGGGGGAGGGGGGGGGGGCCTTTATGAGTGAAGTTGTGTGGGAATTTAGTTTACACATATATATATCCGTTCTAAGAATCAAGGGTTAAAAAGAAAATATTTTTAAGTATTAAAATCTGATTCTCGATATTCTCTAATATTTTATTTAATTCCTAGTATATCCAAATCGTTATTATCATTTATAAGACTTGGGGGATTCTCGGAATATCAACTAATTCCAAAGAACCGTTGGATTTTCCTGGAAATTGTGCTTCAAAGCAGCTTGGAGCCGAGTTGAGGTAACAGAATATGGAAGGCTGTAGGAGGTAGTTGCTTCATGCCGGAAAATCATTAAGAATGGAAACTCCCTCCCACGCAACATTTGTACTATTGTAACGTGGTGCTATCTCGTGCCGTATTAGAGAACTAGAAAGTTCCCCAATCATCTGCTAGGTGCCACTACTGGCGTTTGATTCTTTGCTCTATGGAAAAAAAATACATATCTTGTTATTAACCTTATACAAAACTTTTAATCATGTACTTTTATCTAAGAAAATATATTATCTTACAGACGCTAAAATATTGGTGGCTGCTTCTGAAAATGAATTACATTTTTAATTTTTTAAAATTAATGAAAGTTATTAAAATACACTGAAATTTCTTTATGATTGAGGTTCTCAAAAAAAAAATGTAGCACACAGGCACGATAGTATAATTTATTAAATCAAGCGATTAGAAAGGGGCTTCAGGATCTGTGACGAGAACTTGGAAAGAAGAGAAGCATTACCTCAAATCAGCCCTGGCTAAGAATGGCTTTAAGAAAGAAGACATATTGCGAACCATCCACCGCGAAGAGATCGCCGAGAACGCACCCCAACTGAAAGGACAAAACACCAACGGAAGGCTTATCTCCCATACATCGAAGGGATGTGATGTACGGGAGATAAGCAAGGTAAGGAAGATAAGCAGAATTCCAAGACAACACGGCATCGGGATAACTTTCAACGCCCACATGACCACCAGAGGCCTCCTGAAGTCGCCTTCATTTCAAAACTTGCCAGTCCTACCAAATCCCTTGCAGTTGCGGCAAAAACTTTATCGGACAAACCGGACTTATCTCAACCCACCTACAAGAACTCACAAGAGCAGGAAAAATAACGACTATCACAGATCAGCGATAGCTCGGCATTCTGAAGAAACCGACCATATCATCAAGTCTGAGGACGCATTCGTGTACTCACTTAGTAAACAGGTATCACAGCAGGTAAGGGAGGCTATTGAGAACGAGAAACAACCAGAGAACTTCAACAAGAGCATGTGTTCACTCTTTCCCGGACCTGGAAACCTCTGGTTAGTACCTGGGCCAAGTAGAAAGCAAGACTTCATACATCACCCGCTCGACGAAGGAACACCGACGACGGCAGCACCTGCCCGACTGCATCATCCCGACAGAGGATAACCACGACACAAGGAACACTCAGGTATAACCTACGTACCAGAAACCCCGCATAAATACGCCGCGCTTCTCTCCTTGTCATATTGTTGCTTCACAACATGACAAGGATTGAACATCACGATGCACAACATCCCTAAAGATGATTCCAGTAGTGGAAGCATACGTCGGAATTCATCCCCTTTGTGACGCGGATTTCACCGAGAACCAAAGAGTAGCCTAAAGTTTAGTTGTTGCAATAACATTCAATTAACACGATTTCGCTTGCAAGACATAGTTAAAGGTATCCATAAACTACCTGCATGTTTACAGATAAGAACAATTTTAGTACGCATTTTTTTTATTGGAGTTTTTAAACAGACAAAAATCTGTTTACAAACGCTACACTACAGTCGGTAGCCCCAAAGTATGTAGTAAACTATTAGTTTTAATATCCAGTGGTGAAATAAATAAAAGTTTTGTCGTAGCATTGCTCTCTATAGTGTGTTTTATTCGTGATTAAAACGATTTGAAAATGACCGAAGACCACCAAAATCACATTATTTTATGAATAAAATCAATTATTCTCTGGTATAAAGCAATGTTTGCACTGGATCGGCCCCCGTCACAAGACCTTATCTCCTAAAACACTTAAAACAAGTAATCGATTAAAATTATCTAAGCGTCATTTTCTATGGTATAACTATCACCGTAGATTATATGTAGAATCGATTTTATGAAAGATTGCTAACAAAAGTATTAATCTTTATAACAAGTATACTGTGCCGACGGTATACGGATGTCTCCCCCTGATTATATAGAGATTATTTCCAACAAAAAATGTCCTATTACCATCATGATCCCATTCTCAACCATATTAGAAATATAAGTAACTTCATGAATTCTAAAAATTTAATGACTAAAAAAATTTTGATTTCTCATAGCTTCTACATTTCTATTAGTGATACAGAAAATTTGGATCTACTTTTTAAAAGAAAAGAAAATTTTCTGTCCTCAGGCGTAGTCATCATACGCGCGTCAAATTGAATTCGGTGTTGGTACGGTTCATAATATCGATGGAGAGCGCGCGAAACTCGTCTTTGTCGCTGAGTGCTATAGTTATAAAAAAAACAACCTCTAACGGCAAAAGCCACAAGTGAGGCACTTAAAATACAAATAATCGATCCGAGACAACTCAGACAAATTTTGTCATATAAGAGTTCATAATATTATTTAGCCCAGTGTTTTCCATATATGTATTAGTTTTCGTGGGTACATTTAATTATAATTGAACATTTCATCAACATTTATCATAAAAATGACTTCTACTCGGCGGGGAATCGAACCCGGCCTTTCTATGTCCGTGTTTAAAGCTATTTTCTAAGGAACTAAATTTTTCCCGGGAAAACGGATTATATCGTTAGATTTTATTTTGAATAGACTACATTTTAGAATTATTTTAACAAAATCGTCGAAACCTTTTACGAGAAATTTTTTAGGGGGTAGCTGTAGGTAGAAATAAAAAAATATAGTAATAATACTGAATTTAAATCTAAAAATGATTGAGAAAACCCTTTCTGGGAATTTTAAATTTCTTAATTATTAACGAATACAGTATATTCTTTTTTGAAATTACTTGCGGATAAATTAGAAAATCGTATGTTTCACTACCTAAACTCATGTTCTATTTTGCCATTTCTGACCTTGTTTTTTACTGATCATGGCAAAGAAAATGAAAACCCAAGTCATGGGTTAGAAAGCTTAACAGATGTATAAGTTTTATCAAGTTGAAAGTTTCTAGATATTTTTTTTTTTTTTTTTAATTATTCTTTAAACTGTTTAAGAATAGAATCCAATAAAATTTGAGCACTGGGTTATTCGGAAGTTTTGCAAGAGGAGACAAATGTTTCACCATGAAATCTGCGTTTTTTGTTTTAACCATAAAACTCGTATCTCCGGAACGGTCGATAATAGGATGCCAATTCTTGCGGTTTCTTTTTTTTTTTTTTTTTTTGTATAAGACGGAGTTTAGACTCCCCTCATAAAAAATGGGTTCTCAATAAGCGTTACTCCTTGCATAATTATTAAACTGTAAAATTTAGTAAAAAGTAATTTCTAGATAATCTGGGTTAGATTAACAATTTGATTGGTAATTTATAAACCAATCAAATTTATAAAAGAAGTACCAAAATCATTCTGTAGCAAAGCTTGGGAAAACCAGTCGGTGCATTAATATATTATGGCTTATGCTAAACCCGGTAGCACATTGGTATCGCATTGCCTGGCATTCAGGAGGTACCGGGTTCGATTCCCCACTCCGGCAAGGTGCCCCACACCTCGTTTTTCACCATGTATCACCATATAAATGATTAGCTGCTTATATGAAGTGACGACTAACTAGTAGCGAATGTCAATTTTGTAAAGTTCATTAATCTGTTGGAGAGATATAGTAACCACGTCTCATCTACTACACATAATATATAGTTATATAAGCGGTTTGGCATCAGGCCTAGGCCTTCAGTCAGTTAGTTAGTCATAACTAAACTAATTTTCCGGTAAAACGCAACTTCATTAGTCATCAGGTAAAACATTAATTAATCAAAAAGTCGATGGATTCTTTGAAGAAAGCCGGATCTCATCTCTTATCTATTTGCTCGAGTGTTAATCCCAGTTATTATACTTCATGATTTTTTTTTATTTGAAAGCAGTGCTTTAGGTAATCCAGACAGTTAAAAGTTTGTGCACTTGTAATGCTGATTTGGAATTGATCCGTCTTTTTACTTTATCCATAATTAATTTTAAAAACTCATTTTATTTTTTATAGCGGGAATAAATATTTAGTGGTGAAGGCTTAATCTAAAAGATAATGCTAAATCTCTATTTTAGAATTTAAACTTTAGCATTATCTGGCTAAAGCCCTAAGTAGGAGTGACATTTTGGGAGTGACCGTGGGAAGAGTCGGTCCCTAGTCCCTCCGCTTTGGCTTTTCCTGACCCTAAGAAAGGCTTTTCACCACTGGATATAATTTTTCACGTGATAGCGACTACGGGATTAAGAGGGATTAAGAGGGAGGGATGGGAATCCCTGGGACCGAGTGACAGGGATCAGGTAATCGGTAGCTATGAGCTGTTTAGAGGCCGTGGTAGGTCCAAGTGGGTCATATATTATAGGCCGTAGAGTGGGGTAGCTGCCGGTGGCCGTAGCTCTTTACTCGCTCTATCCCCTTCCTCTAGTCGGCATCGTCTCACTTTCGTCGTTTTCACTCGTTCCTTGTCGCCAGTCATGAACTTTATCGCCGTGTTCGCCGCGTTCGTAGTGTTTTGGATATTGTCATCTCTAATTTGGCATTTGTTTCAAGCTCTCTGGGGCCATTTACTGCCTAGATTTTTCCCAATCGACTTAGCGTCTAAATACGGATCTTGGGCAGGTAAAGAAATAATTATTTTTTATTAAACCCCGGCGAAATTAAAAAAGATGGTAAAGCATGAAAAAATTCGAAAAATACACCCGGCTTTTTTCATTTCTTTACCAATTAAAAAAAAAAAAAAAAAAAAAAAAAAAAAAACATTTTTTATTTATTTTTATTTTTATTTATTACATAATTATCAACTTTTTAAAGTTATAATAATTTTGTCAGTTTAAAAATATATTAAAGCAGCTTGAAAAGGTAATAAAATAACAAAAATAAAATAGATATAGGGAAAAAAAACTGACAATGTCTTTTTTTAAATTTAATTCTTCATAACAATAATAAAGGCAAACAAAATAAAAATGTAGTCTGGGAAAGAAATTAATTTTAAAAAAATCTTAAATTAAATCGATTAATTTTCAAATTACGAAAAAATAAATATGTGATGTATACCGGTTTCAATCAGTTTATAATTAGAATAATAAAAAATAGTGGAGAGTTTAAGTTCCCCTATACGTTTCTAAACTTCCCTATACACACCGGGTGTAGGGAAGCTATAGCGGCATTAGCACAGCTCCTTAAGGGCTTCTCGATTCTCTGAAGGGTCGATCCTTATAGACACCTGTTAACTTCATGCATTTGGCCACATTCAGTTGTTCGATTACCAATCAAATCGACCCTATAAAGTAATTAGTGTCTCGTATAAAGCCCTGGTAGAATTGTTCTAACTGGTCTGTAGCATTTGATTAATGCTTTTCACAACCATTTATCAAAATTACTTTTCCAGTTTCGTATTTACTAATAATATCGACGTATAAAAATTACGTTTTCTACGTTCGTAATATTAAGTTTGAGCCGTTTAGTTCTTAACATGTATCTATATACATATATATATATATATATATATATATATATATATATATATATATATATATATATATATATATATATATATATATAAAATTGAATTTTTGTCTGTATACATTGGTCAGAATTGAAGAATTTTTGGATACTTTTTTATTTCATACATTCTGAAAACCGAATCCGGCCTTAACTTTTTTCGTGTATGTATGTAAGTGTGTCTGTCACCACCAGTCCAACTTTATAGGAGCAAAACGAAATCGATTAATATTTTTTGAGAGGTGAGCGCAATTATGTTGCGCATGTAGTGAGGTTGGTTTCATCAACAAATATTGAGTAGAACCGAAGTTATTAACAATTTAAAAAAAATTAGGTTGATTAAGTATATATTAAGTGACAACCCCCACTGACTCGCTCATAAAAATGTTTGGGTACTTCTAGACCATCTAAAGACTCTCGTTTTTTTTGCGTTTGGTCGGAAATAGGCTATAGCCTAAAACCGACTAGAAAAATCCGATAAGTTAAAAAAAAAAAAAAATTCTTATCCCTCTTAGTAAAGTAAAGTTGGCGGGCGCAACTTTAAAGTCATTTTTTAAGGCTTATTGCGGTAATTCGTATCAAAAAGCAGATCGCACCAGCGGTAACTGATTTTAGAAGATCTACAACTTTGGTCCTATGACTTTTTGTCGTACCTCAATCAATTCTACCTTAAATAGAGCTGAATTTGATTTTGTTTAAAAAATTTAACTTTGATCTCTTTTGGCGGCCGCAATTGTTGACCGATTAAATTTCTGATTGGGGTGCTTAAACCTCACATTGATGCTCTTTAAATCGAGTATTAATTATTTTATTAATTTGTCCTAGAACTAGAGTTATTAAATATTTACTGGTGCAACTGCCGTATTGAGAGAAGAAACTGGTAATTAATTTAATGCACCAATGGTTGAAGATTGTTCAATGACTTCCTAGTCTAATTGGTTTTAACTACGTTTATTTCCTCATTTATTATATATATTATTTTAGCATTGATATTTATTACTATATTGCTTAGTTTCGATTGGCTATTTCTTTTATATATATATAAATAGACTCTAAACTACTATTTGGAGAGTATTATTAATAATCCATTAGAAATGGAATGAATGATGTATTATATTGGCCTGATTCTATTCCTAGAAGGCTTTGGAAACAAAACTGTTAATTGCTAAAACATTTAATTGATACCCTACATAATTAAAGGCTACATAGCCACTAATACCTAGCATGAGGGTGAAGGTTAGTCTAATATAAAAACAAGGAAAAACATACATAATATGGATTTATTTAATCCATTAATTTATTAAACTTGTTGAAGGTATAATAGATTCTTGTGGTATACCTTGGTAAAATCATATGTGATAAGTGGATATAAAGCTTGTTGAAGGTATCATAGATTCTTGTGGTATACCTTAGTAAAACCATAGGTGATAAGTGGATATGAAGCTTGTTGAAGGTATCATAGATTCTTGTGGTATACCTCGGTAAAATCATAGGCGTTAAGTGGATATGAAGCTTGTTGAAGGTATCATTGATTCTTGTGGTATACCTCGGTAAAATCATAGGCGTTAAGTGGATATGAAGCTTGTTGAAGGTATCATAGATTCTTGTGGTATACCTCGGTAAAATCATAGGCGTTAAGTGGATATGAAGCTTGTTGAAGGTATCATCGATTCTTGTGGTATACCTCGGTAAAATCATAGGTGTTAAGTGGATATGAAGCTTGTTGAAGGTATCATAGATTCTTGTGGTATACCTCGGTAAAATCATAGGCGTTAAGTGGATATGAAGCTTGTTGAAGGTATCATCGATTCTTGTGGTATACCTCGGTAAAATCATAGGTGCTAAGTGGATATGAAGCTTGTTGAAGGTATCATCGATTCTTGTGGTATACCTCGGTAAAATCATAGGCGTTAAGTGGATATGAAGCTTGTTGAAGGTATCATAGATTCTTGTGGTATACCTCGGCAAAATCATAGGTGTTCCATAGAGTGACATCACTTGATGGAATGTTTGCGCCCCAAAATCTTTAAAAAATTAAAAAAAAGTTTTCAATAAGACTATTGTTTGTCAATGTCAGCAGGCCCCGATTTAGGGTAAGCTGCACCCTAGGAAAAACCTTTTACCTTTATATTTTACCTTTATCCCCCACCCAAAAAGAGCACTTACATATTTGTGATTACTGAATAGTATTTTCGGGGATAGGGCTGAGGTAAAACTGTAGTATCAAGCCACCTTAGAAGAACAGGTTAAAAAATTGGGGGGGGGGGGGGCCTCACTCGAATGTACTGTTTAGACAAAGGGGTATCATCTCTAAAATGTACATATTAATTATATAGAAATAAGCTTTCAAATGTATAAATATTAAAAGTAAACTGTTTCGACAAAGGGATATAATCTCTTAAGTATCAGAATCAAGCGAAATTGTGCTGCCAAGCGATTCTCGGCTGTATTGATAACTGCAGATTAGCCTGGGTGGTAACCATATACTGTTGTAAAAATTACGTATTAGGTATTAACCTGAAATGTTCTGTACTGTTGATAAACAATTAGTAGGCCTATATTTCTTTTTTAAATAATATTAAGTTTTTACAACTACGTTTTTAGTGCAAACTGCAAACATACATGAACATGATTTTAAAGGTACCAGTTTGCTGAAAATTTTCCGCCCCCCCAGAAATTGCCGCCCTGGCAATGGCCCAGTCTGCCCATTGGTAAATGGGGGCCTGAATGTCAGTGATTAAGTCTAAGTGACTCTTCCCTCCGTCCACTAATCAACTGATACAATTGATCATCGAGTCGTAAAAGATCGACAACGCATCAGATGATACAGAATCAAGTCTCAGTAAATATCCATGCAAAACAATGTACAATACAGAATTCAAATTATAGTTGCAACTCACTAGATAGGGTGAATACTATAAAATATTTAGGAGTAATAATTGATTGCAATATCAAATGGAAAGAACACGCGAATTGGGTGGTTACAAGAATTAGGAAAACCATGCATAGCTTTGTTAAAATAAGGAAATTCGCTAACAAACAAATACTTAAACTTTTATACCACGCTCTCGTAGAGTCTATAATAAACTACTGTGTGTTGGCTAGGGGTATGGCCGCACCCACGATATCTGAGCAAGTAAGTGTAGCACAGAAAACTATAATAAAAATATCATTAAAAAAGCCAAAACGATACTCCAGTGAACTTACATACTCAGATTTCAGAGTCTTGCCAGTTCATCTTCTATATAAAAAATTGATATTGTTACACTATTTCCAAGAAAATAAAACGATAAACAAACATAAATACAGTACGAGATCACAACACAAAAACACAGTTCAAGTTCCATTGTGCCACACTACTAAAAAACAAAGACATGCTTCTTATCTGGCACCCGTGTATTAAAATCAACTCCCGGACTCATTTAAACAAATAAAAACATATTCAACATTTAAATTTAAACTAAAACAATTATCTTATGGCAATAATAGACAGACAGATAACATATAATCAATATGTAAGTATCTTCGTATATATATATATACATATTTTTCCTTTGCTTCATGTATTTTTTATTTTATTCGTTTTTTTTATTTTTTTTCTCTATGTCTGATTTTTGCCTGTAAATAGAAAGTAGAGACGGGGCCTTGGCTCTAGATTTTCTTTAATCTACTGAGGGCCCTCACCAAGTTTAATTTACTAATAAGACTATCTTCATCTTAAAAACTGTTTATATAAGGTCCTGATGGACGGTGAGGGATGGGCCCGTGAAGTTTGTAATTGCAGTAAATGGATAATTGACGAAATTAACGATGTAGTCATTGAAAAGATTAAGGACGGTTATGCAGAAGGTTGCTGACCCGAGCATCTTGAATCGAAGGATTTAGAGTAGACGGGAATCAGTAGTGTCGTTACGACATCCTACTTGCACGTTATAGCAGTATGCTTGTATACCGGGCTACTCTTTTTACTACACCTATAGTTAAAAAGGTTATTTGGAAGTTGAAACCGTAATGTTTATCGCTTTTATTTTGTACGATATTACGAAAATAAGTTCGATAACTTACTTGAAGGCCGATGTAACCGACAACAGGATGGAAACTTGGTTAAGGACGACCGGAGGATTTATATCGTACGAGTTGTTTGTAAGAGAAAGCAAATTATTCTAACACTTATCTTACTTATTCACACCTTAACGCATCGAACAATTTGGTTTTGCCAAGTTTACCAATATTTACCGGTCGTCGATATAAAATTTTTCTTTTTATCTTGTTCTAGCTGGATTCCCGTGTTGTGCCATGAAGTGTGTTATTTTAATATATTATATTTTTTAATTAATGGGATTAAATTACCTTCCACAAGCATTAAAATTACTTCACTATGCAAGTATATCTTGATGCCCCTGAGTTCGCCCCTTCCCTTATTTCTATACCCCTCCCCTCCCCTCCCATCAATCTATTATTTGCAAAATCCCTTATTACCATTTAATTCCGACTGCTCTTTTCAATTTTAGCATTCCTGGAGTAGCAGAGATTATTTTTTGTATAATTGGGATTATCTTTAATAAATATTCTTACATTCTAAAGACGGAAAGTTCATCTTGGTTCAATTCCCCGCCTTTTTTTAATTTGCATTTAATTTCCTTGCAGATCGATAACATTTTAGAAAATCTCTATTGGCAGACATCAATATTAATTTAAAGATTATCTTATAGTCTTTTTATAATTATTTTATAACTACAATTTTTATTTTTATATTTGTTAATTAGTATATATTATCAATTTAATTTCATTATGCTTGTGCTGTGTTTAATTAATTATTAGATTGGGAACTGGAAATATAATGTAAAATTATCTAAATGTGATTTTAGAATTAAAGAACTGTGACAGAAGATGACCCTATAAAGGTCTTTTTAATATTTTTTTAACTGTCATCTTAATTCAAAATGGCTGCTATTTATATGGAAAATACGATGTGACAATATCTCCTGGACCAACTGCATTGGAACCTAAATTAATGTGTTGTTGGATTCTTTTCATTAGATAAACATCTTTTGTAAAAGGATTTTATCTCCAGTAGGGAAAAAAAGTTATGATTTTGAATTAGTTTAGAGGGACTAAAACAGGTATTTTCATCCCTAACTCAAAAAGTAGGGAAAAAAAGTAAAAGTAGGGCGAAAAAGTAAAGTAGGGCAAAAAAGTAAAGATTGCAACTTAATTATTTTATAAATAGTAGAAAATGAATGGCAAATGTAATGAAGTTGTTGAAATCAGGTTGGCGGCACTGCGCTTTTTTGACCATGTTTATTATTGATTCATAACCTGCATCTAAATAACCTTCTATTTGAGTTTAATTCCAATTCTTATTTGATTTTAATATTGAATCTCTAATATCTGCTATTGAAAGTCCTAATAATTATTGTTATTCATTAAAATAATTCATTTATTCATTAAAAACTGTGCAATGGACGAAAATGTGTATTTTCTTCCTACTGGAGATAAAATATTGTATATACCTCGTGAGTAAAGAGTCTAATTCCCTCGGCTTCACCTCGGGATTTAGGGACCATGGTTCCTTCGGCTTCGCCTCAAGAACCAACTTTTTCGCTCAGGGAATAATGGCTTACTTTACTCCCTAGGTGCATAAATAGCTATTTCAATAGGCCATTTTGATGATCTGCAAATATGTCTGGATATCTCCAGAACCTTGAGATGATCTTGAAATTTGGAATTTAGCATCCTTTTATGCGGCAAAAAAACTTGAATTAAGACGGCGGGTCACAAATATTGCTTAGCGAACCTTAAAGAGGGAGGGAAACCTACCTAATTTGGTTTTAGAGATATCGTAATTGAGTTAGTCGTGTTTGGATTATATGTGAATATATATATACATATTACCTCCTACAAGCATGCAAACTTACCTACATACTAACAAACAATAAAACATAGCCTTTGTCACTCGGGAATAGTGTAGCATTCAATCAGTGAAAGAATTTTCAGAATCATATTAAATAGTTCCAGAGATTACCTCCTATAAACATACGGAAAATTTCACCTCTGTAATATTTGCATAGTTTTAAAAACAGTAACTACACTTTGCTGAATCAAGTGTATTTACAGGAGCAACTCAAATTTTGTATCAAAGAACTCTATTATAACTGCTTTTTAAAAAAGAACTGCGACGCTGCAGACATTAATCTGCAGCATAAGTTTAGCCTGCGACATTCAAGAAGAAGTATTGCTCAAAACTGATTTTTTATTTTAATTGCTCAATCAATTTTAATAAGGATTTATATTTTCAAGGCGACGCGACGCTTACCACATAAGAACTGCTTTCTGTTTATTACTTTCATGATGAGATTCAGTTACATAAACATCTGTACTTGTCGTGAACCCAGCGAGCAAGAAATGAGTCGCGTTTCTATTCTCTTTTTATGCTTCTATTTAAAATATAGAGGCAAATTATTTTGTGCTTTACAGCACATAGATTAGTTACAGATAAAACCTTATATGTAGACCCATTTTTTCTAAACAGTCGCGTGTAAAACAACCATACTGCAAGTATTTTTTCATTCAAGGTAGCCAATTATTGCTTAACCTCCTCGGCAGTGTCAGTGATCCGTAGCATTTAATCGCTTGTACAATTAAAAGTGATTCCTTATACAATTACTATATAAATAGATAGATGAATTATCTGCAATTATATTTACGATCCTTCGCTTAAGAAGCAATATGTATAAATCTTTCTATTTTTTTTATTACTAATTAAATCGTATATTATACGAACCGTAAAGTTTATGTGTTAAATGATTAATGTTATTATCTTCTTGGTTTGTATTATGTATTATTCGTATTAGCTTATGAATTCGTAGGTATGGAATCACTTGGATGATGAATTCTAAAATCAGATTTCAGTACTGACTGTTTATTCATCTGATAATATTCAAGAAATATCCGACCTTCCTTGGTCAATCAGAATAATTATATTAAAATCTTGGTTAAAGAAATAAACGGATAATTTGTTAGTCTCCAGTCTTGGCCGTAAGATGCCTAGCTTTTCATCTAGACTGACAATTATTGACAGTGGCGTACACAGGGGGGGGCCCAAGGGGCCCTGGCCCCCCCCGAAATGATTACATACCTAAGACCCGCCATACACTTAAAACCAAAAAAACACAGTACTGACAGATGCATTCGAATTGGCTGTAAATATTTTCCAATAAAAGAAATTAATTAAGTATTATCTTATGGTATGTGTATACACTTAATCACCCCAAATAAGCTCGGCCCGGATTTGCGATAGAATTAAATTCATTCAACACTATACCGTCCCGATTGTCGGCTGGGCCCGGATTTTGCCGATGGAATTAAATTTATTAAACACTATACCGGCCCGACTGTCGGCTGGGCCCGGATTTTGCCGATGGAATTAAATTTATTAAACACTATACCGGCCCGACTGTCGGCTGGGCCCGGATTTTGCCGATGGAATTAAATTTATTAAACACTATACCGGCCCGACTGTCGGCTGGGCCCGGATTTTGCCGATGGAATTAAATTTATTAAACACTATACCGGCCCGACTGTCGGCTGGGCCCGGATTTTGCCGATGGAATTAAATTTATTAAACACTATACCGGCCCGACTGTCTGCTGGGCCCGGATTTTGCCGATGGAATTAAATTTATTAAACACTATACCGGCCCGACTGTCGGCTGGGCCCGGATTTTGCCGATGGAATTAAATTTATTAAACACTATACCGGCCCGACTGTCGGCTGGGCCCGGCTTTTTATCGATGAAACTAAAATTATTAAACACTTTAGCGGCCCGATTTTGGCTGGACCGAGATTTTTGCTGATAGAATTAGATTCATTGAATTGAATTAGGATGCATGAAATAAATCAGCTCATTTGCCGACTAGGCCTTGATTTTTGCCAGTGGAACTAAAAACATTAAACTTGATCGACCCGATTTCGGCTGGGCCCGATTTTTCGCCAATTGAATTTAATGATTTTTTGTGGTTTTAGTCCAGTTCAATAGCATAGGTTGCATTATAGGACAGCTTCAATTCATTACGAATCCTAATGCAATGAATTGAATTTGGATTCGTGAAAATAGACTGCTCCGATTGACAGCTAGGCCCGGATTTTCTGCTATAGAATTAAGTGCATTGAATTGATTAGGATGAGTACAATGAATCAGCCTGATTGCTAGTAGGCCCGATTTTGTCGATGGAAATTATGCATCAAAATAAATTGGGATGCATTCAATTATAGACCCGATTGCCGGCTCGGCCTAGGTGTTAAGCACATTAAATTAAATGAGGCCCGAGTCAACTTGAACTTTTGCCGATGGAATTAAATTAATTGAATTAAAATATGCACACTAGACTGGCTTAAACGGGAAAATGATGGTTGTGGATTTCAGTAGCAAATGTTTGTTTTGGACCAGGATTGTGTGTAGAGCGCTACGTGGGTTCTCTTGTCTCTGCGGCATTCCCCTCTTGCTGACTCAGGTCGGACTAGTGTTCGTCGACATGTAGTGGGAAAACAGAGGCAATATAAATAAATAGTAATAGTAAATTTAAATCTAAAAACTCAAAAAGCGTTCAGAAAACATTTGATGTTAAATGTCCCATGCAATTACCCAGCGAATGAGCGAATGATTCTTTTGTTTTGCAATAGGTATTTAATTTTCTTAGAGAAGAATTCTCTTCTAGATAAAAATTTGAAATTCGTATGTGCTCCAAATCCACGTTTGCTTTTGCAGTATGGATCACGTTTTGCTTCCGACCTTACCAAAGGAAGATATGTGACAGTTCTGAAGAACGAACAATTTTTATGTCTCCGATTTCAAAAATTCCAAGACAGAAATCTGTTCAACAACAGGGTAGTTTGGGTCCCGTGTCCGCCTGTCCTTCAATTTTTGCGAACCAACATATCTTAAAAGCTATTCGTCCAATTTCATTGAAATTTTGATGGTAGGTCATAATTAGCCAGGTTATAACATTGCTGATCCCGTATAAGTTTCAATCTTCTGCACCCATTTATTTATCTTCCACATTCGCACAGACATACATTTATTTACACCTATATCTTCAAAAGTACTCATCTGATTTTTATGAAATTTTATTGGTTTGTTTAAAGTAGCCCGCAGATAACCCAAGAATAATTTCAACCATCTGCGCTCTTAATATATTGCTATATTGATACTTTATTCATGTTAAATTTACTCAATTTTCCCTCCTTTTTTACATGAATTAAAGTATCAATTTATCAAAATTTAACCAGCGCAGACAGTTAAAATTAATCTGTGAGCTTTTATCATATAAGTTTTATAATATCAGATGAATATTTTTAAAGATAAGGTGTAAATAAATGTATGTGTGTGCACATGTGGAAGAGAAATGGTGGCAGGTGGAGAAATGTGGTGGAGGGAAATGGGACTAGAAGATTGGACCTTATATAGGACCAACAATGGACTTTTTATATGCTAATTAACTGCCATCCGAATTTCATTAAAATCGAAAGAGTAGTTTTTAAGAATTGTTCGCAATGATTGAGCGAGAGACAGACTAACAGCCAGAAACGGGATCAAAAATGTCTGATAACTGGAACAGATTTCTGTCTTGGAATTATTGGAATCGGAGACAACGATCACATCACATACTGAGGTGTTACCCATAGGCTTTTAATTTAATTAAATATGAGGTTAGAAATTGAAATTAGAGTGTTGAAAAGGGGGAGAAATTACAATTATAATAAATTATGGGGTATGCTAAACCCGCATATAAGTTAAATTAGGTTGGGCCCCCCCCGAAAAAATTTTCTGTGTACGCTACTGATTATTGATTTTCATTGGGCACAAGAACAAAGGCGCTGATATAAACTAGCGATATTTAAATTGACAATGTATTTGATAATCTTCAACTCTAAAACTGCATGTTTTCTTTGCATCCAGAATTATTAATTAATTATATATTAATATTAATTAGCCTTCAGACTATGACGTTACTTGCTTTGCCATTCATTCTATTTGCATTCTAACCTCCAGAATATGACGTTACTTGCTTTGCCATTCATTCTATTTGCATCCTAACCTCCAGAATATTACGTTACTTGCTTTGCCATTCATTCTATTTGCATCCTAACCTCCAGAATATTACGTTACTTGCTTTGCCATTCATTCTATTTGCATTCTAACCTCCAGAATATTACGTTACTTGCTTTGACATTCATTCTATTTTCATTCTATCCTCCAGAATATTACGTTACTTACTTTGCCATTCATTCTATTTTCATCCTAACATCCAGAAGATGACTTTGTTTGCTTTACTATTTTTTCTATTTTAACAAAAATTAAAAAGTCTAACCAAAAAATATTTGATTTTTAAAAGTCTTTCCTTGAAGGAAAACGTATTTGTTAAAGGACTTAAGCTATATGGCAATATATTATATTGAGAGGAAAAAGTTAACCGAAGGATTAGCGTATTTTCAATTCGCGTGAATTTAAGATTAAAATGCTTGTAATTTATCTTATCTTCTTACATATTCTTTTAATTAAACAAGAATAAATATTACAGTAACAATTGTATTTGTTATGATAGTATTATAGAACACAAAACTACAACTTCACAGATGTTAAACTTTTGTTGCTTAATAAAAATCGTGAGAAATAATGCATAGGTGAAAGGTTGCATCTGGAGTTGACGGAGCTCGTCTTAACGCAACTTGAGTATTGTTGGTGATATTGGAGTTCTTAGGTAACTATGAATCTATGTATAGACAAAGGAACGCATATCTCTCTCTTCGTTCCCTGTTAAAAACTATCCTCCGTTCTTGGTTGAATGAACATAAATGCTTTAAAGCACATGGCTCAAACATATTGTGGTCAGGTGACAGGTGACAAGTCTTACAATTATCATCGGTGATTCGAAATTACTGGCCATGGCTTGCTAATATTTCAACTTTCATTTAGTTCTTGGAATTTTGTTTATGCTATACATAAATGGACAAAAGTGTAAACAAATTTATACCGATGTATTAAAATTGTTTCTCGAATATTCTTTTTTTTCTTTTTTTACGTCCTAGGACGTAAACAAATTTTTCTTTTGTGCTGGTAGCTATCAAAACTTCCGTTTTAGCGCTGTAATCTTTGTAGATATCTTCTTAATTCGATTAAAATCCGCTAGATGTCAATGCGTTTTATTTATCTTTCCTTATAGTGTAACCTCTTTTTAAGGTTTCATTTTTTTAAAAATCTTAAGTATGTAATAATATTTGTTATTATTATATTGATTATTAATTAATATTTAATGTTTTTTCATTGTCTGCTACCTCGGAAAAAATAGCATATATGCTACACGACTGTGAAGTGTTTTTTCTTAAGTGTGTTTTCGCTCGACAGTAAATGTAATTGCCGCGGTAAAGAAAAAACTCACTTCACAGCCTAGTAACATAATATACTATTATATCCCCCTCCCTATCTTGTACATCCCTAGTTTTGGAACCCGATATGTTCTAAACGTATCCTGAATTTTCCTAGGTCAGCACTGTGTGATTATAGTCTTGTCTGGCATACACCTAATACAGTACGGCATGCTCTAAACGTATAATTTATTTTATACCCCCTCCCTCTATCTTGTACATCCCTAGTTTTGAAACCCGATAGGTTCTAAACGTATCCTAAATTTTCCTAATTCTGTCCTGTATGATTCTTGTGTCTTGTCTGGCATACACCTACAGCCCGGTATGATCTAAACGTATTTTACATTATCTTAGAGACCTATAACGTTGTGTTTAGTTCTAAAGCCCGGTTGGTCTTAGATCTTTCCGGTTTATTACAGTAATGGGTAGTTTCTCGCTTGAATACTAAATTGCTAAAACACGCGGTGTTTCAGCAATTAGTAATTGCTATAGAATTTTTTTTTCTCATCTTATTAGATTGAATTATATAAATCCTTTTTTTATTTATTTACTTATTTTTATTAATCCTGCTTATGGTAGTAAACGCTTTTAAAGTCTGATTTATATATTTACAGAGTTAATCGTGAAGTATAGACTAAAAAAACGGAGTGGTGTAACATTATTATCCTTCGACTCATCTCTGAGATTTAAGAATCCTCTTTGCTTAACGTTTATCTCAAAAGGCAATTATATCAGAGGCGTTTTTGTTGTTTTAACAAGTGAACATATAATATTGTTGCAACAGCACAATTCGTAAGATAAAATTAGGTTCAAGTTGATTACTTACTAAAATCGTATATTTTAATCTCCAAGCCTTAGCGTTATATTCAAATATCATCACATTATCTTTGGAATAAACTTGACGTATTATTCCCATAGTTTATTTCTAGAAGAACTTGCGATCACTTTAATACTCTTCGTGGTTTTTTGTAAATTCGCCAATTTTTACTATAAGAATTACGACTTGTTCAAACGAAATATCTTAGGTCAATATTAGTTCAAATGCACACTGAAGCGATACTACAAGGCTACAAGCATAATATATTATCATTAACGACATGAAATAATTAACTTAAGATATTTTAGGTGATACAGAAAAATACTTAAGGGGGTTGACTTATAAAATCAGGCCCTCGAATTATAGCGGCTGATTTTTAAAACCAGTGGTAACAACGAGTCGGTACGGTAAGGATGGCTGCTGTTCTTCCAAACAATCGGGTTAATGTGAAACACAGGCAGCATCTTAGATTCCCTCTTTTGTGATACATAGATACAATTTACCCGACGAGCTACCAAAGTTATTACTTCAAAGATGTGTACAGTGTACACAGTATAACGTATTGTTGAACCAAATGATTTGTTAACAGTTGGGAGTAGGTTCGGTGGAATTACTTTTTCCACAAACCTCCAACGATTCATGGGATAGGAACGTACCACCAGTCATTTACGGTAGTCATTATTTTTGCGACCAGCAGTCATTTATCATAATAACTCGCTATTTAAACAAATCAATGATGTGCTTTAATATTATAAATGACATTAATTAAACAATTAATATAACATTTAAAATTAATTTATCTTTGTATCACGAAAGAGGGAATCTAAAAATTATATATGTGTATATATATGGTAAATAAACAAGAAAAAAAAAAAAAATAAATAAATAAAATGGTATTTTATTTTACTATGTATTCCTTTGTAACAAGTATTTAACTTAACTTATTATGAAATGGTCCGTTTGGATCACAGAGTCAAGATTCAATTTTTAGAAATATGAATCAGTTTATACATTTTACTCAGACCACTCTAAATTAATCAAATCAAATTAATAGGCACAAAATAAAATAGACAATGGAGCCTGGAGGTCCGAGAGCGAAAGAAAAACCAAGCGACCCTCGAACACGTCCCAACTAGCGAACCAAGATCCCTTGTGATCACCAGAAAAAACTGGTAGGAGGTGGTTTCACATGAACGCTCAGCGAGCCTCCGTCGAACAAGTCCCAACTAGCGAACCAAGATCCCTTGTGATCACCAGAGAAACTGGTAGGAGGTGGTTTCACATGAACGCTAAGCGAGCCTCCCTCGAACACGTCCCAACTAGCGAACCAAGATCCCTTGTGATCACCAGAGAAACTGGTAGGAGGTGGTTTCACATGAACGCTCAGCGAGCCTCCCTCGAACACGTATAGTATATACAGGGTTATTACAAATGATGTTCATGATTTCAAGTGTACATAAATGTAGTTTTATTTATCATACAAAGTAATAAAATGGTTAAATTTCAAGAAAAACTCAAAACATTTATCTCAGGTACTCAGAATTATAAATGTTCGATATGACCCCCCCCCCCTGCTCCTAACCTGCTTTACAACTTCATTGCTCACTGAGGGCATTCCAGTTGATTTCTTTTTACAAATGCAGCTATTTCTCTTAATATTCAAGTACCACTTGCGAATAGAGTGATTACTAGGATCTTCATTAAATTTGGTCTTAAGTGACGTTGCACACTAATAACTAATTGGTTAATGTGATAATCCAACACAGTGGTTCCCAACCGGTTGGTCGCGACCCACTAGTGGGTCGTGGAAGAATTTTTGGTGGGTGGTGGCAAAAAATGAACGTCACGTCAAGGGTAAATTGTGAACATTCCTTTACTTGGCGTTAATAAGCTTAAATCTTTTATAGTTTAATTTTTTATACCTAATTTTGACATATTATAGACAGTGGCGTAGCTAGACCATTGGGGGCCCCCCCGCAAACAATTTTTGGGGACCCCCTCGCCAAAGAAAATCAATGAGCAAAAATAACCTCTTGCGTTCAGGATTGGGGGCCCCCTCGACGTTGGTACAAAAATAGTAATACCTGTTATTTCTGGATTTGGGGGCCCCTGGCACTGGGGGCCCCCCCGCAATGCGGTCCCGCGCGGGCCCATAGTTACGCCACTGATTATAGACTTATAGTAAAGGTTCCTTATTTGACTGCTATATTGCGTCATTCTTACCACCTCTAATCACATAATTTTAAGGAATGTTATGCTATTTATTGAATGCACTGTGGGTCGCGAAATATTTTAACAACCAAAAGTGGGTCCCCAGACACAAAAGGTTGTGAACCACTGATCCAACGCACAAAATGCTTTCCTGTCTTCAAATTCAGCTATTACACAACACAAATTGACTTAACAAACAGCTGATACGTAGTTTTTCTTTCCAGTGGTACCAACTGAAGTGGTCTTAAAATATATTAATCCAGTAATATTTTCAATTAAAATCTGAAACATCATTTGTAATAACCTTGTACTATCTCGAAGTAAACAGTAAACAATCGTAACCTCTCCTAGATAACCTGTACTGTCATTTCGTAGCACAGACTCAGCTGGTTTCCACTAGTTCGAGCAATGGAATCATTGAAGAAACGCATTGTTTCGACTTTTCTTTTCGGCTCGTTGAATTATCGTACGTTAAAAAACACCAGGAGTCTGGCAAGCCCTATCGCACGTATCGTACGACAAATACTTAGGCAGATTACTCAGAATTTGTCTGTTATACTAATTTTGAACATGTCTGGACTGTTTCAATATTATATTGGATCATGATTTACTATAAAATAGTACTATAAATAGAGCTCCAGAGTGCATTCGGGTTTACTCGACCATTTTTGTTCTGTCGGTTTTAGCATGTCCTAGGTAACACCTGATTTATTGTTTTTAACAAATGGGAATAGAACTTCAAATAAATCAAATATATTATTTTATTACTTATATTTTCTCTAAGAAATCAAGTGTAAATATAAATGTAGATAAAACATTTGCTTGAATCTAATTTATTTTCTCGTTCCACTTATATTATCGGAAACTAATTGAATATATACTATAAACAATTTAACATAATAATTATAGTTATTGTACACATTACTCTAGAAGGCAAACTACCTAAATTTAGTCGTTAATATAGACCAAGGTTACCTAAAGTATATTTATATATTTTAAATACAGTTTGTTTAGTGTGAATGAGGAAGTAGTGCATTTTAATCGTCTGCACTAGTGTTACAAACCTGTCTTAAAACATGCTTTTAAATATTTACCTCGACTTGAATCATTCACTTATATAATTATTATTTTAGCATATTTAATAAAAAAACAATCAATAATGAGGAAAATATTTCTTAAAGAAATCTTAACGAAATAATTAATGTTATACGATGGTAAATTAACTTTATTAAGGGAACTTAATTCTTTCAAATGTTATTAGCGAATCCGGACATTTAATAAAAAAATATTGTTTATGTCAATTTTGAGTATTAAGACGAATATTTTTCTTGCTCTTATGTGTTTTTTTTTCTTTTAACTTTACCATTCATCTGACAACAGGAATCTTATATTTTGTGTATTGTCAAACAAGTATCACCTCTTTGAGAATTGAACGGCACTATTGCTGTATTTAATGTTGAATCTGACATTATGTAGCATGGCTGAATATTTGTGTCCCGTACGAAGTAGGAATCTTTCACTTGATGAATCCCCGACAATGAATTTGATTCAAAGAATTTCTGTGCTTTCAAGCTCAAAATAATGTTACTTTGGAGTGACATATATTTGTGTTAAATTTTAATCTTTGTTTTATTCGCTAAAAGCCAAGTCTACAAAATCTCAGTTATAACTAATTTATTAATAAAATTTAAACTCCGTTTCATTTAATAAGAGTGAATTTTATTTAGTCGTGTGTTTTAATTTAGCAGAATATTTTCTCTTACGTAAAGTATAATGACCGGTTCCAAACACACTCTTATCTCCAGAGAAAGGTTTATAGATCTGCCACAAAAAAAGAACATTAAATGCCAAAACTAATGGCATGGCATTGGTTTTTGCCAAAATGAATGCTTTAGTTTTGACAATGAAATTTACCGACTCGGCAGTGTTGTTTTTTTTTTTCAATTCAAATGGAGAGTTCTTCTTTCTCTTGTAATATTAATTTAATTACTAATGTAAATAATAAATTAAGAACCTGGGCATGGAAAATTCAGTCGGACAGCATTCCATCCTAAACTTTTTACCATCAGCAAATACACACACACACGTATATATATATATAATACACACACACACACACACACACACACACATATATATATATATATATATATATATATATATATATATATATATATATATATATATATATATATATTGGCAGGTACTGGTTTTTCGATTATCTCGATCTCAGTTTAGAAACATCGTCGAAATTAAAAAGTTTATACAACCTTGAAACAACAATCTTGGTTATAAAATAAAGAAATAATAGTCTTCATTGATTCTGCATTAAATATTATTGGTTTTTCAAGATTTTGTGGTTGTTACTTTCGCGAAGACATTCAGAAAGTTTTCAAGAATTAGGATTTTGAAATGATGATGTACCTACTTACTAAGGGTCTTTTTGATCCCAAGTCTAAAACAGGTAATTAAAACAATGTTTGGGGCTTGAGAAGAAGCAAAGAGCCTATACTATACTGAATCAAGTTAAATTGGACAGATGTATATAAGGTTTATACCCCATGGATCAGTCCAACTCACTTCTAAATATAGAGTGTTTTGCCCTTTCTTTGCGCAAAACAATTGCCAAGATTGAGTTATTTTTTTCTAATTGACGACTCGTAATAACTAAGACCTACTAACGAGTTCAAATGCATTTTCCATAATTCTTGCACTCAAAATAGTAGATACCTGCATTTACTTTTCCGCACTATATTGCTCTAACTTACTAACATAATAGTACATTACGCGTCGAGTGCGGAAAGTAGCATTTTGCATGCGAGTGTGGAGTTTGCACCCGAGCGATAGCGAGGGTGGTAAAACCACACGAGCAATGCGAAATGCCGTTTTCGCACGAGTTGCGTACCGTACTTTATCTACGATTGTTAGATTTAAATAATAAATACAGAAACAAATAAACTTGCTGTATGTAAGTTCGTATCTCTCTCTTGATAAAGATGGCATTAATTCATTAGTTGTATTTTTTGCCGAATTAATTATTTCTGGAGGATTATTATTCTCCACATTTTCGTCAAAGTCACTTGATTCACTCATTGTTTTTCACTAAAAACTCGATATAAACAGTTACTTTAATAAAAGAACACCAAATTAGTTTTGTTAAATGTAAACAAACTCACTAATCGTGCGTAAAGCTGAAGAATTCCTCTTCTTTACCGCACTAGTGCGGTAAAGAAGAGGAATTCTTCAGAACTATGAGACGCGCATGCGCAATGAATACAAGTACGTAAATAATCACTTTCTACGCATCTAAACAAAGATATAATGTTTATATTTCGTATCAATCGTAGATAATAGTTATTTGTACAATTAGTGCGCAAAGTGGCACTTCGCTGCACTCGAGAGAAATATTTACGCACGAGCCGCAGGCGAGGGCGGAAAGCTATCTCGAGTGCAGCAAAGACACTCTAAGCTCGAATTGCACATTACATTTTTCCTACAGTTAGTTTTTAATCTGTAAATATAATATAAAATAATTGTTCATCGACAAGTAAAAGGTTTTACAATATTAACTAAACCAGCTGTTCTGTTTGTAGCCAGTGTTGCCTGTTTTTTTGCCTGATTCAGCTAACCTGACCAAGCGCTGTTATTATTTTGTATCTTACTCATCACATTTGATTCTTTTTTTAGATTGTCTATCTTTACTTTTTATATTTTAACATTTTTATATTTGATATAGTGTTTAAATCATGTAGTTAGTTAAAAAATAATCATTAGTTGTCATTGTTATTATTATTATAATATGGATCTAAACAAAGAGAAATTGATCTAAACAAAGATAAATGGATCTAATCAAAGATTAAATACTTTGTTTAGATTTAAGTTCTTTAAGTTCGTAAGTTGGAACACTGGAGTGAGGTAAAGTAGAATGAGTGCGGTAAAGTAAGTAAGTGCAGAAATCTACTGTTTTGCGTACTATTTTGAGTGCGATAACAACCACTTTATCGGTCAACTGTAGGAAATGTATTTTACCTCCAGCGGGGAGAAAAAGTGAACTTTCCTCCCTAGTAAACAGGGAGGAATGTTACTCATTGCACCCGGTCGGGTTAAACAGGGAGTAATGAAAAATAAGGGAATCATGAACTCTCATGATTCCCTCCAGTGTTGCCCTACATAAAGCACAAGTAAATAAGGTTGGTGCTAATACACATTTCATTTACTAACTTTTGTTTAATGTCTAAATCTATAATGTCATCTTCACACATGTCATGTAACCTCCACAACGGTTGCCATAGTGATTCATCAGTAAAAGAAAGTTAAAAGTGGAAACATAATTTCTAAATGTAGATTAACTAATCCATATTTAAATACATCAGTTGTCAATACCATTCAATACACGACTCAGCTTCCAGCTGATTCTCCCATTTAATTTTAGCATTGAAATTCAAATAATTATTATCTATAATTTAATTTTTACTTGATTAAACTTATTTAGAGAATTGTTAATATTATATCTAACTATATTTTTTTTAAAATAAATATAAACCTATGTATTTTTTGTTGAACAACGTAATTTTAAATTGAAATCTTTCCATATTTTTTCTCCCTTCTGGAGGTAAAATATTGTACGTACCTTGGGAGTAAAAATCACTTGCACCCTCGCGATAATTAACTCCCGAGGCGGAGCCGAGGGAGTGAACGTTATGGTTCCCTCGGCTTCGCCTCAGGAACCAACTTCATCGCTCAGGGTGCAATCACTTACTTTCCTCCCTTGGTGCGTAAATAACTATTCCACACTCCAGTGTTCTATCTTACGGACATAAATAACTATTACCCCTAATTTTTCATTTATAGTTTACTCAACATGTATACTTTTTCAATCATTGGGTGTACCCCTAGTTTTTAATTTATAGGGAGTAAAACACTTAAAACATTAAGGGGGAGGTGAAAAAAGCTGAAAAAAATAACAACTAAACTTAAAGAATGGAATTAAATTAGGATTAATTTTCATCAAAAAGTTAACCAACATGTATACATTTTCCATAATTTGGTTTACCACTAGTTCTTCATTTACAGTTTAACAAACATGTATACATTTTCCCGTCGTTATTTTTTATCCATTTTTAAGGTTTCGTAGGAAAACCAAAAAAAAAGAAAGCCTTATAGTTTCGTTAATGTGTCTGTCTGTAACTCTGTACGGTTTTAATAACTTTTGAATAAAAAGACATAAGATAAAAACATGAAACTTTGCAGTATTAAAGATTGTTATGACTCACACACAGGTAAAAATATAGCGATCTCAAAATTATCCAGCTATTCAAATTCAAAATGGCGGATAATTCGTGTCATGCGATTTTTTTTCCTTTTAAATTTTGAGTGGGGTATCAAATGAAAGGTATTGAAGAGTAGATTACAAAAATAAATAACACTTGTAGATAATGTTCAATTTTTACTTTCTCATATAAAGAGAAAATATTGTGATGGTGCGAAAATTCGATTTTGAGATTTTGATGGATTTACACGTTTTGAGGTCCCCTGAGTTCAAAAAAGTGTTTTTTTTTAAAAATGTCTGTCTGTCGTCTGTCGTCTGTGCAGACGCCTGGAGCCTAGACTACTGGGCCGATTTTGACGAAATTTGGCATACATGTTCAGAAAAATCATACCCCGAGGCGAAATCGAGAAATTAATTTTAGCTCCAAATTTAGGGGCGCTACCCCCCAAAAACTCTGAAAAAAACGTGAAAAAAAAATTATTTCTCGAAAACGGTTCCGACGATTTTGATTAAAAAATTCTAAAATATAGTCCATTTAAATACGAATCCAACGATATAAGCCGTTTTCCCGGGAAAAAACTAGTTCCTGAGAAAAAAGCTTAAAACGCGGACCAAGAGAGCCCGGGTTCGATTCCTCGCCCAGGAGAAGTAATTTTTATAATACATTTTAATGAAATGCTCAATAATAATTAAATTTACATACGAAAACTAATAAATGGAAAACACTGGGCTAAATAATTATGAACTCGTATATGAGAAAGTTTGTCTGAGTTGTCTCGGACCGATTTTTTCAAAAAAATATCAACATACTGCGAGCCCCCCCCCCCCCCCCGTTATTCTAACAAATTTCATGTTCACAATACCAACGAAACCCGAGACTTCCCGCACAACCATTTTATTTCTTTGTCAGTTTGATTATTTTAACTAACAACTATATGAGAACGTCTGATAATGCAATGGATATAAAATTCAGTGTTCCAAGAGCGACGATGTTCAATAGACAAAGATTACAACCTTTCAACTATCTGTCTCTGCTAGCATCGTAACTCAGAACCAATCCATTATCTTATCTTTCATTTCTTAAACAAACCTGAAATACACGTAATATAAAACTATTAAAAAACCGGATTAGAAATTCTATTTTTTCTTATTGCGTCAATCGGGGTATTTTTTTAATTGGAATAAAATAATTTACTTCTTTTCTATAAAAAGGTAACTGTTAGATGTCATTCCTACGTTAATACATTTTCAAACCCATTACTTCTAATCCTTTTTATAAATTAAAATGAAAAAACTTTCTATTAGTCAAACAAAATATTACAAGGAAAGTAATTCGTCTAAAAATGTGTCGCTTCACTCATTATAGCAATTATTCTCTGACTCTCGAAAACAGATAAAAATATTAATTTAAATCAAATTATAATTATTATTAACAAAGGGAGACAGACAGAGAAAAATAGACTCCAGCGCCGGGACTTGAACCACGGGCCTCTATTAGGCCCGTGGTTCAAGCAAAACCAATTCCCGGCGCTGGAGTCTATTTTTCTCTGTCTGTCTCCCTTTGTTAATAATAATTATAATTTGATTTAAATTGAAATTTAAACTTTCCGTAGTATGAATACTACATAAAACTTAAAAATGAAAAGATAAAAATATCTAAATAGAGGATAACATTATTATTTTTATGTAGATGATAATTATTGCATTTTAATTGAAGCGAGCGTAAGCGAGCTTCTTACATTCAACAAACTATGCATCTTGTCTGTCTGTCAGTAACGTTTACGCGTGTGACGATAACTTGAGTAAAAGTTGACAGATTTAGTTGAAATTTGGTATACATGATCCTCTTACTAATACTCAGGCTAAGTTCGTTGGACAGCGTGATTCATCCAAGAGTTCGCGCGCAACGCTCGCGTAAACTTGAGGTTAAAAAATTAAATTGGAATTTCAGGACGGGAAAAGATTCTATCATCATCATTCGATGAGACGAACATTTTTTTTAAATAACATTTTTTAAGTAAAACTAACAGCGACACCGCTATGAATTATTAATAAAGATCGCTAAAACTATTAAAGCGGACCTAAACGTTAATAATAGAGAAAACAACCTTTTTACCGATATCTTACGTTCTAACGTAACGATTTTAATAAAACTTCATATACACCATCTAATGCACAATTGAAACAGGCATGCAAAATTTCAATTTGATACATGCAGTAGTTTTTTTGTAGCAAAGAAATACATTTTATAATAATTGAAAAGGAGATTGGTTAGAGGAATAGTAAGAATGCGGGGTGGTTCCCTTACTAATAGCCGCTGTACTACTATCATACCCTATATCTATCAACTCATCATGATTCATGATTATCTATTTTTTCAATATTCAATACATATTTATTACTATACGCTCGCTTCAATGATAGAGCCACGCGATGCCTAGTTAATTTTATGGTTTCATTTTTATTTATATTTGTTAGTGTTATTAGATTATTTGTTTGTTTTTTTTAATTTCTCATATAAAGAGAAAGTATTGTGATGACGCGAGATTTAGCTGGACTTACACGTTTTGAGGTCCCCTGAGTCCAAAAAGTGGTTTTTAAAAAATGTCTGTCAGTTGTCTGTGCAAACGTGTGGATTTAAAATAAATTTGGCATACATGGTTAGAAAAATCATACCGCGAGGAGAGATTGAGAAATAAATTTTAGCACCAAATTCGGGGGCTCTACCCCCCAAAAACTATGAAAAAACGTGAAAAAGATTAATTTCTAGATAACGGTTCCGACGATTTTGATTAAAAATATCTAAAATGTAGTCCACTTAAATACGAATCTAACGATATAAGCCGTTTTCCTGGGGGAAGTCTAGTTGCTGAGAAAGAAGCTTTAAACGCGGACGCAGAGAGGCCGGCTGCCCCGCCGAGCAGAACTTATTTTTATGATAAATTTTGATACATGTAATGTTCAATAATTATTAAATGTAACTACGAAAGCACGAAAACTTATAAATGGAAAACACTGATCTAAGTAATTATGTACTCGAATATGAGAAAGTTTGTCTGAGTTGTTCGCTACCTTTTTTTTATTAGCAGTAGCAGTATTTACTATTCTTTAATTCGATTGGCTTTAAAGTTTTAAATATTTAATTCATTGGAAGAAAATAATCTAATTTTTTCTCACTTATATTTCATTCATGGCTGTAGGAAACAAATGAAAAGAAAAAAAAGAAGAAAATATAACAACTATAATTAAGATCAAAAACACTATTTTATCTTTAGGTTATTCCGACTAACAAAATCAATTCTATAGGTGGTGTGGGTTTCACCCAATTTCTCACTTTTGATTTTATCTTACGATCTTTTTTCCATGCTGATATCAGCATTATTATGTTTGAAGGGAAGGTCAGTTCACTACAAAGTCATTATCGTCCATATAATATGCTTTCATGTGCGGTATATTTTTAACAGCTTAGTTGATACTTATACTGGAAATATTGTAATGTGTTTTTAAATTGATTTTGCTTGAAATCGGAGACGACACGGTGAGCCTCTACTCAGGCCCATCTCTCACCAACCTTATTCATTCAAAAGAAAAACTAAAATAATAGACAACTTTTTATCCTTCAAATAATACCTACGTAGTTCTTTTCTTCGAGGGAGGAGGTAAAACAAGCTGAAAAAATAACAACTAAACTTAAAGAATGAAATTAAATTAGGATTACTTTTCATCAAAAATTGTAATACCTCAACTTTTTCTCATGGTTTTATGCCTTTTTAGTAGCCTTTCCCTCCTCTCTCCTCTTACAAGTGTCAATTCGAACGCAATTGCAGAAATCTAATGAGCCTATCTGGACAATTTTTGTGGGTATGAAAGAGCAATGAAATAATTCAAAATCCAGGACAATTGAGGTGAATCTGATCTAGCAGTAATAGGTAAGGAAATCTGTGCCTTGAATTAGCTAGTCATATCTACATCCATCTCTATCGTTTGTCTTTGCTATAGTATTTTTATTATATCTTTCTTTTTCTTGCCATTCCTAGGCTGTTTAGACTATTACTTTCCTTATAAAAATAACAGAAGTGAGTAACAATCTAAAGAAGATTTATGCTATGTTCTTTTTTAGACTGTTACTCCTCTTAAATAAACAGTATAGTGAGTAACAATTTAAAGAAGGTGTACGCAATGTTCTTCTTTAAACTGTTACTTCCCTTAAAAAAACAGAAGTGAGTAACAATCTAAAGAAGGTGTACGCAATGTTCTTCTTTAGACTGTTACTCCCCTTATAAAAACAGAAGTGTGATATTCCTTTTCCCCAAAGTACATTGGACTAAACTAAATATCCCCTTTTCTTAATAGTTATTTCGACAGAGAAATGTATAAATAATTATATCCATTTATATTCTAAAAAAAAAAACTAGGGGGAGTAACAATCTAAAGAAGTATCGCCAATATCACTAATTTTATAATTAGAAAAAAAGTAAAATTAAGTAGGTAAATTAAATTCGATATCTATTTAGAGAAGTTATTATATCTATTTGAAGACCAACAAATCAAAACAAACATTTATTTTTATTGGAATAAATGTGGTTGCCTTAGCTTAGCAATAACAAATCATTTCGAGGTGCGTCGTCGTCGGGACACTACCCGATTATCTAAATGTTTATGTATTTAATTTATTTAAGGAATAAATTATCTTTATCTTTATTTTACATTTATCCTTCCTGTTTAAATCGGGCACGATTACCTTTGTTAATTTAGCGTAAATATAATTTCTGTTTATTTGTATAAATAAATAAAATAACCTGAAATAAAATATGCTGATGAAATACGTTGAAATGAATACGTAATTCTAAATAGTATTTATTTTTAACCGATGATTTCTCATTAGTAGACTAAGTTAAACTTAACGCAAGATTTATAAAGTGAGTAATAGTAAAGCCTTGGCTATTAAATTGTTTTTACAAGATGGTAAGGATTTCCATATTTATTGTGGGAGTAATATTTATGAAAAGGGTAAACAGTTGCATGGATGAAGTGAAGGTAAGGTAAGGAGCAGGTATAGGTCAGTGCCGACTATCTTACAAGTTCAACCTGCAGATTTAACAACTTTCACAATTCCCTTCTTTTATCAGAATTATAGTTATATTGAATGTGCTATATTAATATTGCAGTAATATTATTCAACACACGCGTTTTAAACTACGACATTATTCTACAACGCTATTATTAATGCCAAGTATAAACTTTTGTCTATTACGTAAGCTTCCGTGGTGGGTATCGTAATAAAGTTGTCCGTGTCGAGGTTGTAACCGCGTTCACTTTAAATCCCGACGTTTTACTACCAGTGATAGCCATGGGAGCCATCTTCGGTGGAGTACTAATTATATTTAAGAAAAGAAAACGTTAATTGAAGTGTTAGGTCAAGGTTGGGTAAGTTTTTACATTGTAACTCTCCTACTTTTTTAAAAAAAATTATTTAATTTTTAATTTAATTTTTATTTAATTTTTATTTATTTTTATTTTATTTATTTATTTATTTTAGAGAGAAATGGGAATTAAGCAAGGATTCTTTAGATTGGTACTTCCCAAGATTTTTATTGAATAGAATACAAGATTGAAAATGAGATTGATTCTAGAAAAAGAGATAGAGCAAGAGTGTATTACAATGAAATAAAAATATTATTATTAGTAGTAGTAGTAGTAAGGTACGGGTAGGACGAACCACTTGTTCGAACCTAGCAATTAGACCAGGGGTTCTCAAACTTTTTCTTCCATAGACCCCCTGTAGGAATTTTATTTTTTTCATAGACCCCCTACCTAACGAATATATATATATATACACATCTAATTGTGTGTGTGTGTGTGAAACTTGTGTGTTTTAAATACTGAAAACAGCATAAATATGTTTAAATATCGTGGGTAATTTACCAAAACCACAAATATACTAATCTGAAATGTATATGACATCTGGAAAAATGCTCTATTTTCCGATGTTGAGGGTGAAAATTTGGAAGTATGAACATTTTCCGATTCGTTGTTTTGGCAAAATATTGACGATATACCTAATTCACATTATTTTTAATTATAATATAGCTTTATAGTTCAGTAAAAACACGATAAAACAAATAAAATAATATATTCTTAGCAGGGGAGCGCCGCGCTCCCCCGCGACCAATTGTGTAATGAACATGAGTGCGACCACTCGAGGGTTAACATAAGTTACTGTTCAAAATAAAAATTGTACAGTGAATAACACTCAGATTACATTTGAAAACAAGCTGGTAACATGTTTTTGCCGGTTGAAGGAGTAGGTGGTATGGTGGGGGGTTTTAATTTCGGGATTAAACTCTCATATCAAAACATTGGACATTATTTATAAATTTATTTTTTACTAAAGAGACATCCATAGACCCCCAATAGACCCCTTGGTGATCATAGACCCCCCATGAAGTCCCATAGACCCCCAGGGGGTCCACATGGACCCCTTTGAGAATAGCTGAATTAGACCTTCATTCGGGCCCTTTTTACTAGCCCCGTGGTAGAGAGTTCCAGCCACTTCACACCATCATCTCTGTACATTGACATTGTACCGCCGAAGCGAGTATGATGTGATCATTAGTGAGCCATGTAAATCAGAGTATCATGGTAAGGGATTGCACCCCGACCTCCTGATCCATTGATAGCTGAGCAGACGTGGTTTAACCCACACGGCCACGCTAGCTCCCTTATAAAAAATATTAAGTATTAATAATAAACACCATTTGAATAGTAGGTACTTGGATAGATGGTTGATAAGGTGTAAAATAAAATCTATTTAATCCGTATTTACTCCAAACGTTTCGGCCCTTCTTAATTGTTCTCAATTGTGTTCTTAACCCTTCTGACTGAGGATGACCTTAAGAAGGGTCGAAACGTCTAGAGTAAATACGGATTAATTCAATTTTATTTTACACCTCATCATCCGTCCTCCCAAGTAAGTATAAATAATGTAATAAAAGAAAGTATAAAATGAAACCTGAAACCTACATCTTACAACCCAATTTAACATCCAGCAAAGCATCCATTTTTTATTCGTGTTAAAGTGATTTAAAAAATGACAAATGTTAGTTAAAATGTCAAAAATAATAATTAATAAATCGAAGGAAGGGTATCAAAAGTATTTTATTGGCTACTCCCCTTGTCATATTAAGCTTAGATGAAGGATTAGGGAAGGTAGCTCTCCTAACTAGTGTTACTATACGACTATACTTTCTCATTGTGATGGAGGCAAGCAATGGTTCAAAGTAGTGTTACTATACTTTCTCCTTGTGATGGAGGCAAGCAATGGTTCCAAGTAGTGTTACTATACCTTCTCATTGTGATGGAGGCAAGCAATGGTTCAAAGTAGTGTTACTATACCTTCTCATTGTGATGGAGGCAAGCAATGGTTCCAAGTAGTGTAACTATATCTTCTTATTGTGATGGAGGCAAGCAATGGTTGAAAGTAGTGTAACTATACCTTCTCATTGTGATGGAGGCAAGCAACGGTTCCAAGTAGTGTTACTATACCTTCTCATTGTGATGGAGCCAAGCAATGGTTCAAAGTAGTGTTACTATACCTTCTCATTGTGATGGAGGCAAGCAATGGTTCCAAGTAGTGTAACTATACCTTCTCATTGTGATGGAGGCAAGCAATGGTTCAAAGTAGTGTTACTATACCTTCTCATTGTGATGGAAGCAAGCAATGGTTCCAAGTAGTGTAACTATATCTTCTCATTGTGATGGAGGCAAGCAATGGTTCCAAGTAGTGTTACTAATACCTTCTCATTGTGATGGAGGCAAGCAATGGTTCCAAGTAGTGTTACTAATACCTTCTCATTCTGATGGAGGCAAGCAATGGTTCCAAGTAGTGTTACTATACCTTCTCATTGTGATGAAGGCAAGCAATGGTTCCAAGCAGTGTTACTAAACACCTCATTAGTATATAAGGTGCAATCCGGTACATAAACATCTAAGGCTAGTAATAATAATAATGATAACTATTTAATATAACCTCTAAACAAATTTTTTATTGAGGTTTTCTGACATTTCCTTTTTTACTGGAATGCCATTTTGAGACTCTAGAAGCATTACTATTTCATCAATTTAATTTTGATTAATTTAAAATATGTAGTGCATGAAGAAACTATTCGATTGTGTTGGTTAAATTTTTTTTTTAATTGAATAACCATTACTGACTGGAAGCTAATAAGTATTGTCATAACTTTAAAGGTGTTATATCTCAATAATGTAATTAGTTTTTTTGCTCCCCCAATGAAAAATGATCTTTAGGTATAAACAGTCACCGAATTCATATTGAAGCTACAACTCGTTGGTGCAAAATTGACGACTTATGTTGAAAAATGATTAATAAATTTATTTTTATAGGACGATATTTGTAATAGCGCTGATATATTACGAACCATTTAAAACTAAACATTTATAAGACACGTATAAAAAGTTTTTCTTTTTTTTGAAAAAACATCTTGAGTTTGACTTAATACTCTATTAACCTGAATATACCAGTTCACTAAATACGTGATATTGGAATGTCAACATACTCTTTCCACTACGTATTACCTGTTCTTACATGGTTTTGTAATACAAGAGGTTCTGTGAGAAAATCACTAACGCTTTTTATATATATAAATATACGTTTTTTTAGTATATTTATACAAATATATATATCTATATATATATATATATATATATATATATATATATATATATATATATATATATATATATATATATATATATGTCATATACTTGTATATATATATAATATAATACTTGTATATATATATATAATAGACAAGTTTGAAATTTTACAATTTCCTAATAACAGCATTCTTATAAAGATATAATTTCTGTGTACAAACTTGGTTAAATTGAATTATTATTTTCAGAGGCGAATAAATTCTATTAGCTAATGATTTTAGAAGTAAGAGAAAGAAGGAGATTTACGTAACATTTGTAGAGAAAGAACCCTATAATTGAACGCTGTTGTTTAATGACACTAATTAAGCGGATGCATGGGCGTAATAATGCGTTCAGGTATGGTAAACTATAGTGGCCTGAATCTATTACCGGTAGTAATGCTTGCTTGGCCGCGACGGGTTCGACTAGTTGTGTAAGTTTCTCACAGATTAACAGCTCGTAATTCTTAGTTATTCAAACAATAAGGCAACTACTTCTTCTTAACGTGTTTATATAGTTATATATTTGATAAATGAGTTTTTGTCTGAGGTTTAATTTTAATCCTTTTAATCACACCTAAATCTTTACTATAACTTGTGATTATAAAGCATTAATGAAATATCTATACGACTTTTCAAGAAAAGTAACTACGGCTTTCAACTTCTACTCCAGCGGTGCTCAACCTTTTTCAATCCAAGTACCCCTTTTTGTTTATCATTAAAAGTGCGTACCCCCTAACAACACCTTATTGTAATAAATACTTGTTATATTACATAAAGTAGTAGACAAAAATGTAAGCAAAATATCACTGCGTACCCCTTACAGATTTTCGCGTACCCTTAAGGGGTACGCGTACCACAGGTTGAGAACCGCTGTTCTAGTCAATGTATTTTGTTGTCGAAAGCCGGCTTTCGACTTCTAGTGAGTAGTGAGTGTTTTGAAGTGATTGTGTCTAGCAATTTAAAGCAGGCTTTCAACTTTTAGTAAATGTGTTAAAGTGATAGTGTAAGTAAAGTAGTTAAAAGCCGGCTTTCAACTTCTAGTGAGTAGTGGGTGCTGAAGTGATTGTGTCAATTGAAAGCCGGCTTTCGACTTTTAGTAAATGTGTTAAAATGATAGTGTCAAGTACATAGTTAAAAGCCGGCTTTCAACTTCTAGTGAGTAGTGAATGTTTTGAAGATATTGTGTCTAGCAATTTAAAGCCGGCTTTCAAATTTTAGTAAATGAGTTAAAGTGATAGTGTAAGTAAAGTAGTTAAAAGCCGGCTTTCGACTTCTAGTAAGAAGTGAGTGTTTTAAAGTGATTGTGCCTCGCAATTTAAAGCCGGCTTTCAATTTCTAGTGAATGTGTTGTATTGGTTTTTAGAATTTGCTGTATTCTTGTGTCCTTTCTCATTAGTAATTGTCGATGTAAGTATTCAATCTAACATGCTCATTGGTCTGCGTCCTTCAGTCCTACTTGAGAAATGCAAATTTAATAATATGATAAAATAAAGAAGAATAACAATAAAGAAAAAGAACGAAATTTAAAAAATGGGGTGTTTTCACCGACATTAAACGATATTTTAAACATGCTAAAGAAGCGATTTTGTGTGTTTATAATATTTGTGTTACACGGACAGTTTGAAAGGTAAGGTAGAGTGCAATGCTCTAAGAGTTGCGCCAGAGTGTAGAGATTCCTCTGAAGATTGTGAGGTCGTCACCTTGTTTCATTCACCATTTGAGTTACATTATTCATCCGTTGTGCAAGCCTGGCGCACAGCAACACCGAGCCTTTCACCGGCTCCGCTTAATTAGACCAAAAAATCCTTTGTCTTTCTCGCTCACATTACTTACGCAACAGAATCATATTGATAATATAACACCCATCTTTATTAATCAAATCCATTATTATATCTTATTAACCCGTTAATCTTTTTGTTGAGATCTTTATTAGCTATAAATACAATAGTATTTTACATTTCTCTCCAGTATTAGACGTTATATACTATTTAAAAATTAATTCAACGAGCGTAAGTAAGTTCTAGATTTCAGAGACTTATTTGAGGGTATTTTAAAAGTTTTTATGTTCGTTTGTCTGCTGGCGTAAAAGTCTATGGACTTTAAAGGAATTCGGCACAGAGGAACATCTCAGCATTTGTGACAACTTTATAATTTTTGGAATTTTTCACACTTAATAATTTCAAGATGGTGGCCAATATAGCGGATGACTAAAAAAAAAGGTTTTTAGTCAGCATGATATTTTATAAATATTTTTAAAGTTTTTGAAGAGTAGGCAAAGAATATATACATATTATAACTACAATTAACATTATTTTTGCCGGCGTTTTGAAAAAGAATATGGCCGAAATGAGCGTGTTGACAAAACAAAAATTGTATACTTATATTGGCATGCTATATGTAATTTTAATGCTGTTTACTGGTATATTAAGAATTTGTAAGTTTTTCCCACAATGTCTTCTGGTCTATACGCGTTCTTTGTGGATAAGTGGGAGGAGTCGTTTTATAACAAACATTGAAGATGGGTTAAGCACAATTTTGCCTGAAATTAAAGATCAAATGCTAAATTACACGTTTATGCAAGATAGTGCCCCGTCCCATCGCTCCTTGCAAACAATTCAATACTTGCAAGAGAATTGCCCAGACTTCAGGCAACATTGTGCTTAACACGACATGTTCAATGTTTGTTATAACACTGAGGGACTCCTCCCACTTACCTACAACCAATCAAATAATAAAAATTTATTTGAAAGAATACAAAGTTTTATTTTATAGACTGGGAGGTCATTGAACAGTCATCAACCATTGGTGCATATTTTAATAACCAGTCTCTTCTCAATAAGGCAGTTGCATCAGTTAATATTTAATAACTCTAGTTCTAGGACAACTTAATAAAATAATAAATACTCAATTTACAGAGCATTAGTGTGAAAAAAAATTAAAAGTGGCGTCCTTTACCTTTTCCTTTAATTTTTTGGATTTTTCCAATCGGTTTGGCCAATTTCCAACCAAACGCAAAAAACCGCTTGCCTTTAGGTGGTCTAGAAGAAGTACCCAACATTTTGTGTGGGTTTTTTCACTTAATATATACTTGGTCCACCTAATTTTTAAGGTTTTTATTTTTTCATAAAATTGTAAAATAACTTTGGGTTCTAATCAATATTTTTCGATGAAACCAAGCCTACAACATGCGCAACATGTTTGCGCTCACGTCTGAAAAAAAATCGATTTCGTTTAGCCAGTTTTGCTTCGAGAAAGTCGGACTGGTGGTGACAGACATACATACATATATTCATACAAAAAAAAAAATTAAGGCCGGATTCGGTTTACGGAATGCATGAAATGAAAAAGTATCCAAAAATGTTGCAATTCTGGTTAATGTACAGACAAAACTATAATTTTATATATATCGATATAAAGTAGATTTAATTTTGATTTATATCTATTAAACTGTTAAAGTTAGTGAATAAACTGAACTGGATTCTCTTAGAGTTTAGTTTGTTATTCAGTTTAATGGATAATCCATTAGGAATCAGATAACGAAATCATTTCTTGTCTTCTCTGACTATCAACGTTTTAACAAGTGAATCCGATGCGTTTCCATTAAGTGCATCACATGGTTCTTTGTTGGACAATTACTGCTCATGTACACACGAAATCCGTCCATTGCATTCCTACCGTGGGAAATTCTTTTAAAAGCTTTAATACATGTACGGCGATTAAGAGCGATGAAACAAGAGTATATTATAAAATGCTCGGGCACTAGATTTTCTTTAAACTTATTAAACAACCTTCGTAAGGCAACAAACAAGCAATCGATTGCGTTTTGCCATTTTCTTTCTCATTTCAAGGATGATTCATTTGTAAAGTTTTCGATTTAATTTTATATTAAGGTTACTTAAACGGCGAGCACTAAAAGAATATCTTCGGCCTAACTTTAACTCCGGTTTAAAGATGATAATTTACAAGTAGGTAGAATTCTTGGAGTTAACACAGGTTGTGTAAGAAGTGAAACCATGTAAACAGTATCCATATGTAGATTGACCTGTGAGAAAGGAGGTGGAAAGTGGATAATCCATCCCTTCAGTGACCTAATAATGGGCTTGATAGCACCATAATATAAGTTAACACATTTCAGATAGAAGAGATGCCGTATTTTTTTTGTTTCATAAGGCGATCATATTTCAAGGCAGGATATTGGAATTGGATATCACCAAACATTTTTTTCTATTTTTGAACTTTTTTAAAATATAAACATCTTTTTTAGAAATATAAACATTGTATCTCTGTTTAGATGCTTAGAAAGTGATTCTTTACGTACTTGTATTCATTGTGCATGCGCGTCTCATAATTCCTCTTTTTTTCCGCCCTAGTGCGATAAAAATGAAGAATTCTTCACCTTAAAGCATTAGGTCTGTTTGTTTACATTTAACACAACTAATTTGCTGTTTGCTTAATTAAATTAACTGATTTTAGTGAAAAGCAATGATTGATTTATGTCATTATGACGAAAATGAAGAGAATAATACACCTCCCTAAATAATTAATTCGGCACAAAATACAACTAATGAATTAATGTCATCTTAATCAAAAGAGAAATACGAACTTACAGGAAGTTTATTAAATATTTGTTCTGTATTTATTAATAAAATCCACAATCGTAGATGAAGTACGGTACGCAACTCGTGGGAAAACTGCATTTTGCTTTGCTCGTGTGGTTGTACTACCCTCGCTGTCGCTCGGGTGCAAACTCCACACTCGCATGCAAAATGCTACTTTCCGCACTAGACGCGTAATGTATTATTATTTTATTGTTTGAGTTGATTTTACCGCAACCAAAACACAAGTTTGTTTTGACAAATTGAGTAGATGTATTGGATCGATATTTATTAAAAAGATCAGTTCGGTTTTTGAGTTTGAAATTTATCGAATAAAATATAGCTGTGAACCGTTACATAGTTCCCTGGTATATAACGTTGCAAACATCTCATAATAGTTACCAATTTTTGGAGATGGCTGCAATATATTTAAAAACAATATACGGAGAAATTATTTTTGCCTTTGATATTCTCTTCCTTTAGATACAAATACCCAAATTATAATTAAAGTTACAGAATCGGCACTTTTGTTTAACGATTAAACAAATAAATTGTAGTTGGTTCTTTGTTCTTATAACTAGGATATTTTCCGGAATTTTGAGCTTCATAATATCAACTTAGAGCCTTCACAAAAAAATAAATACAATAAAAAAAAGTCCAATCATGCACCATGACTTAATATGCGAATTTTCAAAGAAATCTGCGTATTATTGGCTTATGATAATATAGGAAAATGTAAGTTTAGATTTGGATGGGTGAAAAAAAAAAAAATTTAGTACACAGGGGTACGGGGTACAAAAGTTAAAATAGTATATACCCTTTAAGATGCATGTCGTTGGAAAGCTCTTTAAGAGTACAGTAATTGTTGTTATGTACATTTTTTTTCATATTTTCATGTGAGATGGGGGTAAAATGGAAAAAACACTTTTTTATGCTATTTTTGACCCTAAATTGTAGACATTTGACCCCTAAATGGACTCCAAAAATTCATCCTTTCTTTTGATATTATTGAAATTTTAGAATTTGTTTGGATTTTTTAAGTGTATTTTTTAGGGTGAGATATCGTCTGGAGTGACACATACATATACACATATACATAATACATACATACACACATAAAAAAAGTTTTAAACTTCAGGAATCGATTAAGAATGGTCTAAAACGGATTTCCATAGAGAAAAGTTTCAAAAATTTGAATTACAAAAATTATGAAGTTATTGCAATATGAATTATTGCAATGGCTTAATTTTTTTTCGAAAATTCGCTAGAACACCAGTATGTTATTATCATACTGTTGTTTCAGAACTCAGCTCGAAACTTTTTGACAGAAAGAAGACAACCCTCTGTAATTGTTACAAATAATAAATGACCAATGACCATACGTCGGTTCAAGAATAATTCTTACTAATTTGCGCCTTTAATAAATCTTGATTACTTATTATATGATCATATTAGGTAAGTATAAAATTAACTAGTACTTAATTTAAAATAAGGTTTCGGGCACTTCTTTAGATTGTAACTCCCCTTATTTAAAAACCAGAGGGGAGTAACAATCTAAAGAAGGTGTATGGAATGTTCTTCTTTAGACTGTTACTCCCCTTATAAAAACAGAAGTGTGATATTCCTTTGTCCCAATGTAAATTGGACTTATCATCCCTTTGTCTTAATAGTTGTTTAGTTAAAGTCATTTATATTCTAAAAAAAACAAAGGGGAGTAACAATTTAAAGAAGTGGCATATTCTGCTCATTGCAGGCATCAACAGACCTAAAATAAAAATTACAAAAATACATTAATAAAGCTGTAACTAATTTATCAAAAACTATTAAATCATTTCATTAGAATGCTTTTTATCCGTCTTAAAATGAATGGTATTTTTTAATTTTGTATTGTAGAAAGCTTCAAGGTAATTTTACAAATTTTACTTCAAGGTAGAAACTTTTTTTGATGGGGTTGCGATGAATTCATATTATAACTTATTGGAGGACATGTTATCTATTGTTTATAAAAAATATTATCTATTTTGCTTTATAAACAATGACTTGGAGGAAATACTATTTCCCCTCCATGTTTTTATATATTATTTTATTTTATTTATTTGACAAATTGTTAAAATGTTCTTTATTTGTAATAATGAATAAATCTTATGTATATATTTTAAAAAAGAATTTAGGTTTTCACTTCAATTTACCCCATTACATTTTCAATTAAATAATTCATAATAAATAAGCCAGCTAAACTAACCGACATATATCCACCCATTGGAGTTCATCTGATAAGCCTATAGATTTCATTATTAAATTAAAAATAATTATCATTCCTATTAAATTAAATTAATTTTAAATGTGTATTTTTGGTCTTGATGGAAGTTTGGGCTTCAATTTATTCCCATATCTTTTGAATTAATTTATACAACTCAGTTAAAAGAATACTTGTAAAAATTCAGTTCACATCAATTCAATGAAACTATATTTTCATTTGTATTCAATTTGATTTAGTTTATCTTTAAATTCAAACGAATTTTTACAGTCTAGGTTACATTAAGAAATTTGGAAATGTTATAAATAGGTGTGTTTATGATACTAATAATAAGCTGGAAACAGATGATCTGACTGAGGATCATGATCATGTATAAATTATTTATATTGTACATGTGTATTTCATATTGTAGATATTATGGGTAATTTTTCTAACTTATTTATGGACTCGAGGTTAGGTAAAAATATAATTCTTTTATAAAGCAATTTAATAGTTTTTGATTAGTAATAGCTTTATTATTGTGATGTTTTTATTTATTTTAGATATGCCCATTCGGCATATCTAAAATAAATAATATATTTTGCCCGCAATGGGCGAAATATAACCTTATTTTAAAGTAACTACTAGTTAATTAAATTAACTGCTAGTTGGTTAACTTTTTTGTTTAAATTAACTGCTAGTTAATTTGATACTTACCTTTTATGCTACAATAATACTTACTAACTTAATCGGGTCCTCTTCTACCTGTAGTTGTAGAGGATGACCAAGATGATTTCCAATTTTCATTTGGACATGGTCCTTGCTTTTTGGAGAGACGATCCTCGATCTGCCAGGGTGGATGTGAGGGGGGGGGGGGGGGATGATCTTTTTCCTTCACACCTTTACTTCTAGGACTTTCTTGGGCAATCTCTCCTTGTCTATTCTTTGCAAGTGCCCGAACCAGCGTAACTGGCCATTTTTTTACTGAGTGTAGGATAGGCTGCACTTCCAATTCCAGCTTTATGGTGGTATTTTTGATTCTGCTCTTCGAGTTTTACGGCTGCTCTTCTTAGGTATCTTATCTCTGTAGCCTCATTTCTTTCTTTTTCGTTTGTGCTCATAACTCGCATCCGTACGCCGTTTTTCAAGGTAGGGACATAAACTGCCTTATATACGATCTGTACAAACGATCGTTTTCTTGCAAATTCTATTTTCCTTTTGGTTACATTTAATTTTTAGAGCTTCGGGATTACGAGAAATTGGCTCGTAGATCTTTAGCCTAATGGAGGGGCTGCCTTCACAAAGCTTATAATCAGAGACCTTCAAAATGTAGCATTTATTTTTATGAAATGTGGCACTAAAAAGTGTGGCAATATGGCACTTATTTTTGCCAAATGTGGCATTCATTTTAGCTAATGTGGCATTTATTTTTCAACTTTCTACCCCCCCCCCCCCCCTCTCCCCTTTCCATTGTAAAAGGGATATTAAATTGTGCAACTTAAGTCCTATTAACTACATTATTACAATTTACAGGTATTTACAATACCCTACAATGACCCACATTGAGCAGTAATGAGCTAGAGCTAATGACTCTTAATCCTTAGGGTAGTGACACACTTCACCACCCGGGTGGCGCCACCTTGTTGCCTTGCTTCCCACACCGGTTTTCCGCCACCCGAGTTTTTACTTTTTTCGGGCAGTCGTGAAATGGACCCTGAGGAGATAGCTGTGCATGCATATCATTATGTGGAAATAAGAAGGAAAAAAGGCGTTTTTGGGTTCTTCGAATAATTTCAGATAAAAAGAATATCTACTATAGTTAGTTTCATACTGTGTATCTACCCCGTATCAAAGAGGACAGTAACAATTTTTGCTAAATGTCGTGTGGAACTTTCAATGAATTGCTTAGAATATTGAAGAACAGTTAGACCAGTAAAGACACTTATATGAGGGATCCAGTTTGCCCCTGATTTGATTGAAGGAGTGGGGACTGAGTGGCAGTGGCTTGGATGGCAACGTCTGACAGGTTCAATTGAAAACAATGGGCTGACCAGGTGGCGCCACCTACAGGTAGCGGCTAGACAGAGGGACGGTGGACCGGGTAGTGCTACCCGGCGTGTGGCGCCACCTTGTGTGGTAGGTTGCATTCTATTCACATTGGTGATTGGGTAGCACCACTCGAGTGGCGCTACCCGAATGACGAAGTGTGTCACTACCCTAAGATAGGAATCCACTGCCCTGCAAGGGCGTATCTTACCTGGTTTTATGGGTTGTAGCAGAACCCCTTAGAATATTAGAATATTTCTATTTTTTTCTCAGAACTTGGCCCAAATAAGGCAAAATGTGTGGCATTTTACCGAAAATCGGCAAAATGTGGCTTTTTACCGAAAAATAGGCAAAATGTGGCATTTTAGTATGGCGCCATGGCAAAAAGGCATTTGAAGGTCTCTGCTTATAATAGGCAAGCTCCCCTGCAACTTCAAGGCCAGATGATGTTTCACTAGTCCTTTACTCCTTGCAACGCTGACATTTTATTAGGTCAGCCTTCAAGAATGCAAAGATACCTCTTCCTTTTACAAACATTGTGACCGGCTTTGACCGAGTTTGATGCAATAATAAATAACCTAAATTACCATTCGTTTATCATCAGGTAATGTAGATTCATCCTTTCCATTATTTAAATCCAACTATTAAAACCCGTATTATAAGTCATAACGATAGTATATTTTATAACAATAAGTTATAAAAACAAGGATATTTAATAAACAAAGTTATCAACTTTGCTTTGAATTTTTTCATCCTGAACCTTGAGATATTTGTTGTTTGTTAAATTGAAACGTTTATTTTTAGTCGGAACGATCAAAGTAAATGATAACCATCTTTCTGACGCTTGTATCTCTTCTGTTATTTAGGGTTTCGCTGGTAAAACAAAAAAAAAAAAAACCGTATAGTTTCGTTCCTGTGTCTCTCTGTAATTTCATCTACCATTTCACAATGGCCTTACTTTATTGTATTGCATTTATTGGACATTCTTACGGTGTGAGTCGACCGAAAATGAATTGACCTTATTATCACAAAGTTTTTCTAATTGTTATTGTGTGGTTACAATAAGATTTTTAATCTAGATTCGGTACGCTCCGTCGGAAGTAAAAGAGGTGTTTTTGAAAACCTGAACTGCAGAAAATTACTTCCAAGTTTTTATTACGGAGGAAAAGGATGTTTTGGACACGGTCCTTGCTGGTTGGAGAGACGATCCTCGATCCACCAGGGTGGATGTGATGATATCCATCCAAGTCGTCTTTCTCCTTCCACCACAACTTTGCTTTTAGGACTTTTTTGAGCAATATCTCTTCGTCTATTCTTTCCAAGTGCCCGAAAATAATGATTCCTAAAGGATGTTAAGAGGGCGTGGAATTGCCTTATACTCTTGTTGCCTCGTGAGGGACTGGGGGCCCTGAGTAATAGTAAGGGCTGTGAATGGTCATCCACGAGGAAGGCCCGAGCCGCTCATGATCGATTTTATATTTATAGAGCTATGTTACGTCCTCACCTTTCCCACCCTTGGGAAACCTGAAATATCTGCGTCACTTGCAGGCGCAAAGCAAACTTTATCCCCTGCTTAAATAGTAAATAGCATAGTCAAACAAATAATTTTAATATTCCAAAATATCATTCGATATTTTTATCGTCAGTATTTAGTTTCAAGACTAATTAAAAGGAACCATATAATTCTAATTAACGTTTATCTTAGTAAAAGCACAAATTAATTAAATGATTGTTTTGCCTAATTTTGTAAAAACAAAAAAGGTATTCTTCAGATTTCCATTTTATGCTGAAAAAATATAAAACAGAGACGTGATAAGAGAAAAGATTTGTAACTTGTATCACCCTCCAGTTAGACTGGTTCTCATCCTCTAGACTCTAGGCTTTATACTCTAGGCCATAGACTCTAGGCTATATAGGCTCTAGGCTCTAGACTCTAGGCTACATAGGCTCTAGACTCTATACTCTAGGCTCTATACTCTAGGCTCTATACTCTATACTCTAGTCTAGGCTCTAAACTCTGGGCTATAGGCTCTAGGCTCTAGACAGCGATATCCTCTCAAGCCTGGTTAACCACAAAAGAAGAAAGAGAAATTTACTAATTAAAATTCTTAATTTCAGAGACTTAAGACATTAATAGTTTGTGTTTTTGTGTGATGATAACTTGAGTAACAAGCGATGGATTTGTAAGCAACACAGGTACATCTCAGCATCTCCGACAAATGTATAGTTTTTGGAATTTTCATACTTATAATTATTTCAAGATGGCTGCCAATATGGCGGACGACTAAAAAGAGTTTTTAGTCAGCATGACGTGTTATATTTCGTTTTAAAGATCTCGAAGAGTAGGAAAAGAATATGTACGCAACTATTGTTACAAAAAAATGTTGCCGGCATTTTTAAAAAAATGTGGGAAATAAGTGTGCTAAAAATAAGTTTATGCTTTTATGGCATGTTACATACTAGTGATCCGGCGCTAAAAGAACTCGCGTAGAATAAATCCATTCTGCTTCTATATGTGTCATATTTGTTTTAAATACCAGGAAATATTTTTCGGGGATACACTTCTTTACAGTTTCCTAATTACCTGTAGATATGTGACATACTATATTTAAGCATTAACTTTTTTCAATTCCCACATTTCGGTCATATTTGTTTTAAAAATACTGCCACAGAATGGACATTTTTTAATTATAGTTATATAATTATGCTACAAGATCTAGGTTCACCAGATCTTCATTCTCCCAGCTGCTTCTCAGAATAGCTGTAAGTTCCAAGTGACAAATGTGCCAGGTTGCTTGTTAGTAGCTGTGTTTTCTAACCGGAACCGGTAGGCCGTGGTGGTAGTTGGCATTTGACTAGGACTAGGGAACTATAGGAACAAGCCTAGCCAGTCAGCCGGGATACCACTATGGGAACAGGTTCAGTTTCACTTTTACTCGCATCTCCCGACTTCAAGGTCGGTCGATTTAGTCCTCTCTTACAGCATAACTTAGTAGAGCCGTAGTATTATGTTTTTATGGCCTGTTGACCTAGGTAATACTAAAGGATTTCCTTGTAACGTTTGTTTTTCACGATTGTAATAACAGTTCTATTCTCTATGATTGGTACTTACGATTCCACAAGTTAAGAATTCTTTACACGTATTCTTCTACTGCAATACTAGATGCTGTTATTTTCGTTCTTTAACAGCGGGTGTTATAACTTCTTGTTTGTTGTGCAAGAAAGAGGCCTTGGTTTTCAATTCACGATTATAATTTATTATTTTGTTTAAATTTCAATCATTCGTAAACAAAGTTTTACCATTGTGAATCATAGTCGTCGATTTGAAGTACTTACCTGCTGGAAACACGCATCTAACCTTGATGTGTGGTGGGTGATGCCTTTATAAAACACCGATTAAGAGCTATGCAGTCGCAGTGATCTTTACCTACGTGTAGTCTATTCAGTGGCGCACCCAGGATTTATTTTTGGGAGGGGCACAGATAAAAAAATAAGGGGGGGGGGATGTAATGTGGGCTTAGCATAATCACAGACAATTAACCAGTCTATTTCTTTGTTCTTAAATTACTTCATATCAAGGGTGGATCCAGCCAATTTTGAAGGGGGGCTGGGCTCTCTTTTAGGGGGGTCCGGGGGTCCTCCTCCGGGAAAATTTTTATAGTTTACGTTACTTGAAAACGTCTTTTGAGTCTATTCTAAGAGCATCTAAAATGTTATTATATATAAATAAATTTAAGTTTTTTATGTACGGGACATGAAGACCGGGGTATTTTATTTAATCAAAATTATATATACTAATAATATTTTATTATTAAAAGTTGTACATTATATAATAGATTAATGTTTTATTTTAGTAGCCAGAAAAATAAATTGGTACATTTTAAAAATATTTTAGTTATGTGAATTAACAAAAAAAAACAAAACAAAAAAAAAAGCAATACGTACGCCAAATGTTTTGAGTTTAACAGAAATTAGCTGATAGTATTAGGTTAAAAATAAACATAGTAGGAGTAGGGTATATAATAATCCAGTCAATAAGTACAAAAAATAGTCTTCCTTACGAAAGGTCGGGTATCTGCAATTTTTAAAATCTTATTCTACAATTGAACCCGTTTCCAAATTCATTAATATTAATCATTCGATAATTAAGAAATATTCTAATGACTGCTACTAACTATATCTTCATTTTAAACACCAAAAAAAATATGTCGGGCAAAACTAGGTAGATTATTACTTATTTATTAAGTGATACTGACTTATTTAAAATACTTACTTATTTGTATACTTAAATTATGAGTCTATGGCTTTGGAGTAGGGGGGGGGGGGGGGGGGGGGGGGCACATCTTAAAAGCCAAAAAAATATGTCGGGCTAAACTAGGTATATAATTACTTATTTATTTTTTTGACTATCACAACACTATTACTTTAACACGTGCTGCGGAATTGCATACTTAAATTTTAGGTCTGGCTTTGGGGGGGGGGGGGGGGGGGGGGCACGTGCCCCCCCCCCCCCCCCCCCCCCTGGGTGCGCCACTGAGTCTATTGATTAAATTATATCAAGGAACGTTAGCCAACACACAATATTAATAATATAAAATCCAAATGCCACTGAGTCACTTGCTCATCACGATATCTTTAAAACCACTGGACCTATGACCATGGAATGTTGTAGAAAGAAATTTTTCTTTGCACTTATAGGTGCACGCTAACAAATATTTTTACGATCCACCATCTTGATTCAACATGACAGCCATTTACATGCGAAATTCCGCATTACGATATTGCGGAAACGATGGCACTAAAACCTCGAAATGTGAAAATCAGTTTCCTTTCATGATACAAACAACTTTGGTGTAAAAACTCGGTTGCTTCTGTAGGTACTCCCGCTTAGTAAAATAATTGTTTTGTTTATTGACGGTAGTTTAGTAACCAGTCAAAATAAAATAAAAAAAACACATGGAAAATTACACAATCTTGTAGCGAAGCATATGGAAATCCAGCTAGTTTGATAATATAAATCGTGATTTAAGGTAGATCTATTCAAAACAAATATTTAAACATGAGTCAGCCCCATCCAACGAGATAAGATGATGTGGTGCAAGGTCGAAGAGATTTGGAGTATCAAATTGAATAGAGAACTCAACAATAAAATCCGAATATCTTTGGCCTTGTTTGTTTTTTTGGTGTCGCGTGCAAACCGAGGTTAATTATCGGTAACACGTAATAAACAATTGAACCACTTTGCATGTGAACAAAATCAAACCAAATACCAACTGTGTGTAAATAAATTAAACTACTTTACATTTCATCAATGTCTCTTCTACAAAATATACATTTTTTACTTTCTCATAATATTAGGAGAAAGTATTGTGATGGTGATGGAGCGAAAATTCCATTTTGATGGATTCACACGTTTTGAGGTCCCCTGGGTCCAAAAAGTGTTTTTTAGGGTCCGTAGGCAAAACCAAGGACCCTTATATTTTCCTGCGTGTGTCCTGTCGCCTGCTCTCACGGCTACACCTTTCGTCCTATCACTTTGAAATTTGGCATATATGTGTCTTGTACCTGCCCACATATTTTAAAAATATAGCGACTTAAAAAAATATATTTTTAAAAAATATTAGGGTAAAAAAAACTTAAGGGTTATTTTTTTATTTTTATTTTTTTCGACACCGTGAGGGGTATCATATGAAAGGGTACGTCGAGCTGATTACAAAAATATATAATTCTTTGGTTATAACTTTGATAGGGCGAGCGTAGGCAAGTTTGAAGTGGGTGTGAAACGTGCCCCCCCCCCCCCCTTCTATCTCGCTTATGTGAAGTGCAAAAAATCAGAAAAAAATCCTGAACATTCTTCGACCAAAAGTAAAGATACCACTTTTTGGAAATTTCGAAAAAAATATTATTTTATTTTTTATTGACAAAATACGTTTTTTTTTTATAACTATGGTGTTTTCGGTGTATTTATATGGTTGTAGTCCGGTTCAGTGGCAAAAAAATACTTTATCAGAAGTTTGTTTATGTGTTTTGGAGAATATCAGACCCATAGGATAGTTCAAAGTAAGCTCTTTAGCATTTTAAAAAACACCATCAATAGGGTACTACTTAAACTATACAGAGTTGCCTACGGTCCCTAACTGTGTGCTGATTAGCACACACTTGACCTGTTTATTTAAAAAAAAAAATGTCTGTCTGTACAGCCTGGAGCTTAAACTACTGGGCCAATTTTGACGAAATTTTGCGTACATGTTACGTTCAAGCGATAGTCGCCCAGCGCCTATCGCTAAACACTCCAGCGATAGGCGCTGAGCGACTATCACTTGAACGTATATCGCTGGAGTCGCCTCTAGGAAAATAAAGCTTGTGTTAACTCAATTATTTTCTCCTGCGGTTAATGGTTTGTGTTTTAGTGAAATGTAACCTAGTGATTATTATCTGAACGGGACCAAAATAACCAGTAAATCAGAATTTAAAATGCGGAATAGATAAAAATGTCTGATCTCAAATATACATGGGGTTTATCATTTTCAGATAATCTGTTGTTTCGACAGTCTGACCTTGATTTTTGAGATACACGTATCTCGTTATATTATACAGAATAATAAAGTCAAATGTTTTTTCTATTAGTTGATTCCCTGCTATTATGTTTACCTACGATTTTTTTTTACCCTGCTATTATGTTTACGATTCAAGGCTTACTGAAATCGATTGAGTGTTTCACCAAATTTTTTAGGAAGTTATACTTACCTACTAAACGAATCCAAGCGGGTATTTTTTTTTAAATATTAGCTCTATTATTATCTTTATTTGATTTTATTATTTTTTACTTTCTTCTATACGCAGTATATGTAGAGAGAAATTATTGTTACGCCTAAATTCCATTTGGAGATTTTTGATGGTCCTCCGAGTCCAAAAAAGTGATTTTTAAAAAATGATTTTTAAAAAATGATTTTTAAAAAATGAGAGCCCGACGTCTATTGTAGACGTGAGGGGCCCAAATTACTGGGCCGATTTCGATGAATTGTTTTTTTTTTTTCTGAGAAACTTGGAGGGTGAGATGCCGGGTTCATTTCCATGCCATGGAGGAGATATTTTTATGGTAAATTGTGATAAAATGTTCAATAATAATTAAATGTAACCACGGAAACTCTAAACATATAATAATCGGAATACACCGGAAAATTAATTGGTTCGATATATTATGAACGTGTGATCACTGATCACGTACGAGTTGAATCGGATAGATTTTTTTTTTTTTTTTATCCATAAATAAAACATTTAAGTGGTATCTATAAAATATAAAATTAAAGGTTTGTCTGTACATTGGTTAGAATTAATTGTTGGATACTTTTTCGTTTCATACATTCCGGAAACCGAATCTGGCTTTTTTTTTCATGTCATGTACGTATGTGTGTCTGTTGTGCCACCAGGCCTATAAAGGCTGGCTTTATAGGCGCAAAACTGGCTTAACGAAATCGATTAATTTTTTTTCAGAGGTGAGCGCAAATATGTTGCGCATGTTGTAGACATTGTTTCATCGAAAAATATTGATTAGAAACAAAGTTATTAACAAATTTATATTAAAAAAATGATAACCTTAAAAATTAGGTTGACTAAGTATATAAGTGACAACACCCACTGACTCGCTAATAAAAATGTTTGGGAACTTCTAGACCACCTAGAGACTCGTGGTTTTATGCGTTTGGTCGAAAATTGGTCCAAACCTACTGGAAAATACCGAAAAGTTCCTCTACCTCACTGACTCGTGACGACAGGTTAGTTCCTGTTGCCCTGTATGTGCTCGCTGAGAAACCTTTTTATGATCTTGATTCAGGTTCTAACTTGATTCAAGATGGCGGGCATTTGTATGCCAAATTCGAAATCCCCGGAAACGATTGCACTATAACCTTGAAAGTACTTTTAACAAAGTAATTTGTTTCTTTCATAGCCAACATGATGTCGTCAGTAAGGTCAATAATACATAGACATCCCATACAAGGTATTCTTTTTTCTGGTGGCAACTGATTAGGAACGTCCTTAAAAAAATAATAATCAATAAAAAAAACGACACGAAGTAATGGTGCTTTTATAGTATTTATTATAATTTTTAAACGAAAACCAATTACCAAATTCGGGAACCAAAATCTTATATTTAATAGAGGAAATTACCTGTCCAGCTTATTATAAACACAAAAACAAGCGAGAACATTAAAGCAAAAACCATCTTTTAACTTGTAAATCATTTTCAAAAACAAAACAATTCATTTCAGCAATTCTCCTAATAACAAATATTCATGAGTTACAAAAAAATTATACAAATTTTAATATTAATTGACTTGAGTTAATGATTTCAAACAAAGTCTTAATTAGGAGTTAATTCCTTGATGGGTCTGTGATTGATCGATTATCTTTATGTATGACGAAAAATTTGTATTGACGTCGTCCTTGTCTTTAACGTGTCAAGGATTGATAAGCAATCTTCTGACAACCCAATATACTTTATCATCGTAACCGCAAAAGAAACATTGGTTAAGAGGTGAACTGTCTTTTTGTCGTATCGAATGTCCCGAGAGAACTTGGTTTTCTTGTCAAGGATTGTTGCTTTCATTCCGATAATAGTCGGAGTCCTTGATGCTCCCATTGATTTACAATTGACCTATCTTTAACACAAGTATTTATCTTGTTTATTGTTAAGTTCATGCGAAAGGTCGGTTTCTTCGTAATCAAGGAAAGATAACGTGACAATACATATACTTTTATTATTATTATTGTATTTATTGATTAATCATATTACAAACAATTTATAAATATATTCAATTTGATTATACACATACTTAGAAATAAAACAATAAAATACAAGAATTTTTTACTGCACAAAAGTAGGTAACAGGATAAACTAATAACAGGTAAAATTTACAATTATAAAAATAAAAGTTGATATTCTTTTATGTTTAAAAATTTAAAAAGCCTCCTTGAAGAAAAATCTTGAAACAGGAGGCTCGAAAATAGAAACCCTAAATTATTTAACACCAAAAATAAGTGATTAAATTAATAATTCGTATTAGTGTTGAATAATATATTTATTTATTGACGTTAGCCTGTGGTAACGGGCTTAATTTTATAATTAAAAATTATTAAAGTAATTTACATGTCTAGTTAGATGAGTTATTATATCTATTTGAAGACCAACAAATGAAAACAAACATTTATTTTTACTGTCATAATTGTGGTTGCCTTAGCTTAGCAATAACAAATAATTTCGAGATGAGTCGTCACCGTCGGGACACTACTTGATTATATAAATGATTTTTTTTGGGACACTTCGAACCTTAATTCTTTTATTCTGGTAAAGTACTTATAATATTAGAGCACTTAATAGTTATTTGTACAAATAGTGCGCAAAGTGGCACTTTGCTGCACTCGAGAGAAATATTTACGCACGAGCCGCAGGCGAGGGCGGAAAGGTGCTCTGTGATTATTTTTCATCATTACACTTACTCATCACATTTGATTCTTATTTTTAGATTGTCTATCTTTACTTTTTTATATTTTTATACTTGATATAAAGTGTTTAAATCATGTAGTTAGTTAAAAAATAATCATTAGTTGTCATTGTTATTATTATTATAATTTGGATTATTTAATCTTTGTTTAGATTTATGTTCTTTATGTTCGTTAGTTGGAACACTGAAGTGCGGTTAAGTAAAATGAGTGCGGCAAAGTAAAACGAATGCGGTAAAGTAGTAAGTGCAGGAATCTGCTGTTTTGCGTACTATTTTGAGTGCGATAACAACCACTTTATCGGTCAACTGTAGGAAAAATGTTGTTCCAATCTGTTGTACACGCATGTTTTTTCCTACCCTAATACGACTGTAATTTAGAGATTCAAGACCATCTTCCTTTATGACGTTCTTCTGACTTTCTAAGACTTTTTCAATTGGTTAGGGGCTTCAGGTAATTTGTTTGCCATTGCCATACCATAACCATAAAGCGGAGTACAACCAAACTTTTCTGTATTCTCAATTTTAAGTAAACTGCAAACATTCTTTACTTATAAGATTCTTCATTCGATTAATTTCCTCCATAATTATAATCGTAACATTTATTTACTACATTCTTATACCGCTTGACATTATATTTAATACAGTATAGTATACCTAATAAGTATTTATTCAATAAGTATTTATTATATTTATAAATAATAAATACTTATTGAAAATACGGTACTTCTTTAAGTAGTAAATAAATAGTAAATCAGGTCGGACGTGACAAGATTTTACTTGGTTACCCACCGTTTGTTTACATTATTGTGTTTTGTGTTAGACATTTTTTAAAAAAATTATTGACAATAAATGGACAAAGGAATATCACACTTCTGTAATTAAAAGTAACAATATCCGTTTGTCTAACTATCTAGTAAGACAAAGTGACATTTAGTCCAATGTATTTTAAGACAAAGGAATATTTTACTTGGGTTAAATAATAAATAAATACAATTTGGTGGGTAACCAAGTAAAAGAGTGCCGAAAAGACTACATCTTATATAATATAATAATTGAAAAACAAGTTTGATTTTATAAGAGGCAAGTTTTTCTTATTGCAATAGTGTCGGCTAGTAGGAGGTTATACTGAGCTAACTTAAGCTGTTTTAGGTTAACACTATATAATTTAAAATCATAAAATACATATCTTGTTCAGCATATTGTATTTTTTGTTTTTTTTCATCGTATAAATAGTAAATTGTGGGTTATAACACATTATAATTTTAGAACTGGTTTAAGCATGCAATTTAAATAGTTCGGAGATAATATTCATTCTTTTAAATTACTTAAAAGTAATTATATAGGATAAAATGGCTAAACGTCTATTAATTCTAATTCGGTATATTCACTTCTCTAAACGTTTTTAGATGATCTATAAAATACAATTCGTAGCTATAAATGTCCAAATAATCACAAATTAATGTCACAATAAAACCAATTGACAATTGACACGGGAATTTATTCCCAACCACTTTATTAGAATCGATAATAAATGCTGAATGATAAAGGTTGAGTTGGTCCTTTATTTAAATATTGCAATTGTGGTTTTAAATTAGACAGGTGGAATTTACGCTTTGAGATTTAATTACTGTGCGAGACCTGGTCGGTATGAGTTTTGACCGACTGTAGTTGTCGTAGTAAGGGGGCTAGCAAACAGACAACGTTTCTGGTCTTTTTTGACGACCCCTTGGCCCTTGACCGAACTCAATAAATGTCACGATTGTTTTAGCGATGAAGGGTGATGGCCGATGCAGCCACTATTTAACATAATACTTTGGAATAGCCGTCTCTAGTCTCGGCCTTCCGAGTAAAAAATGTTAAAGGCTTCTATCATCCAGTAACCGGGTTTCTGTACAAAGACTTATGAAGAAATATTTCTCGCTTATGGGATCGCTCCGTGTCTACGAGTTGCCCCCTACGCTAGACGAGGTGTCAAGGTAAACCGCCGCTCCGGCTTTAAACGAGTCGGATTTACTCGACCCGACAGTCCGACACATCGGTAATCCGGTGTTGGTAACTAGTGGGGGATGATAGGAGAAAGGATCCGAACCCACGGTCTCTCACGACTGGATATAACGAAACCGGCTGAACCGTATTATAAATACTCCGTGGACCGAATCTCATAAAATCCCGTAATATCATATAGCAGGTGATTAAACTGTCGACGGTGTCAGCTCGTACAAATTAATTTCCTAGTGAAGGGATTGTAACATCGTCAGGATTATCTCACCGTAGTAATGACGGTATCCAGTTTTCGTTTCATAACGTGTCTGAATCGCTTATCCTCCGTTCTTTATTAACGACCTTGAGCTATAATTAATCGTTTAATTGAATTTCGCCGATTATTATACCGACACAAATAACTTAAATTAAATTAAATTAAATAACCTAGAAAATATCCTTTCTATACCTATCAGAGGATTTTTTAAAATTATATTTCTAGCAATACATTTTTTAAATCTTCGAAGGATTACAATTTTTTAATTAAATATTATGTACAACAAACGAAAGAATTTCTAATAGCAATTTTGCACCTTTCGACTATTCTTCGGACGCAATTTAGCTATGCGTGTCATATATATTTTACATTTAGTTGTCCGACGACTAATTAAGTAAATGTTAAAATCAATTAATATTTATAGATTGCAATTAGGTGTGGCTGGACAAGGTCATATAACAAGATGGAGTCAAATGAGGTGTCTGATATTTTTATCAACTTTAGGTTGTAAAAGTTGGCTACCGAAGCGGCTGACTTTGCCGAGCCCCTTGTAAAAATGCAGAGCTTACTCGAAGACTTAATTAGACAATATATCCTTAATGATTGGTAGCGAGTTATTTAACAATGCAATGCAATTATCACAATTATCTTAATGATTAGTAGCGAGTTATCTAACAATGCAATGCAACCATCGCATTTATCTTAATGATTAGTAGCGAGTTATCTAACAATGCAATGCAACCATCGCATTTATCTTAATGATTAGTAGCGAGTTATCTAACAATGCAATGCAACCATCGCATTTATCTTAATGATTAGTAGCGAGTTATCTAACAGTGCAATGCAATTATCGCATTTATCTTAATGATTAGTAGCGAGTTATCTAACAATGCAATAAAATTATCGCATTTATCTTAATGATTAGTAGCGAGTTATCTAACAGTGTAATGCAATTATCGCATTTATCTTAATGATTAGTAGCGAGTTATCTAACAGTGTAATGCAATTATCACATTTATCTTAATGATTAGTAGCGAGTTATCTAACAATGCAATAAAATTATCACATTTATCTTAATGATTAGTAGCGAGTTATCTAACAGTGTAATGCAATTATCACATTTATCTTAATGATTAGTAGCGAGTTATCTAACAATGCAATAAAATTATCGCATTTATCTTAATGATTAGTAGCGAGTTATCTAACAGTGTAATGCAATTATCACATTTATCTTAATGATTAGTAGCGAGTTATCTAACAATGCAATGCAACCATCGCATTTATCTTAATGATTAGTAGCGAGTTATCTAACAGTGCAATGCAATTATCGCATTTATCTTAATGATTAGTAGCGAGTTATCTAACAATGCAATGCCATTATCGCATTTATCTTAATGATTAGTAACGAGTTATCTAATAACGCAATGACAATATCGCATTTATATCTGTCTTAACTTATTTTATTTGTTTACGGGTAAAACAGCCTATTGAAATTAATAATTTATAATTACTAATAAACATATTGATAACTATTACAAGAGAGAAAGAGCAGAAGATAGATAAAATGCTCTCTTGCGTGGTCCCAGTTTTTTTTAAAGCACTGAGTAACGACGGAAGAATTATTTTCACCTAGTCGCTAGTATTAGAATAGGGAGATAACCTACTAATCAGGACAATTTGGGGCCTCTTCACTAAGCCTAGTAAGGCACTTGAAACACTGTAAAACTGTAAATTTTTTATTTTTTTTACAAGCATAAGTATTTACAAAATTAACCCTAGACCTAGAACAACACACATATTTTTTTTTACGTAAACTCCACTCAGGGGTCAGTGAGACCCCCATTAATTAATGGGTTAAATTAATTAATAAACATGTTCTTTTTTAATTATTTCTATATTTTTGTAAATATAATTTGTCATACTAAAAATACCATTTAATTTTGACCAAAACAAATAAGGATTTTTAAATTAAATAGTATAAATATATATTTTCATCAAAATGTTTATAGAAACATTTGTACTTTTAAAAAAATATATATAAAATTTGGTGCTCGTTAAATTGGGTTAATAATTTTTATTTATATATATTAAGAGTTCTTTTACAGAAAACAGGAACAAAAATGATAAAAAAATTATAGATTTTCTTACATACTCTGTCAAAGTTAAGCATTTTTGGCCTTAAATCCTTACCGTGATCTACTAAACCTTCAACTTGAATGAAGTTATATACGTCTACTAATAGTAATAAAAGTTTTATTTTGGAACTTTTGACAGTCTTAAACATTTCAGCAGCCCAAAAAAATATAAAATAAGTTTTTTAATACAATAAACAAATAAGACAGTTTACTGTGGTATATGAAACAATTACGATAATGGCACACAGGCTTCTATGGGACCCCAACTCTAATTCTAATGAATACTGAAAGAAAACTAAAACTAATAACATAGGTATTGTTATCAGTATTTACACAGAAAGGTTCAAAAGGATAGGTAGAAGGGAGTCTAGGTTTAGAGAAATACAAATAAAACAAAAAAAAAAAAACTTAAGTATAGTTTGTATGGGGTCTGTGGGACCCCAATAAGTCGTTCTAGGGTTAATAATTTATCTGTTATTATTTCTTCTTGAAACAACAAGGGTGCAAACTCCACACTCACATGCAAAATGCAATTTTACGCACTAGACACGTAATGTACTATTATTGTTAAATCACGAGAAAACGTTTCATCTGGGGAAATTATTCCTTGGGAACAGTAAAACAAACGAATTGGCTTTGTTTTGTTTATAACGTGACACCTGACTGAACGGCACGGGGGAAACTAGCCAATTCGGTTCCACGGCTTCACCAATATATTATATATATACTATTTCGTGTTAACTATATAGGCGGATACTCGCCGTGTTCCGCAAGTTGGTGAACCCACCTATAAATAATTTCAAGATGAAAAGAAATTTTTATACACTACGTTTTTAAATTTTCTGTTGAATCGTATGTAATGTTGATTATATATAATGTTAGTGAAAAAAAAAAAAAAAAATAGTTCCAAATTTATTTACTTCACATAAATGACAACCATCTAGAGAGCTGATCTTAAACCTATAAAAGGACAAATCTTTGTACAACGGATCTCACCAACACCAAATCTAAACCGTGCCATCGATATATTTGAAATAATATAATCGATATATTTCCTCTTTTGCTGTCATTCAATGTTTATCTCTTATTTATAAAAATCACAAATTTGAAACCCGTCAAAATGAAGATTGTAAATATGAGACATGGCAAAACAAATAAAATAACTTGTGGATTTTTCCGAACTAACTTTCCATACAGCAAAATTTGCTTAAAACCAATTAAATTCTGCTGAAAGATGGCTAAAAGTATTAAAATAATGAATTGTCATCGTGTTCTGAGCTATGCTAAAAGTTTCAAATGTCTAGCTATTCGGGAAGTTAGTTAAAAATCGATTGCCAGATTTGTACCGGACAAACAAACAAACAAACAAACAAACAAGAAAGCAAGCTAATAAAAACGTAGTAAAATAAATAAACCGATTGTAAACACCTGTGTGCAATACACCGTCCCTTATATTGTGGTCTACCTATAAATTTGACTTAGTTTCGATAAAGTTTTGCGATACCTGGTAAAGAATAATTGAATTCAAATAAGCTATAGTTTCTCGTTACGAATTTAAATAATTATAATTATTAGGCATGAGGCGTCAATACGATTTGAATAAGTGCTATTTTATTGCCTGACCGCATGTAGGTCGATAACCGTTAATGGTTTATTAAAAGCCAGCCTCTGAAACCGCAAGATATAAATATATTTAATCCATATACAATTACTTTTTCCGCAAATAAAAATAATTATTTTAAACACCGTTGCACACAAACACAGAGAAAAAGGAAAAGCAGTCGTAATTACGGAGGTTGTTATGAATCTTGGACATGTTAGTATGCTAACTGCTTATTTCCTTAGACTCACATTATTGCCTTATGATGATTATTATTTTAGTAGTTTTTATTGCGTCAGACTTATCGGATTGTATGTTTATATTTCAAGAACACAATAACAGAGAAGTTATTACGAGGTATAATAGTGTCACATTACTATATGATTACTATTGTCAACTTATGTATTGACGTACATATAAACATTGTACTACAGTGTTTTATTATCTTGCCTGATAAGAGATTTATATTTACTCATACTAGCAATTAACTAAGAAATATTTATTTATATACTGACACTAATTATATCCTTATATGGTAATAACAGCCTTATATTGTAGAGATAGGGCCGTAAAATATATAGCAAAAATAAAACAAAAAGTATTCCACGAGATCAACGTAGCTCTAAAATGTTGACCCCCAAATTGCACCTAATCTATTAAATGATATGTATTATTTTAAATGATTCTTTATTCAGCCCGTTATACTATAATTACAACATCATGAGGAAATAAGGATACTACACTATTCTGTACCATTATAGTAAAGTATAATATTTTAATTTGGAATACATCATTTAAAAAATCAACGATTTAATTTCTATATTTGAATGCTCATTAGAATAAATAATGATTTTAAATAACTCATCAGCTCTAACTGTTCATTAATTCCCTACTTGTTCCGGGTTGTCATCAAGCTAATTGATTTTCATTTATTTTATTTTGACAATATTCCTGTTTGCCGTTTTTTGGAACAAATTCATATACGGAATGTCACAGGATAACTATTCCTTATTTTCAGTAATGGTAGAGAACACTTGATAAACATTTTTCATTAATAAATTAGTGTCCGGAAATTCTTCATTATCGAGATGAAATGAAATAAAATAAATCCGCTGTCACTCCAAGACTTTCACGGCGGTAAATTGCCGAAATTATCTAAATGCACAATTTCCAAATGTATAGATCGGAAGAGAGGGTCGATTTCTTGGCCTGCACGTTCACCAGATATGATTCCAGTTGATTTTTGTATTTGGGGTCATATTAATCACTGATTTATGAGACACATGTTAATGCAGAAGAAGAGTTACTGGCTCGAATTATCCTAGCGTTTGATGATATTCGTGAACGTCCGCAGCTATTTCGAAGAAATCGGCAGTCGATTACACATCGTTACAACTTGTGTATCGAAAATGGTGGCCGTAACTTCGGACAATTCTTATAAAGTTTGATGCAGTATTATTTCTAATAAAATGTTCCTTAACTTCACTACTTCAATTTATAAGGTAAAAAGCCTTGTCCACACTAGTAGACATGTTGCGCGATTTTGATCTCAGAGACAATGTCTAGCGATTTGTGTATAGATATCGGCGAGACAAACGGCGCGGCGTCTACGGTCTCGTTGCTAGACCAAAAATCGCATGTCTATGATTTTCCATTCTAAATGGTAGACACGGTGCCACGTTAGGCATGTTGCGCAACGTGTCTACAAGTGTGGACGCTAGACCTAGACCATAGACGGTCTCTGCAGATGTCTATAGACACGTTGCGAGAAATTTCTATAGACGGTCTATGAGACCGTCTACAGAAATGTCTCGCAACGTGTCCACTGGTGTGGACTAGGCTTACTCTTTCCTGTTGTAATTGAGATTGTTTTTAAATATTTCTAGTTCATCTTGATGCCGAGAAATTTCCGGACACTAGTTTATAAATAAAACATGTTTATTTAATGCCATTTAAGTGTCATTTCTGAAAATTAGGAATAGTTATTCTGTGACACCCTGTATAATTAGCTGGATCCCATGATAATGAGCAGTGTGTTTTATTATTTGATGGGTTTCAAGAATACCGCCAACAAAAATTGAAGATATTGTAAAAATATTCTTTAGCAAACACCTAGGGGCTTATAGGAACCTACTTACAAATTTCATGGTCATAGGCCCAGTGATTCTGATGTTATCATTAATTTTGAACTGAATTCTTATCTTTCGTTTTACTCTTATTCTTTACTAGTCTTCAATCCGCTCTCCACCCGGGGCTAATGCTAGAAATCATTGGCTGTTTCCCATTATCATGAAGGCCATGAGATTAAATAAAAAGCCTAAATAGTTGTTTCGAAAGCCAACATAGAAAATGATCATTTCTATTATACATCCCTATGGGTCAGACATGACATAGAGATACTGGTGTCTGCTGTTAAGAGTTAAATAATCATTTCTATTATACATCCCTATGGGTCAGACATGACATAGAGATACTGGTGTCTGCTGTTAAGAGTTAAATAATCATTTCTATTATACACCCCTATGGGTCAGACATGACATAGAGATACTGGTGTCTGCTGTTGAGAGTTAAATAATCATTTCTATTATACACCCCTATGGGTCAGACATGACATAGAGATACCGTTGTCTGTTGTTGAGAGTTAAATAATCATTTCTATTATACACCCCTATGGGTCAGACATGACATAGAGATACTGGTGTCTGTTGTTGAGAGTTAAATAATCATTTCTATTATACACCCCTATGGGTCAGACATGACATAGAGATACCGTTGTCTGTTGTTGAGAGTTAAATAATAATTTCTATTATACACCCCTATGGGTCAGACATGACATAGAGATACTGGTGTCTGTTGTTGAGAGTTAAATAATAATTTCTATTATACATCCCTATGGGTCAGACATGACATAGAGATACTGGTGTCTGCTGTTAAGAGTTAAATAATCATTTCTATTATACACCCCTATGGGTCAGACATGACATAGAGATACTGGTGTCTGTTGTTGAGAGTTAAATAATCATTTCTATTATACACCCCTATGGGTCAGACATGACATAGAGATACCGTTGTCTGTTGTTGAGAGTTAAATAATAATTTCTATTATACATCCCTATGGGTCAGACATGACATAGAGATACTGTTGTCTGTTGTTGAGAGTTAAATAATCATTTCTATTATACATCCCTATGGGTCAGACATGACATAGAGATACTGGTGTCTGTTGTTGAGAGTTAAATAATAATTTCTATTATACATCCCTATGGGTCAGACATGACATAGAGATACTGTTGTCTGTTGTTGAGAGTTAAATAATCATTTCTATTATACATCCCTATGGGTCAGACATGACATAGAGATACTGGTGTCTGTTGTTGAGAGTTAAATAATCATTTCTATTATACACCCCTATGGGTCAGACATGACATAGAGATACTGGTGTCTGTTGTTGAGAGTTAAATAATAATTTCTATTATACATCCCTATGGGTCAGACATGACATAGAGATACTGGTGTCTGCTGTTAAGAGTTAAATAATCATTTCTATTATACATCCCTATGGGTCAGACATGACATAGAGATACTGGTGTCTGCTGTTAAGAGTTAAATAATCATTTCTATTATACACCCCTATGGGTCAGACATGACATAGAGATACTGGTGTCTGCTGTTGAGAGTTAAATAATCATTTCTATTATACACCCCTATGGGTCAGACATGACATAGAGATACCGTTGTCTGTTGTTGAGAGTTAAATAATCATTTCTATTATACACCCCTATGGGTCAGACATGACATAGAGATACTGGTGTCTGTTGTTGAGAGTTAAATAATCATTTCTATTATACACCCCTATGGGTCAGACATGACATAGAGATACCGTTGTCTGTTGTTGAGAGTTAAATAATAATTTCTATTATACACCCCTATGGGTCAGACATGACATAGAGATACTGGTGTCTGTTGTTGAGAGTTAAATAATAATTTCTATTATACATCCCTATGGGTCAGACATGACATAGAGATACTGGTGTCTGCTGTTAAGAGTTAAATAATCATTTCTATTATACACCCCTATGGGTCAGACATGACATAGAGATACTGGTGTCTGTTGTTGAGAGTTAAATAATCATTTCTATTATACACCCCTATGGGTCAGACATGACATAGAGATACCGTTGTCTGTTGTTGAGAGTTAAATAATAATTTCTATTATACATCCCTATGGGTCAGACATGACATAGAGATACTGTTGTCTGTTGTTGAGAGTTAAATAATCATTTCTATTATACATCCCTATGGGTCAGACATGACATAGAGATACTGGTGTCTGTTGTTGAGAGTTAAATAATAATTTCTATTATACATCCCTATGGGTCAGACATGACATAGAGATACTGTTGTCTGTTGTTGAGAGTTAAATAATCATTTCTATTATACATCCCTATGGGTCAGACATGACATAGAGATACTGGTGTCTGTTGTTGAGAGTTAAATAATCATTTCTATTATACACCCCTATGGGTCAGACATGACATAGAGATACTGGTGTCTGTTGTTGAGAGTTAAATAATAATTTCTATTATACATCCCTATGGGTCAGACATGACATAGAGATACTGGTGTCTGCTGTTAAGAGTTAAATAATCATTTCTATTATACACCCCTATGGGTCAGACATGACATAGAGATACTGGTGTCTGTTGTTGAGAGTTAAATAATCATTTCTATTATACACCCCTATGGGTCAGACATGACATAGAGATACCGTTGTCTGTTGTTGAGAGTTAAATAATAATTTCTATTATACATCCCTATGGGTCAGACATGACATAGAGATACTGTTGTCTGTTGTTGAGAGTTAAATAATCATTTCTATTATACATCCCTATGGGTCAGACATGACATAGAGATACTGTTGTCTGTTGTTGAGAGTTAAATAATCATTTCTATTATACATCCCTATGGGTCAGACATGACATAGAGATACCGTTGTCTGTTGTTGAGAGTTAAATAATCATTTCTATTATACATCCCTATGGGTCAGACATGACATAGAGATACCGTTGTCTGTTGTTGAGAGTTAAATAATCATTTCTATTATACATCCCTATGGGTCAGACATGACATAGAGATACCGTTGTCTGTTGTTGAGAGTTAAATAATCATTTCTATTATACATCCCTATGGGTCAGACATGACATAGAGATACTGTTGTCTGTTGTTGAGAGTTAAATAATCATTTCTATTATACATCCCTATGGGTCAGACATGACATAGAGATACTGTTGTCTGTTGTTGAGAGTTAAATAATCATTTCTATTATACATCCCTATGGGTCAGACATGACATAGAGATACCGTTGTCTGTTGTTGAGAGTTAAATAATCATTTCTATTATACATCCCTATGGGTCAGACATGACATAGAGATACCGTTGTCTGTTGTTGAGAGTTAAATAATCATTTCTATTATACATCCCTATGGGTCAGACATGACATAGAGATACCGTTGTCTGTTGTTGAGAGTTAAATAATCATTTCTATTATACATCCCTATGGGTCAGACATGACATAGAGATACTGTTGTCTGTTGTTGAGAGTTAAATAATCATTTCTATTATACATCCCTATGGGTCAGACATGACATAGAGATACCGTTGTCTGTTGTTGAGAGTTAAATAATAATTTCTATTATACATCCCTATGGGTCAGACATGACATAGAGATACTGTTGTCTGTTGTTGAGAGTTAAATAATCATTTCTATTATACATCCCTATGGGTCAGACATGACATAGAGATACCGTTGTCTGTTGTTGAGAGTTAAATAATCATTTCTATTATACATCCCTATGGGTCAGACATGACATAGAGATACCGTTGTCTGTTGTTGAGAGTTAAATAATCATTTCTATTATACATCCCTATGGGTCAGACATGACATAGAGATACCGTTGTCTGTTGTTGAGAGTTAAATAATCATTTCTATTATACATCCCTATGGGTCAGACATGACATAGAGATACTGTTGTCTGTTGTTGAGAGTTAAATAATCATTTCTATTATACATCCCTATGGGTCAGACATGACATAGAGATACCGTTGTCTGATGTTGAGAGTTAAATAATCATTTCTATTATACATCCCTATGGGTCAGACATGACATAGAGATACTGGTGTCTGTTGTTGAGAGTTAAATAATCATTTCTATTATACATCCCTATGGGTCAGACATGACATAGAGATACCGTTGTCTGATGTTGAGAGTTAAATAATCATTTCTATTATACATCCCTATGGGTCAGACATGACATAGAGATACCGTTGTCTGTTGTTGAGAGTTAAATAATCATTTCTATTATACATCCCTATGGGTCAGACATGACATAGAGATACCGTTGTCTGTTGTTGAGAGTTAAATAATCATTTCTATTATACATCCCTATGGGTCAGACATGACATAGAGATACCGTTGTCTGATGTTGAGAGTTAAATAATCATTTCTATTATACATCCCTATGGGTCAGACATGACATAGAGATACCGTTGTCTGTTGTTGAGAGTTAAATAATCATTTCTATTATACATCCCTATGGGTCAGACATGACATAGAGATACCGTTGTCTGTTGTTGAGAGTTAAATAATCATTTCTATTATACATCCCTATGGGTCAGACATGACATAGAGATACTGTTGTCTGTTGTTGAGAGTTAAATAATCATTTCTATTATACATCCCTATGGGTCAGACATGACAGAGAGATACCGTTGTCTGATGTTGAGAGTTAAATAATCATTTCTATTATACATCCCTATGGGTCAGACATGACATAGAGATACCGTTGTCTGTTGTTGAGAGTTAAATAATCATTTCTATTATACATCCCTATGGGTCAGACATGACATAGAGATACCGTTGTCTGTTGTTGAGAGTTAAATAATCATTTCTATTATACATCCCTATGGGTCAGACATGACATAGAGATACCGTTGTCTGATGTTGAGAGTTATATAATCAAGTTTCAGCAAATGTTGGCGCTTGTTGATTGAAACTTAAAAGAAGAAAATAGCTACTATTTAATACAAATTGATTTGACCACTTTGCGGTCACTATCAGCGAACTGATATTGCAGAAAGAACTTCATGACTATGAGTAGTTTCCACAAAATATCGGGGCAAAAATACAATAATTTTCTACAAATTAGAGATGTTTAGAAGGTAGAAACGGCATTGTAGAAACCAATTTTTCTATTTTTAAACTAAATTAATGCATTCTATATTTTAATAAATATGTACTTGAAGTAACTCGTTACATGATCGTGTGTATGCACAGTGATTGTCGTCCGGTACAAGATATCTAGCCGTACTTGTGTATCTAGGTTGTTATGTCCTCCGGCCGAGTCGTCACTTGAATTCAGGTCACGTTACCTGTAGTAGCCCGAGACTTTTGAAGAGAGCTGAGAGCTCCACTTCAGTCATAAGGCGAGACGTGCCAAGGATTTCTAGCCAGTCTAATATCAAGACGGAATCTCAGTAATAGAGGTTTGCGATGTTAGCAAATAATATGTAAATATTTTAAACATAATATCTAATAATACCTCACCTTTTTTATTTGTAAGCGTGAGGTGGGTTTACGTATAATAGTAATGAAACTGTTATGCAACTTGTCTCGTTTATCTAGGATTTAAAAACTTCATCTCGTGGATTTTTCTTCTCTACTTAGCAAAACTAATATATAATATATTCGTAAGCTTGCTTATTGCTTAAGCAACTCGAATAATATGGTAATACTAATAAACGAGCCTAAAATTTGCTTCTTCGTATAATAATGTAGGTGTAGGTAGTCTAAACTTTGAAACTTGAAAGGTTCAAGTAGCAGTCTAAGGATTCTTTTAATTATTGTCACGGCGAAATGGCTGCTGTAGAAAGGCGTACGTACTGATTTGAATAGCAATTTGTTTTTTTTCGGTAATGTATGGATATTAAATAATTGAGAATATCGAGGTCAATGCATATTCTAGAATTCTAGAGCAAAAATAGTATTTATATCCACCAGCCACCAATAAAATTCTGCATGACTAGAATAACAAAATAACAAGAATTTAAATCAAATTATAATTATTATTAACTACGGGAAACAGACAGTGAAAACACACTGTGCACTCCTGTGCCGGGATTTGAACCACGGGCCTCTATATTTCCAGTATAGCGCTCTTCCATCTAGCCCGTGGTTCAAATCCCGGCACAGGAGTGTATTTTTCACTGTCTGTTTCCCGTAGTTAATAATAATTATAATTTGATTTAAATTAAAATTTAACTTTCCGTAGTATGAAAACTACCAAAAACTTAAAAATTGAAATTCAAAATAACAAGTCAATTCGAGGTGAGTCGTTCGTCGCCGTCAAAACATTAATCGATTATTAAATAATGATACTGTACCAAATACTAGTTTATTTAAATTTTGAAAGTTACGAAATCCTTATATAAACCTAATAAATAACGAGGCAAATGTGGCTGTTACGGGGAAAGTCGACGTGGTAAAATATTGCTCAAGTCGACTGTCTACAGGAAATTCATTTTTTCCACTCTTTTTTTGAAAAGTACAAATATTCCATTTCTATTCTTGTGGTTCGGTTGGGAATAAGATTGCAAGCTGAAGAGATAGAATATTCATTTAATTTCCAACCTAACCTATCCGGAATATTAGATCACAAAGCCTGCTTCAATTCAATGTTCAATATGAAATATTCAAATGTAAACGTGAATTTTATTTACCAGTTATGTTGGGAATAGCCGATTTAGTGAAATAATATCTTGTTTAAATTATTCCTTGTTCAACAGTTACGTCGACAGTTATCGATTATGAAACAGTGTAGATATTTTAAACCTTGACTTTTAATTCTTTTTATCGTTTGAATATTGTAAATAATTTGTTGCTACATGTTGAAATATTTCTTCACCGAGTGAAGGAAAGAATCATCGTAGAAATAATGCGGTACATAGAGTAATTCTTAATTATTACCTTAAGAATATTCTTTGATAACAATTAATACTCATTTCAGACACAGAATGATTTCCCGGTTCGTAAGTTGCATACACAATATGCCGGCTCTAATTAAAAATTAATAAAATGTATTCTTCCTTTTACGACTAGACCTAGACGTAACTTAAGATAAGCCACTAATAATTGTTGAGCAATTAATATAACAGTAGTGTAACAATTCACATTTAATTAGTCCATAGTTGGGTGTCACGGATTACTGACACTAATGCCAAGGTTGTTATCATTTGATACCTTGAAGAAAAAAAGATATCGGCGGAAAAATTCAACAAAGTTGTACAAAGTATGCAATACCTAAAGAAAATGCAACAAGAAGTCGTACAAAGTATGTATACCTAAAGAAAATGCAACAAGAAGTTGTACAACGTGTGTAAACCTAAAGAAAATGCAACAAGAAGTTGTACGAAGTATGCATTCCTAAAGAAAATGCAACAAGAAGTTCTACATATTATGTATACTTAAAAAAAAATTCAACAAGAAGTTGTTCAGAGCATGTAAACCTAAAGAAAATGCAACAAGAAGTTGTAAAAAGTATGTATACTTAAAGACAGGGGATGCCTATCCCCCCCCCCCCCCCCAAGGCATATGGCGCAAATTCAATTAAAAAACGATTAAGAATTTAAAATATAATAAAATATGGACAATAGACATTAACAACTAATTAATAATAAACATACATAATTTTAACAAATATTAAGTATAAACCTATACAAATTTACAAATGGTTACTTTTTAATTTAATTGAAATATTTTACTGAGGTTGTTTATTTAAAGTTTACTATTTACTATTTTAATTAATACAAATCGATGTATTCTTAATTTCAATGGAATTAATATGAGACTAACATGTTTGTTAATTTATTCCATGAGAATGTATTCATTTTATCTACGATTCATACGAAATATAAACATTATTTCTCTGTTTAGATGCGTAGATAGTGATTCTTTACGTAGTTGTATTCATTGCGCATGCACGTTTCATAATTCCTCTTTTTTCCGCCCTAGTGCGGTAAAAAAAAAAGAATTCATCACCTTAATGCACGATTAGCGAGAATGTTTACATTTAACAAAACTAATTTGCTGTTTGTTTAAAAAGTAACTGTTTATATCAAGTTTTTAGTGGAAAACAATGAGTGATTTAAGTGATTATGACGAAAATTAGGAGAATAATACGCCTCCCGAAATGATTAATCCATCACCAAATACAACTGATGAATTAATGTCATCTTTATCAAATGAGAAATACGAACTTACATACAGGAAGTTAATTAAATATTTGTTTCTGCATTTATTATTAAAATATTAAAATCCAACAATCGTAGATAAAGTACGGTACGCAACTCGTGCGAAAACTGCATTTTGCTTTGCTCGTGTGGTTTTACTATCTTCCCTGTCGCTCGGGTGCAAACTCCACACCCGCATGAAAAATGCTACTTTCCGCACTAGACGCGTAATGTACTATTATATTTATTCGAAATGTAAGGATAGTCGCTATTTATATACATAAAATGTACTTGAATAACGACAGTACACTTATAGAAGGAAATAAATATTAACTAAAAGAGAAATAAAATAACTTTAACGTAGTTTATTAAAGATATTTTAATATCTAAATATTTTTTTAAAAATATTTTAAAGATGTTTATTAAGATAAACATAAAACGATCGTGCCTTATGAAAATTACCTAGGAGTAAAAGTAAAAATTTACATTATTGAACGCTTGACAAGTGTCTTGTGTAATCCAACTGAAGAGTTTTATTTAAAAATTAAAGTTTAAAGCCGATGCATTGCCTAACTAAGCAGACAAAAATTATTCATGCTACAGTAGTTTTAAATAATATACATATTAATAATAAGTTTGAAGCATGTTCGTATACTTTAAAATAAGACATTTTGAGCTGAGTACGAAGCAGCGAATTGTAATCGATCGACCTCGGTTAATTTAGCAAGACGCAATTAATGTCTGTTGAAACTTAAATAACCGGTATTACTTTATTAACTTGGTTGCATTTTATAATTTTTATTTTATTTTTTTTAAAAAACTATAAAAACATATTTTGAATCGCACCCTAATTATTATATGGAGCACTTTATAATAGAGGGAGGGTTGGTTCAACGATGACTAAAACAACCGTGTTAATGACAGCTTACTTATTAACTTTCTTAAATAATCCTTTATAACGTTCAAATTGTTCCGTATACGCAGAATCTTCACTGATATAGAGGGAGGGTTGGTTCAACGATGACTAAAACAACTGTGTTAATGTCAGCTTACTTAACGTTCAAATTGTTGCATATACGCAGAATCTTCACTGATATAGAAGGAGGGTTGGTTCAACGATGACTAAAACAACTGTGTTAATGTCAGCTTACTTAACGTTCAAATTGTTGCATATACGCAGAATCTTCACTGATATAGAGGGAGGGTTGGTTCAACTATGACTAAAACAACTGTGTTAATGTCAGCTTACTTAACGTTCAAATTGTTGCATATACGCAGAATCTTCACTGATATAGAGGGAGGGTTGGTTCAACGATGACTAAAACAACTGTGTTAATGTCAGCTTACTAAACGTTCAAATTGTTGCATATACGCAGAATCTTCACTGATATAGAGGGTTGGTTCAACTATGACTAAAACAACTGTGTTAATGTCAGCTTACTTAACGTTCAAATTGTTGCATATACGCAGAATCTTTACTGATATAGAGGGAGGGTTGGTTCAACGATGACTAAAACAACTGTGTTAATATCAGCTTACTTAACGTTCAAATTGTTGCATATACGCAGAATCTTCAACTCAGACTAACTGTCCCATATCCCAGATACTTTTTGATTTCGATTTTCAACAAAATCAGATTTACTTCCATCAATATCTCGGAAACTAGATTATCCCAGGGAAAACGGCTTATATCGTTAGATTCGTATTTCATGAGATTGCATTTTTGAAGTGAAACTTGTTTAGCCGCGGTAGAGTATATTTGCCTGATGAAATTGTCATCGGGAAACCAAGTTCGAGACTCGTCCAAGTGAAACATTTTATATGTGAAATTAATGAAATTGCAAGTTTTTGTTTTAAGACCCGCCTGTGATAGATATTTTAATGAACTGCCGACTTAGGCCGGCAGTTGATTTACCAGTAAAAATTCTTCCCTTCTGGACGAGTCTCGAACTCCAGACCTCAAGATTGAGAGTCTCACGTGTTAACCACTATACCACGGGAGTAGTTAATTTATTCTGTACACAGAATTGGTATATAAGGGTATTATTATATAGATTTTAACAATTAATATATATATATTAATGTTGTTTTAATGTTTTTCTTCATTATTCGCTAACATTTTATGAAAATATTTTATTAATTGAAATTATGTTTTTTGGAGAATTTATCTGAAAGTGGTGGCATTGTTAACTCTTGTTTATAAATATGTATGTTGCGTATTTAATAAATGAATTACTTAAATAAGGGTTATTGTGCTACTTCATACACATATTTCGTATGTTTATTCTTTTTCACTTCTAGTATCACTTCTAATGTGTGAAAGTTTCACACATATTTTTTTTGTTGTAATAAAAATATTCGGAAGAGTTATCGATCATTTTTTTTCACTTTTTTTTTAGAGTTTTTGAGGGATAGCACCCCCAAATTTGGAGCTCAAATTCATTTCTCGATTCCTCCTCGGTGTATGATTTTTCTAATCATATATACTATACTAAACTTTTGTCAAAATCGGCCCAGTTGTTTAGGCTATACACATCTGCACAGAAGACAGACAGAAATTTTCTAAAAACCACTTTTTTTTGGACTTAAAACGTGTAAATCCATCGTAATCTCAAAATCGAATTCTCGTGCCATCACAATACTTCCTCTTTATACGAGAAAATAAAAAGTTGTTATTTCTCTGTGCTTAAATAATTCTTGAACTACGCTATACATTAGAACATAATAATCTTGAGATAGGTTTTATTAAAAAAAAATACCAAAAATAATCCTTTTATTATTATTAAAATGGAATGAGTTCTGTTCTAATGAAGTTGAGTTCTGTATTATTATTATTGTATTGCATAAAAATAAAATTAATACGGCTGTATTAATTTTTAAAGAAGTTATTATTTGTTTTGACCTTGACGGTAATTATTATGTTTAGGCTATTGCAAATATATTTAATTTGGGATCTGTGTGTTGTCTTACAGAATATATCTAATCACTACTAATTATATGTCTTGGATGTATTCATATACTTCCTAATATCGCTATTCCTATAATAATTTCACTAATTCTAAAATTAAAATTAATATAAAACGATTATTATTTATTTTTTTAAATAATCTCTAAATTTTTTCATTTAATATATTTTTCTATCATGTTTGTACAGGTAGAGGTTTTCAAACGGCTATTGCCAACTGCGTAAGACCCCACATGTATATTCTGTACAAAATTTCAAAGTCGTGATAAAACGAAAACTTTATCTAGAACCCCGAATTAATATAAAACTATTCACTTATGTCGTTAAAAAAGAGAACAACATTAAAAAAAAAAAAATGGAAAATTACATAGCTTGACGACAGTGCAACTTCACCTGGAGGATAACATTTAGTAATTATAATGTAAGGGAACATCAATTAAAGAAAATATCATGAGAAAAATGTTTCTACACATGCAAATGAATCCATGTAATAGCGACATGCCGACCTTGATCCGTTCAGTTCATTCACATAGAGTTTGTCATCGCCTTCCTACTAGGTATCTCGTATTTTTCTCATACTATTTATTTGTTTTAATGCGACCTAAGCTGCAGAGTGTAACAAATGCTCAGTATTGTGTATACATAAGAATAAACCATAAGACAGAACCTATGCGTTTTCGTTTCCAACCACCGGTCCTACACTGAGACGAAACTTGTTTGATGACCTCGTATAGTGTTAATCAGGAACCATAATATATGTAAAAAAAATTAAATCTTCTATGAATATATGAATATATATACAATCTTCATTGAGTAATATAAGAATGAGGTGTAAATTGTTTAGTAATTTCTAAACAAATATTTTTGTTTGCCGGAACCTTGGATTTATTTACTTTTTAGGGTTTCGAGGTAATTCTAGAAACCCTTATGCTTTTCTTCGATCAGCGAGCAATTGCGAACTGATAGCAACATTTTTTTTTTTTTTTTTTTTTTTTTTTAATTTGTGAGTAGGGTATCATTTTAGAGGTTTTGAAATGTAGATCACAAATATATATCGCGTTTTCTAAATGGTGGCCATTTTCCTCCTAAAATTACCAACACAAACCCCCCCCCCCCCCCCAAAAACTGTCCTTCTCCCCACAAGGTCTGGTCCTATAAATGAGGAAAAAATACATTTCTGTGAGCCAATGATATTTCCGGGAGTTAATATAACATAGTCAAATTTTAGGTGGCCGTAAGTATGGTGACCCAAAATTTTAATTTTTTGAAATTTTTAAGTGGGGTATCAATTTAAAGGTGTTGAAATGTAGATCACAAATATACATCGCGTTTCCAAAATGGCCGTCATTTTACTCCCAAACGAACCAAAGTGCATACCCTAAGATACTAAAGGATAATAATGCTCCCCAAAGTGCAACTGTTTATACATATTTTAGTAAAAACAAATAGTAATTTAGGAAGTATGAATTTTTATGACCGAAAAAACCCTTTTAGCATCTTGCTGGCAAGTACATGGATTTTTTATTACCTTAAAATTAAAGTTACTTTGATGATAATATTTTAGATTTGGTTGGGGTTGTCTTATGAAAAGCTCATAACCGTCCAGGTTTTGCCCGACCAACGTAGCCTGCTTATTATTAAAAAAATAATTCAAATATCCCTTATTGCTTTTATATACAGGGTGGTCCAAAAGTCTCCCCCCCCCCTCTTAACTTTTGAACGGTTCGAGATAAATTAATGAAACTTGGGGGATCTCTACCATGCAAAGGGAAATTTGTTTTTATGCAATCACCCACTAGGGGCAACCACCCACTTTGCCCCCAGGCCACCCAACTTCAAAATTTCAAATTGGAGTGTATATTTTTGATAGCATATTTGGATTCTACCGTGAAAAATAATAAACTTTTACTTGAAACTTTTTTTCCATCTCCAATATTTTGCCCCCTACAGGGGGGCAAAGATAGCAAAATACCCCTTCCGAAATAGTAAAAAAATAACACTTAGATCGTTATAAAATCTAAATGGTTTGAAATAAAGTCATGGAACTTGGGGGATCTGTACCATGTAAAGGGAAGTGTTTAATCATCCACTCGCGTACTAGGGGCAACCTCCATTTTGCCCCCAGGCGCTGATCTCCCATTTTTATACCTTTGCCCGCCCTCTTCCCCATAGGGGGAAAAATATTAGAGGTAGAAAAAAAAGTTTGAAGTAAAATATTTTTATTTTTTGCCGTAGAATCTAAATCTGCTATCAAAAATATACATTCTAGGACAAAATTTTGAAGTTAGGTGGTCTAGGGGCAAAATGGGAGGTTGCCCCTACAGCGCGGTTGCATGAAAACAAACTTCCCTTTACATGGTACGGATCCCCTAAGTTTCAATAATTTATCTCTAACCGTTTAGATTTTACAACGTATTATCGGTGGGGTAATTTTGCTATCTTTGCCCACCTATAGGGGGCAAAATATTGGGAATAGAAAAAAAGTTTCAAGTAAAAGTTTATTATTTTTCACGGTAGAATTCAAATATGCTATCAAAAATATACACTCCAATTTGAAATTTTGAAGTTGGGTGGCCTGGGGGTAAGTGAGTGGTTGCCCCTAGTGGGTGATTGCATGAAAACAAACTTCCCTTTGCATGGTAGAGATCCCCCAAGTTTCATTAATATATCTCAAACCGTTCAAAAGTTAAGAGGGGGGGGGGGGGGGGGAGACTTTTGGACCACCCTGTATGTACTATTGCGATGAAAGATAATTACAAACATTTATTTGAAAGTGATTTTGTAATAATATTATGTGTATGTTCATCGGACGGGGACGGCTTTGAAAATTAGTTGAAATACAACTTCTACTAGTTGCACTAATAGAAGTTTGGAAGGAAGCTACCTTTTATGATATTTAGGAAACTTTGTGAAATCTGTAGATTCTTCCTTAGTTAAATGTTTTTGGCTGTGTATATATATATATATATATATATATATATATATATATATATATATATATATATATATATATATATATATATATATATATATATAAATATATATATATATATATATAAATATATATATAGATTATAAACATATCAGATAAAAATCGGGTACGAGGAACCTCGGAACTTTTCCTCACTTCGGGGGCCACTTAATTGCACCAAGTCTGGAGGTCACTAAATTTTATACATTATTTTTATTAAATATTTGAATTTTGGTGGTATTTTGATTTTGACAGATGTAAACAAACTTCGACGTTTAATAAAAGTATCGCAATAATTAATAATTATGTTCGCTTATAACTTTTAAACTAATCAATGGAATTTCATCGGTTCTTTTTATATTTATTCCTTATTGTTTATCGGTTCCAACGATATAGGTCAAAAACGTATCCAAACTTTCGGTATTATGATCCGCCAAAGTTTAAAAATGGATAACTTCAAAATGGCGGCTAATACCAAAATTAAATTTAGAGGATTTGCTTGTCATTCGGAGAGGTACATTCGTGCTAAATTTCAATTCGATCGGACCCAATTTAGATTTTTTATGATTTTCTTTTATATTTTTGCTGACTCAACAAACTGGGTTCAAGATGGCGGAAAATGTTGATTTTCCGGGCGGCACAATTAGAAGTAAGGACTGATTTTTCTGCCAAGTTTCAACTCTCTAGGTTAAATACCCTAGGCGCTACGATTATAACATACATACATACAGACGTCATGCTGAAAACCACTCAGGAGGTATTAAAAACACCCAAAACAGATAATTCAATTGAAATCTCAAAAAAAAAAAAAAAAAAAAAAAAAATTGGGTGAAAACAATACATTTCCTACCATGGATGAGGAAAAGAAGAAAAACATTATAAATGACACTCTCCGTAGCGAAGTATAAAGGAGTCTCCCAGTGACTACTGTGGTCAATAGATTCTGTACAACTCGGTTTAATGGTTTAAAACCTTTATTAAATATCTAAAATAATGTGTATGTATTTTTTTCTTTTGTCTTAGTTGTGACTGGCTCGACTGATGGGATCGGTAAAGCCTACGCTAAAGAACTGGCGAGGAGGGGCCTCAACGTCGTTCTTATCAGTAGAAATCAGGATAAACTCAATCAGGTCTCCAGAGAAATCGGTAAGTCACTATATCAAATGAGCCGTTAAGCCCCTGGCAACGGCCTTCATTTTACATTTAGCAAAAAAAAAATAAAATTAAGTAAATTAATTTAGATATCTATTTAGATAAGTTATTATATCTATTTGCAGACCAAAAAATCAAAACCAACATTTTTATTGGAATAAATGTGGTAGCCATTGGTTAGCAATAACAAATAATTTCAAAGGGGAGTCGCCGTGGTCGGGACACTACTCCATTACATAAATGATCAGTTTATACATTGAAAAAGCTTAGTTCAGGAAAAAGTGTTTAGTAACATACCCAATTATAAGTGTAGTAGCAGCATCCTGATCAAAAATAGGTAAAAGCTAAAATATAAAATAACACGGGTCAATAAACCTTCCGTAATTACTTTTTTTGGATTACAAATAATCATTCTGATTGTTTTTATAAAAGGCAGTGAGTGTTGACGGTGTCTGGAAGAGAGGGTTAATTTCGTAACTATCTGACCTCTGTAATTCGGCTCAGAATTGTCGAAAGTGCGAGGAAGTGCTATATCGGAGAGAAATCTACATCCGTAGCTTTCGTACAATGCTCGACCTTAACATTCTTAAATATATAAACAAAAATGAGAAAAATCGGCTCTAGACAACTCAGACAAACATTCTCATATTGTTATAAAAGTATATTTTAATTCCATAATATCTCTTTTAATTGATTTAAAAAATAAAAGAAAACGGTCCGAAACAAGTTAGGCAAACTTTTAGTTTTTATAAGTATACATTTAATTATATTATTGAACATTTTATCAAAATGTATCATAAAAATAACTTCTCCTCGGCGGAAAAATCGAACCCAGCCTCTCTCCATCCACGTTTAAAGCTATTTTCTCAGGAACTATATTTTCCCGGGAAAACAGCTTATATCGTTAGATTCGTATTTAAATGGACTACATTTTAGAATTCGTTAATCATAATCTTCGGAACTGTTTGCGAGAAATAGTTATTTATGCACCTAGGGAGTAAAGTAAGCCATTATTCCCTGAGCGAAAAAAGTTGGTTCTTGAGGCGAAGCCGAAGGAACCCTGGTCCCTAAATCCCGAGGCGAAGCCGAGGGAATTAGAATCTTTAATTCCCGAGGCGCAGCCAAGGGAATAACTCTAATTAGCTCCCGAGGCCCAGCCGAGGGAGATAATTATCGCGAGGGGAATAATGGCACTTTACTCACGAGGTACATACAATATTTTATCTCCAGTAGGAAGAAAATACACATTTTCGTCCATAGCACCGTTTTTATTTATTATTTTAATAAATAACTATAATTATTAGAACTTTTAATAGCAGATATAAGAGATTCAATATTAAAAACAAATAAAAATTGGAATTAAACTCAAATAGAAGGTTATTTAGATGCAGGTTATAATGTTATAAACAAAGATAAACATGGTCAAAAAAGCGCAGTGCAAATTAAGTTGGAATCTTTACTTTTTTGCCCTACTTTACTTTTTCTCCCTACTTTTTGAGTTCAGGGATGAAAAGACCTGTTTTAGTCCCTCTAAACTAATTCAAAATCATAACTTTTTTTCCCTACTAGAGATAATAATTATTTTTCACTTTTTTTCAGAGTTTTTTTGGGTGGTAGACCACCCAAATTTGGAGCTCAAATTCATTTATTGATTTCTTCTCGGGGTATAATTTTTCTTAACATGAATGCCAAATTTCGTCAAAATCGGTCATGTGTTTAGGCTTCACTTGTCTAACTAACGAGAGGCAGACGCTTTTTAATAACCACTTTTTTGGACCTCAAAACGTGTAAATCCATCAAAATCAAATTTTCGTGGCATCACTACACTTTCTCCTTATATGAGAATATAAAGATGCTATAATCACTGAAATTAACTATCAGAATTGCAATAATAAATCAGTAACAAACTGCCCTTTATAAAAAAATTAAATATAAAACAAATCGTTGATTCCTAAAAGATTCTATATTTAAAATAAGAATCTATTAATTTAAAAGAAATCTAACTAATTTTTAAATTAAAAATAAGACCTAAAAATAAGATATTTGTGAGTCACGCATACGGACAAAAAATGCTTTTAAGACGGATGCTAAAAGCATCTGAACAACCCTTTTCTATTAAAAACTAGCAATGCTATCTGTGCGTGGAGGAAGTCCGTCGGTGTAATCGTAATGATCGTTTGCGTAAGATCCTTTCGACAGCTACTCCATCGGTAAACTATGTCGTAATACAACGATGTTTATTTGAAATTAACTAAGATTGATAAAAATGCACCTGACTATCTGAAAATAAAACAACAGATAACAGATAACACTGGAGGTGCTACCAGACATCCATAGGGGGAAGATGTTTCCCACACGTCACCACATCAGCTGATTTTCCCTTAACCTAATATTCTGTGATGTAATAACCTAATTCTACCTAATATTCTCCTGAAATACTCCTTTTATTACCTAATATTCTTCTGTAATATAATAACAATACATATTGTGTTCTGTATTAACCTCTATAAACCTAATATTTTCCTGTAATAACCTAATGCTACCTAATATGCTCCTGTAATAACCTAATGCTACTTAATATTCTCCTGAAATACTCCTTTTATTACCTAATATTCTTCTGTAATATAATAACAATACATATTGTGTTCTTTAATAACGTCTATTAACCTAATATTCTCCTGTAATAACCTAATGCTACTTAATATTCTCCTGTAATACTCCTTATACTACCTAATATTCTTCTGTAATAACATAATACATATTGTGTTCTGTAATAACCTCTATTAACCATTAACCTAATATTCTCCTGTAATAACCTAATACTACCCTATATTCTCCTGTAATACTCCTGATACTACCTAATATTCTCCTGTAATAACATAATTGTGTAATGTATATAACCAAATATTCTCCTGTAATAACATTATTGTGTTATGAAATAACCTCTATTAATCTGTATATTCTTCAATTGATCCCTTTTATTGTAAATTCTTCTTGTTAATTGTCTATAGGGATTATAATAATTAAAAAAAATTGTTTCTCTATTTCTCTAAAATTCTCTATAGTGTTATACAATAACCTAATGCTAACTAATATTCTCCTGTAATAACGTTATAATATTGTGCATGTAATAACCTCTACCAACCTAATATTCTCCTGTAATAACCTAATTTTGTGTTATACAATAACCTAATGCTAACTAATGTTCTCCTGTAGTAACCTAATATTTCGTTGATCGGAGGAAAAAGCTGGATCGATCATTATATTACCAAGAACACTAAATGTCAAAAGTAGAGGTATAAAATGTAGTGTAGAGATTAGAAAGTAAATATAATGTTTTTTTTTTCTGTATGCATACATTATGTATCCTAAAATGTATATTTAAAACACTTTCGACTTGCGATTTCATTATCTATTCAACCGAATCAAGTTCTAAATATAAGTTACTGAACGACCTTGACATTTGAATTTACGGCAAAAAGTATGTTTTATACGTAAATAGGGGGGGGGGGGGGGGGAAGAAATCAGAAGTGAAAAATAATTAAGTAAAGAAATTTCACAAGCGAAGATAAAAAAGCAGCTAAAAAAAAAAAATAAAAAAAACAGATGTCACTTAAGCCTGGGATATATATGTATAATATATATATACTCTCTCTCTCTCTCTCTCTCTCTCTCTCTCTCTATATATATATATATATATATATATATATATATATATATATATATATATATATATATATATATATATATGTATATATATATATATATATATATATATAAGTACATAAAAAGGTTATGAGTTAAGTACTAAAATAAATATGGCACGTAAACTCGAAATTAAACAAAGAACAAGAAGCTATTGAAACAAAATATGAATATGTAATTGTATGTAGGTAAATAAGCGAAATAGGTTGTTACAATGTTTAATCTGAATGAAAGCCAGATTGAATTAATGTGTTCCTACTAAAATTTATTATATTTTACCGAATGAATTTAAAGTAATATTTGCATGTCAAATAAAAAGAGTAAATACTTATTATACACGGGAACGAGATATTTTACAAAATAAGTCTGGTCTATTATGAACAAATAAAGTGTCAAAATATTAAGCATCAGTCAAAAAATCCCGTCAAGTACTTGCCAGCAAGTTACTAAAAGAGTTTCTTCGGTCATAAAAATTCATAAATAGAAAACTATTTAAAAAAAAAATTAAACTAATTTATGTATAAAAAATTGCAATTTTCAGAAGCTAGATATACATAAATTATCCTTTAGTATCTTAGGTATGCACTTATTTGGTTCTTTTAGAGGTAAAATGGCCGTCATTTTGGAAACGCGATATACATTTTTGAACCAACTTTTAATAACTTTAAAATGATACCCAACTACAAATTTTCGAAAAATAAAAATTTTGGGTCTCCATAGCTATGGCCCCCTAAAATTTGACTTTTTTATCTCAACTCCCGGAAATATCATTGGACCACGGAGATGTATATTTTTGCCTTATTTGTAGGACCTTTCCTAATGGGGTAGTGCGGACATTTTTTTTTTGCGTTTTGTTTTATTTTTTTGGGGAAAAAATAGCCGCCATTTTGGAAACGCGATGTATATTTGTAATCCAAATTTCAATACTTTTAAAATGATATCCAACTTAAAAATTACAAAAAATATAATATTGCTGATATAAAATATAATATTCTGCTGGTCGCAGAAATTTTGAGTGGTCAAGTTCGAAATAGTTTTTCTGATTTTGGACAAAAAAGATTTACTTGTGAAACCAAATAATAAAAGTTCAAATCTGTAGCTTTAGTAGGCCGGGAGATATACTCCAATATGCGACGGACGGACGGACGAACAACCAAAAGCATGAGGGTTTCTAGGATGACCTCGAAACCCTAAAAACAAAATCAAATATTTGTAATTAACCGACGCTGCAAAACTAAACGTAGATTTCCTTCATATTTACACTATTATTATTGGCATAATTTATTTATTTTAAACTATAATTTAACGGGAGCCAAAAAAAATTAACTATGCAAAGTATAAGAATGGACGAAAAGTATATAATTATTCTTTCTACCTTTAATGAGCGCCAATTTAAATTTAAACTTATTCATTTTGGGAGGAAATCTAGTTTTTTGATCATTTTTTAATGACAAAAAATAAAAATAAATAATTATAAAAGAAAATATGGGATTTTTATTGTGTCATCGACCGGATCTTTTATCGTCTGATTAATATATGAACTCTTATTTATAGATAACACATGTCTGTGCCTTAATCTATTTTATTTATTCTTTATTATTAATTTGATAAATATTTATCAGCATGACAAGTGTCAAGTATACTTATTAACGGGAATGGGTTTCGTGTGGATTAAATTACTTGCCTCCTCGACCATGAATCAAGGGCTGTACGAGGTCGTGGGTTCGATCCCCCGCCGTGATGCTCTGATTTATACGGCTCACTAATGATCACATCATACTCGCTTCGGTGGTACAATGTACTGAGGTATAATGTTTGAAGTGGTTGGAGCTCTTTACTACGGGGCTAGTAAATTGGGCCTAAAATGAGGCTTAATTACTAGATTGCAACATGTGGTTTGTCCTACTCGTCTAGAACTAGTACTAACCTTAACTACTACTACTACTAGGATAAAATCAGCTGCTTGCTTTTACCACAGTTATGGAAAGCCATAACTGTTTTCATAAAAGTTAAACTACGCCGGATAAATTGCCAGCGAGTGTAAATTAAAAAGAAAAGTGACACTTTGTCTCGACGCCCCCTTATTTGTAACTTCTATTGGAGCCCAGTTTATTATCCCTACTCTTCTTTTTCATAAGACGTGCCATTTTTTAAAAAAAATAATAAAATAAAACGAAACCAACGTATCCCTCCAGATATAAGTTAAAAAAAAAAATCGGGTACGGGGTCCCTCGGAAATTTTCCTCACTTCAGAGGCCACTAAAGTGGCCTCTCCTGCTGCTTCGCAGCAGGAGGAAGCAGCATTGGACGTGGTCAGTACTTGGATGGATGACCGTTCTGAACTAACTGATTTATTATCATTCAAAAATAACCTTATTTTTAATAGCTATATTTTATTTAATTATTTGAAGTTTGGCGGTAATTTGACAGATGTAAACAAACTTTGACGTCATCAAAATTATCGCACTAATAAATAATTATATTCGCTTATAACTTTTAAACCAATTAATGGAATTTTATCGAGTTTTTTTATATTTGTTCCTTAATTTTTTCCGGTTCCAACGATATGCTATATGTCAAAAACCTATTTATACTGTCGGTATTATTAACAGTCAAAGTTTAAAAATTTATAACTTCAAAATGGCGGCCAATATCAAAATGAAATTTTGTGGGCTTGTTTTTCATACTGAGAGGTACATTCGTGCCAAATTTCAACGCTATCAGAACCGATAATAGTAATCGATTTATTACGATTTCTTTTAATTTTTGCTGACTCAGCAAACTGGGTTCAAGATGGCGGAAAAAGTTGATTTTCCGGGTGGGTTCACTGCAGGTAAGGACTGAGTTTTCTGCCAAGTTTCAACTCTCTAGGTTGAATACCTTGGGCGCTACGATGATAACACACATACATACATACAGACGTCATGCTGAAAACCACTCAGGAGGTCTTAAAAACACCTAAAACGGATAATTCCGTTGAAATCTCGAAAATTTTTGGTGAGAACAATACTTTTCCTACTATAGGTAGTAAGGAAAAGTAAAATGTAAAACAACAAATTTTTTCGATTTATAAATACCATTACTGCCCCGAGTGAAGGTAAGCCTAGATCCGCCCCTGAGTAAAATGCTTCATTTAACCCTGGAATGCTCATGGTAATTGGATGGCTGGCATTACTAAACCTTCGTCGATTCGACTAACATATTATGCAGAAAATATGTATAATTTTTGGGTTGAAACTACACCATTATAAAGAGCAGTCTATTAACTCATTATTAATATTTTTATATGAGATATACAAACATTTGATGAAAAATGAGTAGGAACATCAGAATAATTTGAAATTAAGCGAACATAACCCCACCGGGCCCCATGTCCTAGGCCACAAGCCCCTACAGGTATGCTAAATGCTCCAGGCCCCAGTTACCGGCCACTGGTCTCTGGCCCAAGGCCAATTACCCTAGGCCCATTGCCCCTTACCCTAGGCCCATTACCCAGGCTATAGGCTCATTCGACGACCAATTAATTACCTACGTTTATTACTAACGTAGCTTTGACGGGAATTTACCACAAAACGAGTGTGTACTCAAAAGGACTTCTACCGCTACACTGGCAGGTGTGTTACCACAACCAGTGTAAGCACTGCAGAAGGATGGGGTACCCATCACCATCATATAGGAGCGTCGAAGGTGAAGGCTCAATTTTACCACCATTAAAATGTTTTATTTTTCCTACAGTTGACCGATAAAGTGGTTGTTATCGCATTCAAAATAGTACGCAAAACAGCAGATTCCTGCACTTACTACTTTACTGCACTCGTTTTACTTTACCGCACTCATTTTACTTTAACCCACTCCAGTGTTCCAACTTACGAACATAAAGAACTTAAATCTAAACAAAGATTAAATAATCCAAATTATAATAACAATGACAACTAATGATTACTTTTTAACTAACTACATGGTTTAAACACTTTATATCAAATATAAAAATGTTAAAATATAAAAAAGTAAAGATAGTTAATCTAAAAAAAAAAGAATCAAATGTGATGAGTAAGTGTTATGATGAAAAATAATAACAGCACTTGGTCAGGTTTGCTGAATCAGGCAAAGAAATGCAACACTGGCTATAAACAGAACCCCTGGTCTAGTTGATATTGTAACACCTTTTACATGTTGATACACACTATATTATTTTATATTTTATTTACAGATTATAAACTAACTGTAGGACAAATTTAATGTGCAACTTAAACTTACAGTGTCTTTGCACTTGAGAAACCTTTCCGCCCTCAAGTGCAGGAAAGTGCCACTTTGCGCACTTGTTGCACAAATAACTATTATTTTTATTTGTTTAAATAAAATTGCCACCCAATGGTTACTTTGTTTCAGAGCTTGAATGCAATGTTGAGACCAAGACCATTGCTGCAGATTACAGTAAAGGCCAAGGAATCATAGAGAAAATCAGAGCCGAACTAAAAGGAATACCTGTCGGTATACTAGGTAAGTTGATTTCCTGGTATACTAAACCATTACTGTGGTGTTTTTGTTACGTGTTATACATTTTCTTAATCCATATAATTGTGTTGTGAATTTATGGATTTAATGCCTTGTAAACTCGTTATAGATTGACATTTCCTTGCTCTTGTCTATAATTCCAGTTCCTGGAGTCAATCGATACAGCCTTGAAGCTAAAAGAAGATTGCTTACCCTCAGCTCGTGATATTTTTCAATAAAGTTACTCAGTATACCGGAGACTGAAAATAAACGTGTAAAATTGGCACACAGTTATTACAAGAAACATGTTTGATGTTAAAGATCAGGCTGTGTACTTACAGGACTATTTATATCGAAAAAACTACTTTTATAGGCAAAATATTCTCATGTAACTTATTTTTAGATTATAAACAACGAGCAGTTAAGCCCTTGGCGATGGGCTTAATTTTATATTTAGAAAACAAAGTAAATTAATTTAAACATCTATTTAGATAACTCGGTGTGTTATAAGCCCAGATTATCGTTAAGATTGTATTTTATTAGATAAAAGGCATTTTTTTTTAAAAAAGAAAACCCTTTTATACAAATACGAGTCGTTAAGCCCGTAGCAACGCAGGCTTAATTTTATATTTTTAAAAAAAAAGTAAAATGAAGTGAATTAATTTAGATAAGTTATCATATCTATCTGAAGACCAATAAAATCATATCTATTTGAAGACCAATAAATCAAAACAAACATTTATTTTTATTGGAATAAATTTTGTCGCCTTAATTTAGCAATTACAAATCATCGCGAGGTGAGTCTTCACCGTCGGGACTATACTCTATTGTATAAATGATTATTTTCTCAATAAAAAGTTAAGAAAATGAATTGATAACTAACGGTCAAAATATTCATTCACTTTATTACGCCTTTAAGTGTTCAAAACTTTAATTTTATTGATTTAAGTCGTCATAAATTATACTGGACGAAACGTGTCGACCTCTAAGATACCCGTCGATCAACCGTACGCATGCCTTGCTTCCGCCAACCTCGATCCATCCAACAAATCTTACAGATTATCAGATAGAATAATAATCTTGGATTTTTTCCACTTTACAAACGGACGAAACATCTATTTCCTAATTATTTTCCCTGTATCCTTTCTATTCTGTTTAGAAATTCTGATCTAACCACACGTGTCCTTGCCACAGCATTCCTCCGTGTCCTTACATATGTATTCCTGTGGTCATAACTCTCCTTACTCAAATAACCGGTTTTATGAAAGTGATTTAGATAGATCGAACACATTCAAGTCTATTAATATTCTTTATAAAACCCTTATCATTTTTTTATTTATATTTTATATCTCAGTCGTGTTAGTCCGTATATTTTACTTTCAATTTTTTGATCTCACATCATTTCCTTTTGTTTTTATCTTTACCATTGTTTTCGTAAATATTTTGATTATATTTACTTAATCGTATCAAGTACCACAACGCTACTGAATCATTTTAAAACCAATTGTATCTTCTAAAAGTTGAATCAAGTGTCCCATTTTTTCGCTACCCTTGTTTAGGGTCCGTAGGCAAAACCAAGGACCCTTATATTTTCCTGCGTGTGTCTGTCCGTCCGTCCGGTCGCCTGCTCTCACGGCTACATCTTTCGTCCGATCACTTTGAAATTTGGCATGTATGTGTCTTGTACCTACCCACATATTTAAAATATAGCTACTTAAAAAAATATTTTTCAAAAAAATTAGGGTAAAAAAACTTAAGGGTTAAATTTTTTTTATTTTTTGTCGACACCGCGAGGGGTATCATATGAAAGGGTACGTCGAGCTGATTACAAAAATATATAATTATTTGGTTATAACTTTGATAGGGCGAGCGTAGGGGAGTTTGAAGAGGGTGTGAAACGTGTCCCCCCTCTATCTCGCTTATGTGATGTGCAATAAATCTGAAACATTCCTGAACATTCTTCGACCAAAAGTAAAGTTACCACTTTTTGGAAATTTCGAAAAAAATATTATTTTATTTTTTATTGACAAAATACGTTTTTTTATAATTATGGTCTTTTCGATGTATTTATATGTTTGTAGTCCGGTTCAGTGGAAAAAAAATACTTTATTGGAAGTTTGTTTATGTGTTTTGAGAATATCAGACCCATAGGATAGTTCAAAGTAAGCTTTTTAGCATTTTAAAAAACACCATCAATAGGGTACTACTTCAACTATACAGGGTTGCCTACGGACCCTGCGTCTGTCGTCTGTCTGAGTAGATGCCTGGAGCCTAAACTATTGGGCCGATTTTGACGAAATTTGGCATACATATTCATAGCCCGAAGGCGAAATCGAGAAATGAATTTTAGCTCCAAATTTAGGGGTGCTACCCCCCAAAACTCTGAAAAAACGTGAAAAAAAATTACCTATTTCACGAAAACGGTTCCGAAGATTTTGATTTAAAAATTCTAAAATATAGTCCATTTAAATACAAATCTAACGATATAAGCCGTTTTCCCGGGAAAAATCTAGTTCCTGACAGAATAGCTTGAAACGCAGGGAGAGGGACCGGGTTCTATTCCCCGCTGAGGGGAAGTTATTTTTATGATATATGTTGATAAAATGTTCAATAATAATTAAATGTTCCAACGAAAACTAATAAATGGAAAACACTGGATCAAGTAATTATGAACTCGTATATATGAGAAAGTTTGTCTGAGATGTCTCGAACCAATTTTTCTTTATTATGTGAACAATTGCTGTTATTCACGTATGTTCCTTATGTTCACCGAGCAAAGAAGAAATGAAACCTTTTCCAAGGTTACGGGGGAAAATGACGTGACAATCTCCAAGACGAACATGACATACTATACGTAGGCATTGCATCTATAATTCATCCAAAAAGTCTTCTGCAATATCGTGACCGTATAGCCGACAAATTACTTACTTCCCCACCATTAGACGACTCGTTGGCTGAGGTAAACCCACTACATTATATCAAATTAGCTCTTACCTGAATAAACAAGCCACGATCTTACAATCTGATTATTTGTTATAAGTGAATAATATCCTGCCTTATTAATAACGAGCCGTTGTCACGGCCTTAATTTTATATTTAGAATAAAAATGTTAAATTAAGTAAATTAATTTAAAAATCTCTTTAGATAAGTTATTACATCTATTTGAAGACAAACAAATCAAAACAAACATGTATTTTTATTGGAATAAATGTGGTTGTCTTAGCTTAGCAATTATAAATCATTTCGAGGGGCATCGTCGTCGGGAAACTACTCCATTAGATAAATAATAATAAGTAAACAAATATATTAATCATTTTTTATTTTTTTATTTTTAATCGATGTTATACATACTTGATACTATAGTATACTCTGATATTAAGCATAATTATTATTATTTTATTTTTACTGTCAAGAGCAAGTATTGCCATTCTTAAATTAATTAGATAGAGATATTCGCGTTTTAAGTTTAAGTATTTATACGGATGATTTCTATGAAATTAAGTACACGTATTCCTGAGTATTAAGATAATCATATTGGTGGCTTAATCGAGAATTTATTTCACCTATAGATTTAGCCAGTGCTGCTATAAAAAACTTTAAAAACGGGGGAGATTTTTTTATAACAAAAATCTAAATGCGATTTCGGCGATTTTTCAATAAAAAATTCAAGGCTCGTAACATCAGTTTTCTTGATAGTTATCTTCTCATTTTCGAGTGCGACAGGTAATTTTTATTAAAATTAGTCGGTTTTTGCGACTTTCGGTTAAACACCTAGCCGCTGTAGGTATGTGCTTTTCGATGCGACCACTAGCCGTTGTATGTGCTTTTCAATGTGACCACTAGCCGCTGTATGTGCTTTTCAATGTGACCACTAGCCGCTGTATGTGCTTTTCAATGTGATCACTAGCCGCTGTATGTGCTATTCGATATGCGACCACTAGCCGTTGTATGTGCTTTTCAATGCGACCACTAGCCGCTGTATGTGCTTTTCAATGTGACCACTAGCCGCTGTATGTGCTTTTCAATGTGATCACTAGCCGCTGTATGTGCTATTCGATATGCGACCACTAGCCGTTGTATGTGCTTTTCAATGCGACCACTAACCGCTGTATTTGCTTTTCGATGCGATCACTAACCACTGTATGTGCGTTTCAATGTGACCACTAGCCGCTGTATGTGCTTTCCGATGCCATCACTAACCACTGTATGCGTGCTTTTCAATGCGATCACTAACCACTGTATGTGCTTTTCAATGTGACCACTAACCGCTGTATGTGCTTTTCAATGTGACCACTAGCCGCTGTATGTGCTTTTCAATGTGATCACTAGCCGCTGTATGTGCTATTCGAACTGCGACCACTAGCCGTTGTATGTGCTTTTCAATGTGACCACTAGCCGCTGTATGTGCTTTCCGATGCGATCACTAACCACTGTATGCTTGCTTTTCAATGTGACCACTAACCGCTGTATGTGCTTTTCGATGCGATCACTAAAAACTGTATGTGCTTTTCAATGTGACCACTAACCGCTGTGTGTGCCTTTCAATACTCCGACGAAAAAAAAGGCGATCCTTTTTCCTAAACAGATATTTGTTGGTGTTAGGAATTTATTTTTAAGGAGTGGCTTACCTTGTTCACTTATAGTATAACACTCCTCGCTTATAAGCAATAATACGAGTATCATACTGTAATAGATTGTTACTTATTTTTAATATTCGCATCATTTGAACAGTCCATGGTTTTCCCTTTCCAAAATAACTTGTATATTTTACTATCAAGTATTATTATAACATAATGTTAAATTAACCTCTATAACGACTATTATTATTCAAACAACCTCAATAACATGGATTTTTTTCCAATTCACAACGTAACTCCGAACCTCAATAACAAGTCGTTTTGAGAAGTCAACCTCTATAACGCGACTCTTTACAGGAATGGGTCGACCTTGAACAAGTCTAGACTTGAAAACCCCGCCCCACACCGCTCCCAACATTCCATTAACCTCTATAACACGACTGATAGCCAAAATAACCTTGATAACACGACCCTCAACAAAAAGAGCACCTCGATAACAAGACTGTTTCCCTAATCCCCTTGAGACACTTCTTATCGAGGTTCTACTGTAATATTGAAGTCGTTCTTGATTTATCCTAATTACTTCTTTTCTTAATTTAATAAATATATTTGCAAGATATCTTCAATAGTTTTAGTAATTTAGTAGTAAAAAAATAGTTTATATATTGTTTTATGCATTATTCATTCAGATGTTTTGTAGGTTATAATTACGTGTTTTGTATTTTGTTGTTATAGATTCAGTTTGCTATTCACTTATTATTACTATATACTAAAACTTGTTATTTGTTGTTTTTGTTAATAGGTGAACAATTAATTTTAGTTACTATGATAAAATTATCTTATTTATATAACGTAGTTAATAATTAAAGATGGTATTTTAGCAGTTTCATTTTTGCGCCTGCATCGCCTTCGCTTTGGCAGTTAATTTTCATGGTTTGTCCTCGGCTCCGGCTCGGAGGCTAACTTAATCGCTCGTCAGTAAAATTCCATTTTGCTGCCTAGTTACACAAATATCTATTTCAATACAGCTACCAAGATACATTTTTTCGGGATAAATCTTGAATATTCTTAATCTAGCTAAAACGATCTTTAAAATAACTAGGCATCGCGTGGCTCTATCATTGAAGCGAGCGTATTGTAATAAAATACTGAATATTGAAACTTATTAATCATGATGAATGTCATAGTTGAAGATAAGTGGAAGAGGGTAGAGTGGGGGTACTCGGTTCAAAGCTTTACTTCCTAAACAAACCTATGCACTATAAGAATCTTAACCATCCGTACTAACTTTTATATTATTATTATAAATGTATCACTTCATTACTCAAATACTACTGCTTGTATCACGTCGAAATTTTACATACTTGTTTCAATTGTACTTTAGACGATGTACATGAAGTTTTATTAAAATCGTTACGTTAGAACGTAAGATATTGGTAAAAAGGTTGTTTTCTCTATTTTAAACGTTTAGGTCCGCTTTAATAGTTTTAGCGATCTTTATTAATTCATAGCAGTGTCGTTGTTGGTTTTACTAAAAAATGTTGTTTGAAAAAAATGTTCGTCTCATCGAATAGGTGATGATAGAATTTTTTCCCGTCCTGAAATTCCAATTTTGAATTTGAAGCTCACGTTTACGCGAGCATTGCGCGCGAACTCTTGGACGGATCACGCTGTCCAACGAACTTAGCCTGAGTATTTGTAAAAGGAAGATGTATACCAAATTTCAACAAAATCGGTCAACTTTTACTCAAGTTATCGTCGGACACGTAAACGTTACACACAGACAGACAGACAGACAGACAGACAGACAGACAGACAAGATGCATATTTCGTTGAATGTAAGAAGCTCGCTTACGCTCGCTTCAATTAATAATATGCTATGTCATCATCTTCATTTCGACCATATTTGTCTTTACCTACTCTTCAAGACCTCTAAAACGATTTATAACATGTCATGCTGACTAAAATATTTAATTTTAATCATCCGCCATTTTGGCCACTGTAAAGTGTGAAATTTCCAGTAACTACACAGTTGACACAATTGCTGAAATGCACATTGTGTGTTGAATTTTGAACAAATGAGTCAATTTTTACCATAATTATTGTTAGACAAACAAACTTGTTAGACAAATCTTTAAGTCTCTTAAGTGAAAAACTCACTTACGCTTATCCAGTATAGCCATATGCGCGGCAAACTATAATATCCTTTCGTTTAAATAACATAATATTGATATGTTTTGGGACTGTATTCGTAACTCTCCTCAAACCAAAGTACAAACAATGGAATCCCAGAGATATTATCCAAATACATATTATAAAACTAAGGGTGACAGTGATTGACTGACTGATCACTAAATTCTCCTACTTCCCATTGACATAGAGATTTGAAATTTGGTACATAGATAGAGTGTACCATAAATAGAAAAGTGCGGCCATTTTAATTTCGATATATGACCACCATATTGAATTATAGCTGCGATCTTGGATTTAATAACACTCTATTATCTCAGCTTCCAGTGGACCTAGAGATCTAAAATTTGGTACATAGACTTATGGTAGCTAAAGAAGAAAATTAAAGGTACTTTCACTTTAACATATGACCGCCATATTGAATTATAACCACCATCTTGGATTTAATCAGATACTATTATCTTAGCTTCCAGTGGACTTAGAGATCTGAAATTTGTTACATATACTCATTGTACCTAAAATGAAAAATTGAAGGTAGTATAAAATAGAAAATTATAAACTAAAGAATTGAAGTTAAATTTATTTTAACAGATATTTTGAATTATAGCCCCTTTATCTTGAATTTATTACGTTATATTAGCTCAGCTACCACTGGACTCAGAATTGAGAAATATGGTAAATAGAGTAATGATGTCTTGAATAGAATTTTTTGTCCTATTTTAGCTATCTTCTCTTCAATCTATGTTTGGTTAATTATATTAGCCTCCAGTCTAGCATTAAATGCTGAGATTAGGTACTTGGAATGATGGTACCTAAATCAGATAATTAAAGCTAATGCTGTTCATTATATTAATATCCACCATCTTGAAATGGGCCAGCCATTACAACATTTTTTAATTGATTTAGTCATATATTTATTTTAGATAAAATTTTTAAAAATAAGCATAAAAAAATAATATACCTACTTGTACTAAAATACGAAATTATGTAACAATAAAGATATATTAATTATATTGTTTTAATTATTTTTCACAAACAGCGCCAACTTCTAGACGGATAAGGCACGCGAAGCGCGCCGATGCGGCTAGTATAAGTATAAATATGAAACACTTTTTACAATTGTAGTTTTCTCTATATAAAGACAAGACAGTTATATCTATCAGACTCGCATTCGTATTATCATGAAAGAGGTGTAGTTCAATAACCAAACAACGTCTTCACACAAAAATTGTAATTGCGGAAACAATTGACCGGTTTCGGCTGTTCTAAAGCCACGTCACTTGTACTCGTGAAGTCAATCCAGTAACCTCAAGATTATCTGAAGAAGGATGCTTTAGAACAGCCGAAACCGGTCAATTGTTTCCAATTACAATTTTTGTGAAGACGTTGTTTGGTTATTGAACTACACCTCTTTCATGATGAGTCGCTATCACACATTGGAGAAAAACACAGTGGAAGTTCGTATTATCATTTGGCAGTTCACTGTGTAGATAAATAAAAATAAGTCTGGTCTTTATCCAAAGTGAAAGTTGAATTCTCCAAAAAATCATAGCTTAGAACTACTATTTAAACAGTAAGACACCACTGGTTTAATGATATTTACATGCCTTGCTAGCCCATCTACAAAATCCTCATTAGTCCCATAAATTTAGATAACTGTCTACTTAACCTGAAACATATTATTTCGACAGAAAAGCTCTTATAGTTTTACCTTTAAGAAAGTCTATACTTTACATTAGGATAGAATGGAAACTGCTGTGCCGTATAGGACTGAGTTGATGCAATAAAATCCACGTTCAATTTAAACAAAAATGTCGAGTTTAAGCAGTTTCGAACTTTCAACATCGCAATTAATGAACTGTTTATTAAACGAGCTCAAACTTCTTCATTACACAAACAAACTAAAAGTTTGTTAGTTTGTTTGTCTAACTATAACTATCTTAGGCCGGTAAGAACTCTTACCGACTCTCGGTATACCGATTCCTTACCGCACGGTAAAGAATCTGTACCGAATCGGTAAGATATAGGCGCTCGGTAAAGAATCTTACCGCATCGGCATACTAGCTTACCGATACCGCACCGATACCGTACCAACAAGTCAGGGAGCGGCCTTAAAATCGACGTAATATTTTCAAGATGGTGGACGACAAAAAAACATTAATGATCATGACAATATTCTAAATCGTTTTGAAGGTCTTAAGGGATAGGAAACGAATGAGTAACTATTAATAAAACATTTCCTACATTTTCCGGAATTTTGAGGACAAATACCATATGAGGGTGCTAAAAATGTATGTTACAGCATGTTATCAAATAATTTTAAAAGGACAAGTCCTAAAAATAAGGAAAATATACATCTATACAAAAATATATAAATATACATCTCTGTGGACCAAAAATATTTGCGGGAGTTCATATAAAAAAGTCAAATTTTAGTAATTTTCGGAGGCCTTAACTATGGAGACCCACAATTTTAATTTTTAGAAATTTGTAAGTGTGGTATAATTTTAGAAGTATTGAAAAGTAGATGACAAATATATATCGCATTTCCAAAATGGTGGCCATTACCCCTAAATGACCAAATAAGTGCATAACTAAAATGTTAAAGCATAATATCTGCACTCGTTGCTTCTCCTAAGTGCAACTTTTTATACATATTGTAGTTAAAAAAAAAATATATACAAAAAATAATGTACGATATTTTAATTTTTATGGCCGAAGAAACCCTTTTAATAGCTTGCTGGCAAATATTTGACGGGATTTTTTAATATATCTATTTTAACGTTTTGTTTATTGCTAAATATTAATTAGAACGCTGCTAAATTTGAAATGAAAGAATCTAATATAAGCTAAAGAAGGAATAAAACGATTCGAGAGAAGCCATTTCTGTTATTATCAGACCATCTTTTCAATTCTGTTTGTGTTGAGAAGTTTGTTGGTGTTAAATAGGGAAATATAAGTATTTATGCTACACTTGCGCGTGTATTTCTGCTTCCTGTATTTAGTCGGTTGTAAGCCCCAGGTAGAGACGAGATTTTCCTTTTAAAATTCTGTAATTAAACGAGTAAACATTTTAAAAACACCTCTTCCGATTTCACGAAGAAGCGAATTATCCTTTGTTTTTATTCAGATCTTCTTTTACTTAGCGTTGCGGAGCTAGACCAAAACTAATTCCATCCTTGAATAGCTGCTGAAATATTAGAGTCTGCTACGTTGTCCATATTTACCTTTAGTGTCCTGTAGTTCTCTTTTTCTTTCACCAACAACCACGAATGCTTCTATTTACGCCACGAATAGTTTTATAAATTGCAATTAAAGAATGTTCTCCACAAATGGGGAGTCGCAAACTGAGTAATAGGTTGTAGCTCAACGAAAAAACAGCGTAAAGATAACACTAAGAATTTTCGGGCGCAACTAAAGCAGGCTTGTAGGCACAAAAAAAAAAAAAAATGAAGATAAAGCACTGGTGAAGAGTGGGGACTCTGTGTTTTACAGAACCAAGATGGCTTACTCTTAATAGACGATCGTCGTAATTTTTACCAATGGTTAGTATTCTAGGGTTTATAACGAAATTGTTTTTATAACATGATAATATTGTAGGCTTAATATTCCGAGCATGAACGGCTTTAGAATATTTCACAATATGAATAGGTCGTAGGTACATATTTGAAATAAGCATTTGAAACTAATGGCAATCAATGATTACTGCTTATAACTTACTTGGAACTAATTTTTTTATGAAAAATTTTACCGACTAATAACAGTAATAACAGCAATAACAGTTTATATAACATTATCACTATCCCCTATAATATCATATACTGGTATTATTATATTATAGTTTAATATGTAAACTTTAATTAATAATTCTTTTTATTTGTAAAAATATTTTTTTATAGTAATTAATCCTGTTTAATAAGTAAAAGAATGATTGGCCTTCAATTAAAAAAAAAAAAAAAAAAATCTGCGGAGTAACTGGCAACCCTGCAGCTTTAAGTGAACTATTCTAGATTAGACCAGCTGCTTTCCTTGATTTATCCTAATTACTTATTTCCTTAATTTATTAACAATTTTGCGAGATATATTGTGAGTAAAGAAATAAATAAATAGTTTAATTGCTGTTTTGCATTAATTCATTCAGAAGTTTTGTTTGTTATAAATGTTATTCCAAAGCTTCTTACATGTTTTTCTTTATTAAATAAACAATCTATTTTAGTTAATATATAATTATCTTATTATTATACATAGTTAATTAATACAATAAGATGGTATTTTAACAGTTTCATTTTTCTGCCGCCTGTAGATAAAATATTGCATGCAACAAGGCAGCAAAAGAAACATTTCTGCCTTGTGTAATTCATTGCCAATTAGGTAAATTACCTTATTTTCATAGCCTGTCCGAAGTCCGAGTCGGCGGTCGGAGACTAACCTCATTACTTTCAGTAAAATTCCGTTTTGCTGCCTAGTTATATAAATAACTATGAATAGCTCCAAGTGGATGACCTTGACCTGTCAAAGGGCTTATACATCTATATATGTAATGGAGGACACGAGGTTAGTGTGTTGGTTCATTCATTAGCTGAATAAACATTACGATTGACTGAATGACATAAGCAACCGGACAGTCGGCACTTCACTTGAGGAGCTAGGCGGTGCCGACGATGGGTTCACTCCGTAGGTCGTCCCTTGCCGGTCGACAATTGAATGCGAAATCTCCTTCGTGGCAGGCAAACGCGATAATTAATATCTTCCTACCTGTTAATTTAATTATATCTTTTTTGCAATGAACAAATATTGATTGTTCTTCTCTTTGTTATTTCATTTCCTTTATGAAATAAACTTAGCTTATCTATTATCTATTAATTGAATATAAGACAGGTATACTCTTGTACAGTGTGTGGGAACTAATGTGTTAAAAGATAATTTATAATTTTCCAGTTTTTAATCTCGCCTTATTTCCTAAATATAATAGTTTTTATTCTTCCACATAATTTTCTCTCTCTCCCCCCCCCACTCTCTCTCTCCCTCTCTCTCTCTCTCTCTCTATATATATATATATATATATATATATATATATATATATATATATATATATATATATATATATATATATATATATATAGATGTAAATATATTTCCTTGATAAGTGTAATTTTTGTAATTGCATCAAATCAGCACTGACATGCAATATTATTTATTTTATAATTATTTTTTCATGTCGGGAAGAAGTAAATAAACAACACCATAAAGCTATTTACTTTACAATTTGTTTTCCTCGATTGCACTTATTAAAATATTATTTTTATTTAATAGCAAGAGTTGAGCTTATAATACACTAGAGCGTCGATTATCCGAATGTTCAATTATCCGAACTAGCTTCATGGCAAAAAAAAAAAAAGCCTCCGCTAAATTAATTGCTAGAGAGAGCGGTGTTAGCTGTATAAAGGGGTATCAGATTTCGATTAATTCAGTTTAACGGGGCAGACATTAACATTTGTTTACTAAAAACTAACTTTTGTTTGTCTGTTATTTGTGGAATCATTTGCAGCATTTTTCCATTTAATAGCTTTCTGTTCTGTTGGTCGGTTATGTTAATGGTCTCAGTTTCAAATCATTCATTGTGAGGTATACATTTAATTAGTAAGTGGTTAGATATTTTAAGTAAAACTTACAACATGTCGAAAAAAAGGAAACGGGTAGTGCTTTCATTAAAAGATAAAATAGAAATTATTTCGCGACTGAAGAAAGGTGAAAGCCAAGGAATTGGCTATCAAGTTCGGTGTTGGTAAATCAACGATTAAGGGAATAAAAAATAATTCTGATTCAATCACTTGGTAAAAATTAAGTGCACTTAATCTTGACAGTGAGGAGGGCAGTTAAAATCGTAAAACTATAAAAAAAAACGAAATCCAAATTGTTGGAAGGTTTTTGCAAAAACGGGCCTCTACAGCCCATATCCATATATCTGGACCCCTATTGTTTGATAAGAGCAATGGAATTAAATATGAAGCTTGGTGGTGACTCTTTATTCATCCTCAGTTCTGAGTGGCTGAAAAATTTCAAATTTCGTCATGGGATTCGACTAATCGTGATCATAGTGAAAAATTAAGTAAAAAAATTAAGCAGACGAGTAATTCAACCTTCTTTATGCCAATTTAATCTTAGGTGATACAACTTATATATTTTTTTTCACTATGTACTAGTACTAGATAAATAAAACAAATATGCTTTTTGCATAAACGTGGTTGATTATTTCATTATCTTCCCTTTTAAATTTCTAGTGAATTTCGATTATCCGAATTTTTGATCCGAACTACCCCAAAAAACATTAGTTCAGATAATCGACGCTCTACTGTATATTAAATCAAATTAACAGGGACTAGCTTTTATTTTTTTATATATATAATGTATATATAGTTATAAAATTAGAATGTAAAAAATTTTAAAATTATATATACTTATATATCTGTGTGTGAGTGTGTGCGTATGCCCTTGTTATTAAATGTGCAAGTTACTTGCACTGAGTGAAGTGTGAAGACTACACTATCATGTTGTGTGAAGACTACACACTATCATGTTGTGTGAAGACTACACTATCATGTTGTGTGAAGACTACACTATCATGTTGTGTGAAGACTACACACTATCATGTTGTGTGAAGACTACACTATCATGTTGTGTGAAGACTACACTATCATGTTGTGTGAAGACTACACTATCATGTTGTGTGAAGACTACACTATCATGTTGTGTGAAGACTACACTATCATGTTGTGTGAAGACTACACTACCATGTTGTGTGAAGACTACACTACCATGTTGTGTGAAGACTACCTATCATGTTGTGTGAAGACTACACTATCATGTTGTGTGAAGACTACACTATCATGTTGTGTGAAGACTATACACTATCATATTGTGGGAAGACTACACTATCATGTTGTGTGAAGACTATACACTATTTTGTTGTGTGAAGACTACACTATCATGTTGTGTGAAGACTATACACTATTTTGTTGTGTGAAGACTACACTATCATGTTGTGTGAAGACTATACACTATTTTGTTGTGTGAAGACGTTGCTTGGTTATTAAACTGCACCTCTTTTATGATAAGTCGCTATCAGACATTAGAGAAAAATCGGTCCGAGACAACTCTGACTAACTTTCCTATAAAATCTCGGTAGATCTCAGAAAGCATGAATATGTTGTTATCTATACAGACGGATACGCGTGTCGATCTGTCAGCTGTGACTTTGAACCTACCTTTAGGAGGGTTCCTGTAGAACCTTCCAAGTCAAGTGAGAGTTCCACCCAGCACTACCGTCTACTCCAATCATCCTTTAAAACTATTAACTCATCATGATTAACTATTAATTTGCTTAATATTAAACATTTATTGCATTAAGCTCGCTTCAATGATAGATCCATGCGATGCCTAGTTTATATATTATTTACAATGTGTCCAACAGGTTGTTGTTCACTTTTTGTTTTCGATTTTCAACAAAATCAGATTTCAGACCGTTTTCAAGAAATACTTTTTTCATGTTTTTTCAAAGTTTTTGGGGGGGGGTAGAGGCCCCCAAAATATGCAATTGAAATTCATTTTTCGGATGGATGATGCCAAATTTCGTCAAAATTGGCCCTGTAGTTTAGGCTCCACGCGTCTGATTGACAGTCGACAGACATTTTTTAAAAACCACTTTTTTAGACTCAGGGGAGCTCAAACCGTGGACATCCATAAAAATGGAATTCTCGCTCCATCATAACACATTCTCTTCATATGGGAAAGTAAAAATGAAATCTAGGATCTTGTTATGTTCAGTTAATTGGTTCTTTATAAGTTATTAATACATTTATCTTAATTACTTTAAAATGATTTTGAGAAGCAATCGAACTGATGCTATTTCAGTTTGCTACTTCTTAAGGCGAAAATTTACTTGACGATAATTATAGCATTTGTATGTTTTTGAAAAATTAACATAGTGATTTATATTCTTTCTGTTTTTCTACTCACTTTAATAGCGAGAATATTTAATTTCAGACCATTAGGATTGCATTGCTTGATTCGCAGTTATACTCTACCGTACACCTTGTTTATATATTACTTGTAATGAATCCTTGAAAAATGTGTAGAAGATACATCGGTGGCTTTTATATCAGTCAGTCGATCAGAAACGCTGATTTATTTATGGGTACCCAAAAAGATCCGGAACGGTCAAATATATCTGTAGATAAAAAATGGAAGATGGATAAGTTGAAGGGTTTTAAATATCTACTGGATGGTAGATGGTTACAACAACAAGGCCTTGGAAGCCATTCCTGAAAGGTACTTTAAACATTAAATGGGAACCCCTATTTTTATGACAAAACAGTATAGAAGAGGTCAAACTTTCATCACACAAGACTGCAAATATTTTTGTCAAAAACTGCCCGAGTTATGTGTTTAAAGAGTTAAGTTACTTAATGTTCCAATATAACTGGAATTAGCGTTACCCAAGAAAAGAGAGAATTGAACCTAAAGGACCACGAGTTGCACAATTATGTGCACTCTCATCTTTACAATCAATACGTCAGCCTTCAAGACAATCCCGAGGGCACGCAGTTCTTACCATCTAATATATTTTTAAAACCCTTTAACTTTTATTTAAATAATTTTTATCTTTCAACTTCATCCTACTGATATGATAGATCGTTTCGGAACTTTTTTGACAACCTGCATAAAAATTATCTCCCAGACCGTTTTTTCTGTTGACTCTTTTCAAAGATTAAATTGAATTTGCCAAGTCCTAATTTGTAAATTTTCACACAAAATGTATTAATCAGTTTCAAATAATCAACATAATCAAAATATTTGCTTTATTTCAGAGTTAGAATCATTAAAAGTTTGAGTGTTTGTCTAACGATAACTGTTATAATAATTGATCGATTTGAATGACATTCCGGCATTTGGAAAAAAAATATGGTCGAAATGAGGGTGTTGAAAAAAACGTTGATGCTGATGTAGCATGTTACGTATCATTAAGATAAGAAGCTCTTCCCCGGAAAATGATTCCTGGTCTACGCGAGTTGTTTGTGCTGATATAGCATGTTGCGTATCATTAAGAAGCTCTTCGCCGGAAAATGATTCCTGGTCTACGCGAGTTGTTTGTGCTGATATAGCATGTTGCGTATCATTAAGAAGCTCTTCCCCGGAAAATGATTCCTGGTCTACGCGAGTTGTTTGTGCTGATATAGCATGATGCGTATCATTAAGAAGCTCTCCCCCAGAAAATGATTCCTGGTTTATGCGAGTTGTTTATGCGCTGCATAACTAGTATTTTATAAGTTTGGAAAAAAACTTATTGATTGATAATATTCATGAACTAAACTTGATTCACTATAATTTTAGAAACTTGCGAAGCTTCTCTCTAACATTTTGAATAAACCGGTTAGATTATGATCACGGGTTTTTATTACCTAACTGGGATCTAATGTATTATTTCATTAACAACTGACAGTCTCGATTAGATAAGATAAACCTTTGTCTTCAACAAGACGTATCGATCGATTAGAAAATTATCTTGCATTTCAAACAGTTGTAAATCGTTCTCCAATAAATCGACTTACATTAATCTATGTCGTCCCTCGTCATTTTTCTTCACCAGTCGTTCTATTATATACACAGAACCACATTTTCCAAGGATTCATTGTAAACAATGTAAACAAGGTATAGTTGATGGCTAACCACCTCTATAACTGCGAATCAATCACTACATCCTAATGGTCTGTTATTAGACTCAGTATATCAAACTCTCGAAGATGCTTACAAATGACGTTTGATTTGAAATGAATAACCCAGTTGATTAAAACATTGTTACGATTATAAATATATTCTACGTAATAGGATGCAAGAAATCATTATAAAAGATTGTCATTTTTAATTGTTTATTCTGTGGAGAGAAGGTTGTAAAAGTTATATTGGTAGAATGAAATCAAATAATTGATTTTTTCTGAAACTTTGCCAATGTTACTAATGGTGAATAAACACCTAGCGAATAAAACTTTTAACTTTTAACCAACACACTGAGTAAATATAATTATAACTTAGCATAGCAATGTCAAAACAACTATGTGTGCAGGTAAAATGGAAATGTCAGAAAACATCAATAGCCTACACCTTTAGTTCACTAACCGATTAAAATGGTCGAAACCGGTTTGTAAGCAAAATTAGTTATCTTGTTTGTTTGTAAACTGGTCGTTATTTCTCAGGAATAAAAATATATAGAGGGCCTCAGCCTCGGTACCTCAGATAGGAAAGTAGTCAGCGCACATATCCATGGGCGCCCATATAGGGGGTCAAACATGGGCGCCCATATGGAGGGTGAAACATGGGCGCTTGAGATACAATTTTATAAAAATATAAAATACCAAGATAGTCAAGTTGACTTCTTGTTCTAAATTTAGTCTGATTAAAATTTCTTGATATTTTTATGGAGATGGATAGTTAGAAATAGCGTTGGACAAGAAAAACAATTATTTCGTATACATTAAAATAAATCTAGAAATTTATTTTATTTCATTATATTAGTTTTACATTAATTAGTTTTTTACAGGTTAACTTTTTATTAATTAAAAGTATGGTAGTGAATTTCGTGTAATAAAAAAGATGTAGGTTTATAGGATGCAAATTTAGTGTATATTGTTTTAGATTATATACCTAGACTATATAGAGGATACTCTTTTAGATTATATATATCTAGACTATATAGAGTATATAGGATACTGTTTTAGATTATACATATCTAGAGTATATAGAGGATATTGTTTTAGATTATACATATATCTAGAGTATATAGAGGATACTGTTTTAGATTATATATATCTAGAGTATATAGAGGATACTGTTTTAGATTATACATATATCTATAGTATATAGAGGATACTGTTTTAGATTATATATATCTAAAGTATATAGAGGATACTGTTTTAGATTATACATATATCTAGAGTATATAGAGGATACTGTTTTAGATTATACATATATCTAGAGTATATAGAGGATACTGTTTTAGATTATATATATCTAGACTATATGTATAGAGATAGAGGATATTAGTCTTAGCACATGGTATTTATTATTTTTTTTATTTTTTTTATTATTTTTTTTTTTTTTCTCTTTACCGTGTATTTTTAAGTTTAAAATTATTTAATTTATATGTTAGGTAGTAGTGGAGAAGGACTATTGATTAATAGTTTGGACAAATGTTTTATGATACAAAAATTCATTTTTACGTTTTATTTTGGATTCCTCCACTGAAGTCATATAACAGACCTGATGATGTCCCTCAAGGGATGAAATATAGCCAATAGTATATGAAGGGTTGTCGGGAAAAAGGATGAAAAATTGAGTTAGCAACACCATCTTGTAGCTAGCTCAAGGAGTGTACTAACAGTACTACAAATCTCTTTTTTTTTTTTTTAAAAACTATTAAAACCTACCCAAATGTGTGTTTAAATATATGGTGTACAGGGGAAGAAAGATGAGGGTCCAAAAAGTCAGAGAAAAAATGTATATGAAATCATTTTTATTCACCCCTGCAAGACCGAACACGATAGATAATGTTATAGATTATATACATCTAGATTACATAGAGGATATTGTTTTAGATTTTATATATCTAGACTATATAGAATGTACTGTTTTAGACTTTTCATACATATTTAGAAGATATAGAATTTACACAAGAGATAAATATGTGTATTTAACATACGGGTGCCACCGCTTAGCTTTGGCAGACCTAGTCCTGCCAAATTGCTATTCAACTATATATGTAATTGATGATATATAGTTCAGGGGGGTTCAGAAAATTGCCCAGATTTGTGTTCACCATTCCAAGTTGAGATCACATCTAATGTGGTTAAAATGATAAAAAAGACAACTACTCCCTAATAGGAGCACAGAAGCCCCTTAGGTATTGAAAATACAATTACGCATAACAGACAAGCGTTGAAGGGAATGCATAAACATTTTTTAGTTCATAAATGTAAAATCTAGCTTGCGTAGAAACGCCAATATTAATTATTTATTGGATTGTTATCTTAAATAAATATATATATTGTAATGTTATTAAATTTAATCCTACAATTTATAAGGTTCTGTAAAATGAGTGGCATAGTTGTCGAGGTTTTGCCCGACCGATGAATTGCAATGAAAGAGAAATACAATAGTACATTACGCGTCTAGTGCGAAAAGTAGCATTTTGCATGCGAGTGTGGAGTTTGTACCCGAGCGACACCGAGGGTAGTAAAACCACACCAGCAAAGCGAAATGCAGTTTTCGCACGAGTTGTTGTACCTTACTTTATCTACGATTGTTGGATATTAATAATAAATATAGAAAAAAAAACAAAAAACCAGTTACTTTAATTAAACAAACAGCAAATTAGTTTTGTTAAATGTACACAAACACGCTAATCTTGCGATAAGGTGAAGAATTTTTCTTTAGTGTGGAAATAAAGAAGAGTTATGAAATGAGCATGCGCAATGAATACAAATACGAAAAGAATAACTTTCTAAGCATCTAAGCAGAGATAAAATGTTTACGGAAATGAAATTCTATTTGGAATGAAAGTCCTTTTTTCTTTTATTATACTTTATTTAACAAGCTTTCGTCCAGGGAACCTGGGCTTCTTCAGGTTTTGAATGTTAAAATACTGTAAATTTAGAGAAAATTGTCAAAATGAAAATAGTAAAAACGAATTTTGGAAATGAAAGTCTTACCAAGTTAATTTTGATTGTTTTTATATGTTTTTTGAAAATAATTAAATTTATTTTTTTAACTGACATACCTAATCAAAAAAATTTTTATTTATTTTTATTTGTATTAAATATAATATTTGTGTAAATGTTGCTTAATTTATTGGTGTCTTGTTTCAAGTTTATGTTGTTAGTATTTGATTTTATGTATAACATTTCCAGTGTAAGTCGTTTTTGGTGGTGTTTTTCAGTGTGTAGAATATTATATTTATCTGTGTCTAATGTGTGTTTAGTGTTGTGTGCGTGTTCTGATATAGCTGTGTTAGTGTTGTTGTTTGAGATGTCTTTGATATGTTGATGAAATCTGTTTTTGAATTGTTGTGAAGTTTCTCCTACGTACGTTGCAGGGCATTGTTTACAGTTAATTTGGTATACAACGTTACTTTGTTGCAGAGGAGGGATGGAATCTTTGAGTTTAGAGTATAAAATTGATTTTAGGGTGGTAGAATTTTTTTGAGCTATTTTGATATTATTATAAGGTTGAAACAATTTTTTAATTTGTTCAGTAGTGTGTTTTATGTAGGGCAGGGTGTAGTATTTAGCTAAAACTTAGTTCGGTTAGGGCAGTGTTTCCCAAAGTGTGGTACGCGTACCCCTGGGGGTACAGGAAGAGTTTGGTGGGGGTACGCAATGCACCGGGCTTTGACTGTGCAGTCAATTTTATCCTGAGAAGGATAAAATTGTTTATGTTGAGGCAACTGTTCATCATATTTGGTTCCCAGTTAATTTTGTTCTTAAATTATTGTTTTGGTTTTGTTCTCCATTTTGTTTATGTACTATTTTTTTTTTTTTTTTTTTTTTTTTGTTATTGAAGTATACACATATTTTATTATTTTTTTTTTTTATTCATCCTATTTCTTGTTAGATTTGTTGCATGACGACTAGAGTCGTGGGACAAATCCCAATGAGTGAAGTGACTCACATTATTATATCTAACTCCTTGTTTTTAGTTGTTTTAGTTTTGGAAAAACTACTTTTTAAGAATATTAATTTGTAAATATTTGCCAAATAGAAAGTTTTTAATTTCCATTTTAAAAAAGGATTAAGCCTAAAGGGTTGAAAATGTTCCAATATAAGCGGGAACGAATTATAACCGTTTTGTAGAAAGGAAGTAGTTTATTTTATATTATTTCATTTAAAAAAACAAAAAACAATACCCCGATTGACACAATTAGAAAAAATAGAATTAAATAATTAAAGACAACCAAAATAAACATTTTTTTTTTTTTTTTTTTTTTTTTTAGGGGTACTTAGTGTTACGAAAATTATAGCAAGGGTACACAGGTGTTAAAAGTTTGGGAAACACTGGGTTAGGGTATCAACTTCATTAATTTTTATGTTTTCTATCATTTATAATTAATTTGAAAATGTGTTTTTATTAAAAAATAAATAAATAGAAGTCAATAGTAGTTATAAAATATGGTTGTGTCGAAGGTGATTTCTAATGGTTTAAATCTATCTAGTTTTGGTTATTGCGGGCTTGGGTAAGCTATATGCAAGTTGTCCCCAGACATGATCGATGCCGTAACTATGGAAACGAGAGGCTTGCCGGCTTCCTCCAGTGAACAGATGATACAGCGCTGAGTCAGCAAATTGTACCCTGTCTCTCGCTCTATCAAATCACCTAAAATATGGTTGTGTCGAAGGTGATTTCTAATGGTTTAAATCTATCTAGTTTTGGTTATTGCGGGCTTGGGTAAGCTATATGCAAGTTGTCCCCAGACATGATCGATGCCGTAACTATGGAAACGAGAGGCTTGCCGGCTTCCTTCAGTGAACAGATGATACAGCGCTGAGTCAGCAAATTGTACCCTGTCTCTCGCTCTATCAAATCACCTAAAATAATTTAATCTTACTTCCATTTCACAGCCTGTTGCTTGCCCTACACGCCATCTCACTGTAGCTTTAAATTACATTAAGCGTCTAGTGCGGAAAGTAGCATTTTCCATGCGAGTGAGTTTGCACCCGAGCGAGGGTAGTAAAACCTCACGAGCAATGCAAAATGCCGTTTTCGCACGAGTTGCTTACAGGGCCGTTTCTAGATGTTTTTCCGCCCTAGGCGAGAATTAAAAAAATCCCCCCCCCCCCCTATCATCAACACCTCCCTTTGTCATACAGGCTAGAAGAAATGAAAGTATTATATATAAAAGAACTTGAATTTAACATAAATCCTATCCTATCAGAAATTAAATAAGTAATATATTTCTGCTATATTTTATTCCATTTTAAATATCTGATAACTTCAGAGGAATCTAAGGTTCTTTCTTTTAACTTTCTTTGTCTGTTTAGTGCATTCCTTCCTTACCTTTATTTTAGAAAAATTCTTTAATAAGATATCTAATGTCCAGCTGCCGGCTAGTAATTAATGTCTTTTTCTAATAAAATTGTAGCTAGTGCTGCGTCTTTATTGGTTCATGGAATTGCGCTGATAGTAGTCTAGTAGTTTTAGGTTTCCTGTTCCAAAAAATAGGAGCTTCGATTTATTTTTTATTTATTTGTAGATATTCTTCGACCTATAATCCGTAAACCGTCCATTGTACGTAAAAAATGAATGGAACTTTTTTTGTAGGAAATTTTATCTTTAATTTTGATAACCACCTTTCTTTAGATATTCACAAAAACGAATATGTTGACCTTTGCCCTTGAAATCTTGTAACCGATTTTCAATATGTTTTTTAGAACGTCAAAATGAAGTGATCAAAAAAAGAAAATTGAAGCTCCGATCTTTTTGGAACAGAAGCCATATTTATGACTAATATAACTGAACTATAGGTTATTATTAATTTGAGTTTCTTATCAAAACAAAATTTTCATCTCACTTGTTTTGGCCCATTTTTAAAAACAAGAGTCCTTAATTTGTCCCCACTTGAGTTTATTCAGTCAACGTAAACACATAATATTAAGTAATTGTTTGGTGTACATGCTTAAACAATAAGATTTTTTAATTTTTCCTTTATTTATTTTTCCTCTCCTAATTTGCTCATTTTTTTTTTTTTTAATTTTTCCCCTTCCTTTTGCCGCCCCTAATATTTTGCCGCCCTAGGCGGCCGCCTAGTCTTGCCTATTAGTAGAAACGGCCCTGGTTGCTTACCTTTTAACTAAATCCCGAGGCGAAGCCAAGGGAATTAGATTTTTAGTTCCCGAGGCGTAGCCGAGATGATTATCGCGAGGGGAATTATAGCACTTTACTCCCGAGGTGCATACAATATTTTATCTCCAGTAGGGAGAAAATACACATTGCAAAGTTTTTATTCATTATTTTAATAAATAACAACAATAATTACAAGCGTATTTCTCGGTCTAGTTCTATTGTCGTTTGTTGACTTCTAAGACTTGTAGAAACATTTGAAAGCTTAATTCGGGATTAGGTATAGATATCGTCAGAATAAATGATTCTTCAGTGTAGCTTAATTGGTTAGAGCTCCCGCACACTGGATATAAGAGGGAGGTCCGTGGTTCAAGCCCCGGCGCTGAAGTCTATTTTTCTCTGTCTGTCTCCCTTTATAAATAGTAATTATAATTTGATTTAAATTAAAATTTAAACGTTCCGTAGTATGAGTACTACCAATAACTTGTAAAAATTGAATAAATAACAATAATAATTGTTAGCACTTTCTTTATGCTTCTGCTCCCCCCCCCCCTACCCCCCGTGGGTGCACCACTGTGTGTCTATAAGTATGGAAAAGCTAAAAGAATTTGTGAAAAATGTACATAAATTACACTAAATCTACGTTCTTCCCAATCTTATGTATAACCGATGGGATTTACGTCAAATAGTGATCAGTAGGAACAAAATTGTGAACAAACAAAAGGCATGCCATATATAGACGAGAGTTTATGGGTTTTTCTTTGGTACAAATTTACAGTTTTATTCCCAGCTCACCCCCCCCCCCCCCCCTTCTAAAGATACTCTTCTGGTAATGATTGACCTGTATGTATTAATGTCCACTTTGTTAATTTGTCCATTGCTCAAAATCAATATTTGCAATATATTTATCCCATACAATACAAACTTGTTTATATTTACTATTAACAACTATACTCTCCTCGGAGATGAACTATGATTAAAACAATATTTATGAAGATAAAATAATAATTCATCATCATTTGCCTAAAAATCAAAGTATTCAAATATGCATTGTTGTTAAGATTGAATAATTGCAAAACCAACAATCTACGTTGAATAATTGCGTTTTATTCATATCTTGAGTGCTTACCGACTAACAACTGAAAAATATCATTGAACAGCACGATTTATTTCTAATAAAGAAAAACGTCTTTATTGGACATAAATCAAAATGCATAAAATCTTCAAAGGTTGTCAGCTTCAAATACAAAGCTGCCAGGTGTTAATCACTGCAATAATAATAAAGTTTTATGATCCCTCAATGAAACTTTATAGACAGTTAAATTACACTTACCGAGAACCAATTAAAGACTCGATAATCTTTCATTATATCTAATAATAATGTTATCTGATACCTCAGTACACAAGTCATTATAGTAAGACGAGAATGTAGTTACATCCGTAAATCACTGTTGCAAAAACTGAAAAAATTGTTTTATGTTCCTAATTAAAACTAAATAATAATCTATTTCATTCGTGTTAAAGTAAATTAAAAGAGCAATCTGCGATCCTATTGCTTTTCCCAATGTTAATGTATTTCTAAAAATATATAATGTAATGTCTATCACCGTCGCTTCGTGTTAGAAGTTATTCTGCATTAAAACATAGCTAAGAAGCACCATGGGTCAATTCTTGCCCCCCCCCCCCCCATAGAAAGTTGTCTGGATCCATCACTGGTTTACGCCAAAAGGCCCACGTTCTTTAACGCTTAGAATTTTTGAAATATATTTCACTGATGATTGGCTTTGCTTTTTTTCAGTCAATAATGTAGGTAAACAATACACTTTTCCGACGTACCTGGCCGAGGTAGCCGAACAGGAGTTGTGGGACGTCATCAATGTAAACTGTGGAGCTACCACGATGATGACTAGAATGATTATCGAAGGAATGGTAGCCAGAAAGAGGGGTGCTATAGTCAACATATCGTCAAGCTCAGAATTGCAGCCGTTACCTCTAATGACCGTTTACGCCGCATCAAAGGTATATATACATTTTTTTTTTTTTTTTTTTTTTTTTTTTTTTTTTTTTTTTTACAATAAATTAAACAAAGAATGTTTGGAAGTTATTTGGGTGAACTTATAAATTGTTTGATGTATTACCTACTAACAATTTAAAAACTTATGTAAACTCTACTAGTGCATCTCGATAAGATCATTTAATCTCACTATGACACTGCCAACTGGTAACTATAATATATATATATATATATATATATATATATATATATATATATATATATATATATATATATATATATATATATATATATATATATATATATAGGATGACCCGCGATAAAATGTCAACAACGAAAGTGGTGGATTCTATGAGTCAAATTCAACAAAAAATGCCGAGTAAACATATGCTCATTTCTGAATAGTTCTCGAGATATCGATTTATTTCTTTATTTAAAGTTTTTTTCACGAAAATTTTCAAAAAACGTCTAATATCTCAAAAACTAAATGAGATAGAGACACCATAAAGAGAAAAAAACAATCATAAAGAGAAAAAAAACCCTTTCAGAATCACTCATTTATTTCCAAATTATAAGCTGCTAAGAATCTTTAAAGTCCTGTTACATTTGAAAATTTAGATTTTTAATGCTACTAAAATGATTAGGGTACTTCTTTAGTTTTTGTTTTTTTTAGAATATAAATTACTTCGACTAAATAAATATTAAGACAAAGGGATGTTTAGTCCAATGTACATTGGGACAAAGTAATACCACACTTCTAGTTGTATAAAGGGAGTAACAGTCTAAAGAAATACATTCCGTACACCTTCTTTAGATTGTTACTCTCCTCTGCTTTTTTTTATAAGGGGAGTAACAATCTAAAGAAGTGCCAAGATTAGGTATACTTAGAAATATACTGGCATTAACGAGTATATGAAAATTTTCATTTATAAGTGTTGTTCTTGTTTTAGGTTTATATCAAGAGTTTTTCGGAAGCTCTTAGATTTGAATATACCAAAGATAACATCACTGTTCAGCATCTTTCTCCCTTCTTTGTCAGTACCAAGATGAATGCGTTCAGCCATCGTTTCGCAGAGAGTAGCCTGTTTGTTCCTAGTGCTGAAACCTATGCTAAGAATGCTGTCGCCACATTGGGCTTCTTAAAAAATTCAACTGGTTATTGGGCCCATGGAATTCAGGTACGTCTCTAACTTATATTATCAGCTATATTCTAGAAGCAAGCGAAGTTATCAATTCTTTAACCGGTTTTACAAATTACCTACATTAAAAGATATTTTTAATTTATAGTAAAATGTGACTAATAGCATGGATGATCTAAGTTTTATCTCCAGAGGTTAGAAAAAGTGAACTTTTCTCCCTAGTTTACAGGGAGGAAAGTTACTCATTGCACCCAGTCAGGTTGAACAGGGAGTAATGGAAAATAAGGGAATCATGATTCTCTCTAGTGTTGCTCTAGATAAAGCACAAATAAGTAAGCTTGGTGCTAAATACACAATTTCACATATTAACTTTTGTTTAATGTCTAAATCTATAATGTAATCTTAAAACATGTCATGCAACCTCCACAACGGTTGTCGTGCTCATTCATCAGTAAAACAAACAAACAAGTTAAAAGTTCAATCATCATTTTTTAAATGTTGATATTCTAATGATAAAGATTTAAGTTTGAAGAATTAAAAACGAAACCCTTGCTGCTTGGTGACTTGGAGTTCGCCGGAATACCAAGGCATTTATGGAGAGTATTACCATTTTATTTGAAAAATGATAACTTTTTCTTTACAAATAATGAACCCATTTAAGATGGAGAAAGAAGTAAAAGAACCAATAAGGAATTAGAAATATTGATTATAAAGAACACAAGATAAAGGATAAAAATATATTTTGACTGACAAGCATTAAATGAAGACCCATAACATGACAGTGGGTCAGGTATATATAACAGTAGGTAAAGTACTCGTACATAATACATAAAGCTTCGACTTGGCTTTGTTTCCCTTCCCTGTATTATTCATATTTTCGTTGGCAACCGCATCATTAGTGGTATTATTAACTAACTCCGTAGAACAGCCCTGCCAAAGGGCTTATACAACTATACATGTAATGAAGAACACGGGGTTTATTCGCCACTATTTAGTTAGTCTCCACTACGCATAAGCAGCTACACCTGTACGGCGATACCGGTTGAACACCGATAGGATCCAGGAATTGAACCCAATCTGTGGTCACCCATCGAAATTGTCATCACGCCCGATAATGTTTTACTTTGTCGATAGTGGAGGCGAGCTTGCTCTTCTATACGAGCTACAGGCCCCTTAATTATTATTGTCTCGATACAATAACAGAAACGGTTATTCATCTAGGGCAGGGGGTTCCCAACCTTTTTCTATCATCAACCCCTTTAAAAAAAATTATTTCCGTCATAGACCCCCTTGCATTTTCCCATTAATATACAGCATACAACGTCAGCCGAATACTAATCATTGCACTTAAAAATTTTAAAGATAACAATTTGTTCTAAGAACTTGGACAAAAAATTAGAAGAAAAGTTTTATATAAGATTTAAGATAACAGATATACGAGCAAACTTGATTTCAGATATAACGATATCGTAATTGGACAACAGTTCAATTTGTATTGTGGTTATTGTATAATATATTGATTTTTTTTAAATATTTGGCCTGAAATCACCTATCATCGTATAGCCACTATAGCTAACATAACATATTATAATCTTTTAATTGTTTTAAGTGTTCAGTGCAAATTTTCATAACATTTCCCACTAAATATATGTTCACTTGTGGAGTACAGTTGTACGCTGCAAGAAATTCATCTGTAATTTTTCTCAATCTGGAGCTATAATATCGAACATGTAACATTCAACATGAAATACTGTTTCTACAAAAAGTGGATTCATCCTACACAACTACATAGACAATTTACTGGATAACAAGGATTTTTTAGCATCTTCTGACATTTCATCCATACGACGTTGTATAAAGTAATTACTGTGCGAAATTATTTTTAAAACTGGTTCAGGTTCAGGGTTTATTTTCATAACAGTTTTTACTACCGCTTTTATTTCTGGTGGGCGATATTATTTTTTCACCAGTGGTATGTGGATATCCGGCTTTTACAATTAATAAAGAAAATATTGTAAGAGTCATCTAATCCACTAGCATTATTACAGAAGTTGAGGGCTTGAGAAATGATTTAATTTCCACTTTAAAATAATTAGCAAAGTTTTCATTTAGATTCTTAAAATTATCCATATTCAAACCTTTTATATTTATCAACTACCCCTAATAGACCTCTGGAATACTATTGACCCCTTTTAAATTTCCATTGACCCCCAAGGGGTCTACCCGGACCCCGTTGGGAACCCCTGATCTAGGGGAAGCTATTTATTAATTTATACAAATTGATTGTTACAGTTCTTCTTTGCGAAACTGCCTCCAGTTTGGATCAGGAAGTACTGCGGAGGTGTTATGAATATTGTACTGAGGAAAGATTACCTCACGTCCAGAACTCAAAAGATTAACTTGTAAAACCTATGTTTCACGGAACCATCAAAAACAGAATTTCACGAAAATAATATAGTTGTCTAGGTTAGTATTTGTTTAATGATGTATTATCGTACTATGAAGCTAAACCTTTACAATCAATTTTTAACCATTGCAACAACCTTACAACAATTTTCTTTTCTTTTATAGATACATCTAGAAGGAAGGATTTTAAATCCCGAAGATAACGACTCCTGCGGTGCTCAAACAATAAACATAATTTTGTCTTTATTAACTTATATTATGTGCAATTTTATATCAATGAAGTGCGTTCATAAACTCACCATAATCTATTGCAGGTTAAATGTCGATCCAACCGGGAAAAATGATTTACCGCTTTACCATTACAAAACTAGGAAACATTTAGGCAAATTTCCTTGTATTACTTCACTACGTATTAAGGTAAAGTAGTTGATAATATTCTCTCACTTCGCTTTCAATCCAATCTTGACATTAGTTTATTTTAATGTGAATTATTTTATGCATCTTGAGTAAAAATTTTGGAAGATTCAAACAACAATAATACCGATAAATAAGGGCGAAGTGTGCAGGAACGAATTACAATATTATAGGAAAGAATATGCCAGACAATTATTATAGTTTATATTTTGGTAAATAATCGTAAGATATCTCGTTTTTGCTTCTTCTTGGAAATTCTTATTTAAAGGAAGGTTACTGATTTTTAACTTCAGTGTAATCGGGTAGGGTCTTAGTGTTGAAGAACACCATTGGCTTTTGCGGTTAACAGTTTAGCGGCATGGTGACTTAGTAAAGATGTAGGAGGGGTTTGGCGAATTCCTAGTTGTTTGGCGTCTAGGCGATTATATTATAGTTGGTAGGCATGCACATATTATAATTATGGTACTTCTTCAGATTGTTAATCCCTTATGCATTTTTAGAATACCTATAAGTAACTTTGACTAAATAACTATTAAGACAAAGGGATGTTTAGTCCAATGTACTTTGGGGACAAAGGAATATCACATTTCCCTTTTGAAAAGGGAAGTAACAGTCTTAAAAAAAAACATTCCATAGACTTTCTTTAGATTGTTACTCCCCTATGTTTTTTATAAGGGGAGTAACGATCTAAGTGCCATAATTATCCTAAAAGGGGAATGTTCTAGAACACAAACTATCCTTGATCAGCCTCCTAACGCCTCCCGTGCCCTAAAATACGGATTTTGTCAGAGAATTTCATTCCCCTCTACCTAAGCCATATATACCTTTACTTCCCTTGCATCATCGGTCGCCACCTGTTGTTTTATGAACGCACTTTTTCACAATAACTTATTGTTTACACTATATGTTTTTAAGAACTAAATTTAAACTTTCGCTTCTAGTAAACTTAAGGCCCCATACACGATCAAACATTTTGCGCATTCATGATATTTGTGCAAACCTGATGTCGAGCAAATTTAGGCCATGCAAGTCAAACATCATGTTTGCGCAAACATCAACCAGCCCCATTACACGGTCAAAATGTTCATTTTGACCGTGTATGGGGGCCTTTACCTTCGTATGCAAACTTTACCGGTTATAAATTAAATCAAAAGTATTTTAGGTAAATTAGTTTTTAATTTATATTTAAATAACGGCTTCAATGTATTCGAAACTGAAGTGTCGAAATACGAATGTGGTATCGCCACATAAAAATTCGCCACACGAAATATGAATGTGATATTTGATGGATCAAGGCAGAGACGGATCAATATATAACACAAATGTCGGTAAAACAAAACTGCTAAAAAGCAGTTGGTCCTAGACTTAAAAATTGTGCAAATTTGGAATGGTCTGTGTTCTCTAATGAATGAAACTTTACCTAGATTAAGTATTTATTGTTATCTCAGTTCTAGCACCGCATCAATTTTAATTGTCCTTTCACGATTCCGAATGCTTTATTTATCAGCAGTATTATAACTTCTTCTTAACGCTAGAACTATTAAATGATTTTGCACCCAAATATTAGTAAAGCTGTTTTCCCTACAGATAAGCATGTTTGATGTACGTCTAAGACAGGTTGTCAGGGCTTTCAGCTATTTGATACATTGTAATTTGAAACATGTCAAAGTTAACGGTCCAACAGGTCAGTTAATATCTATTATTTATTATCATTTGATACGTTTAAATAAGTATAATTATTTTTTACAGGAGATAGAATTTTGATTTCCCAGCACATAATGTTTGGTGTATGAATTTAACCAATGTTAGACAAATAATGTCGCGTTACTGTTGTTGTTAAAGTAGAGTTTATGCATCTCTATAACGCAAACTTCGTGTTTCATCTTTAGAATAATGTTTACACGTTAAATTGACAACTTGTTAGTAATTATAGTGACTTTATTTTAGAATACTCTTGTTATATATACCATGTTTTTATCTTTTAAACAAATCGTCCAATTATAGTCTTCATTGCTATTAAAATAATATTTCGGTTGTTAAAGTAGAGTTAATGCATCTCTATAACGCAAACTTCGTGTTTCATCTTTAGAATAATGTTTACACGTTAAATTGACAACTTGTTAGTCATTTTAGCGTCTTTATTTTAGAATGCTCTTGTTCTATAATATACCATGTTTTTATCTTTTGAAAACATGGTCCAATTATAGTCTTGATTGATATTGAAATAATATTTCGTGAAAGTGATACGATACGATACGTAACGTGTCCAAATAAAAACATTTCTATTAAATTTTATTAATATGTTTTCGTTTACATTATATTTGTGATTGATTAGTATTTTCTTTTATGTACTTTTTTCTAGTTTTTAATAATATTTTTGTTTAGACGTTAATTAATAACACTCATTTTACGCACTACATTACTATTATGAGTATATAAGAAGTTTTCTACATGAGTATATATATATATATATATATATATATATATATATATATATATATATATATATATATATATATATATATATATATATATATATATATATATAAATATATAATATATAATGTTAATATTGAAGAATAATAAGGTTTTAAGTTTGTAAAGAATGATTTGAATTACGTGAGAAAGCTTGAATTCTCTCACTCTGCTATACTGTTCCAGTATTACCTATATTAATTAGTATTGTAGTCGTTTAATTTTAGGATTTGTTTACGTGTTTAAAATAGTAACGGAGTCTTAAAATCCAACATTGGTCTAAGATTCAATCTTACGGAGATTCGTATCGCAAGGCAACATTGTATAGGAAAGGTCATTGCAAAGATCTAGTATACAGATCAGTGTTTCCCGAACTTTTTTAGCCCGCGGCAAAATATAAATAATAGCCAATAGCCGCGGCACACCTATAAATTTATGCAGGGTCGCCGAGAGCCATCCTGAGCCCTATGTTGGTAGGTCTACTGGGTCCCCCACTTGCCGGGGGGCCTCCCTCCGGAAAATGTTTGAAAATTGCATGTCTGGAAATCACTTTTTACCTATCACAAACAGTTACCATGATTTTTATGGCAGAACTTGTTAAAAGGTTAAAAAATACTTGATAATATGGCACTCATTATTTAACTTAGTTAATTAATGTTTATTTATGTTTTTTTTCATTCAACAGCCGTTCTCTGCAGATAACACACTGAGGTATAGGTATCTCTTCATTCGATAGCCGTTCTCTGCAGATAACACACTGAGGTATAGGTATCTCTTCATTCGAAAGCCGTTCTCTGCAGATAACACACTGAGGTATAGGTATCTCTTCATTCGACAGCCGTTCTCTGCAGATAACACACTGAGGTATAGGTATCTCTTCCTTCGATAACCGTTCTCTGCAGATAACACACTGAGGTATAGGTATCTCTTCATTCGACAGCCGTTCTCTGCAGATAACACACTGAGGTATAGGTATCTCTTCATTCGATAGCCGTTCTCTGCAGATAACAAACACACTGAGGTATAGGTATCTCTTCATTCGATAGCCGTTCTCTGCAGATAACACACTGAGGTATAGGTATCTCTTCAGTCGACAGCCGTTCTCTGCAGATAACACACTGAGGTATAGGTATCTCTTCATTCGATAGCCGTTCTCTGCAGATAACACACTGAGGTATAGGTATCTCTTCATTCGATAGCCGTTCTCTGCAGATAACACACTGAGGTATAGGTATCTCTTCATTCGATAGCCGTTCTCTGCAGATAACACACTGAGGTATAGGTATCTCTTCATTCGATAGCCGTTCTCTGCAGATAACACACTGAGGTATAGGTATCTCTTCATTTGATGTTGAAGTAAATCCTGAAGACAAATACGTTTCATGATATTTCCGCCAAGTCAACTTTGAATCTCTGTTTGAACTACTACTGTGCATTGTACTTTAGGTATTATTTTGTTCTGAATAGTTTGGAATTTATATTATTTTTTATTTTGGATCCCACGGGATAAGTAGCCGGCCTCGCGGCACACAGTTTGGGAAACCAATTATTGGATTATATTATTGATTGGATTATATCATTGTGCAGTTTATACTTGGATTTTATCTATCAAAGTATCCACATCTAAAAAAAGATCTTACACTTCTCGGGCTACTTTTGGCATAGTCACAAATCATTGTTACCGTTTTTCCATACCTGCATTATTTTTAGTATACTCATCCTATGTTACTCAGTTCCCGAAGTTACCATTTTCCATAGCTGTAATACTAGTACCTATATTATTCCTGTTCCTCAATTTATAATGCTACCATATTTCAATGTTTACAATACTTAGTAGCCCCTATAGTCACAGTTAGCATTGTTACCATATTTTCATTGCCGGGCTATTAAGTATGCTTGTTATGGACCTGACTGCTTTTTTGGGAAAGATAGTTTTTAGTCGGAGGCCAAAAGAAAAGAATTTATGATAAACTTTTGTTACTATGCACACTATATTATATTTTTAATAATAAACGAATCTTGGCCATGTATAATGTATATATATATATATTTATATATATATATATATATATATATATATATATATATATATATATATATATATATATATATATATATAAATTCGATCGGAAAAATCGATGTCGTTCCATTTTAAAATGATTTAAGCGAAAGCATCAGATTATAAAGTTATCATATGTTTTTAGATACAGACTCTTTCTGTAACAAATTAATTTAAAAAGTTATAAAATATCGACTTTGTAGTAAAAAAAACCCAATTTATAAATTTATTTCAACAGATGCGGTATCTGCCCGTTTCTTTGATCATTGTTGTCTGTATTATCTTCAAATGGTTGGTTATTTTGTGGTAGCACTTCATAATTATGACTAGAGAGGTTAATAAAAACTAACACAACAATATTGTCGCCACAATTTAATATTAAATATAAACAAACGCGTTTCGACATTTTATATCATCTTAAGTGTTAAGTGTTGAGCATAGTAAGTGTAGTAGCATGTGTGTAGTAACACTTAACTATGCTTACACACTTAACTCTAAAGATGATATAAAATGCCGAAAAGTGTTTGTTTATAATTAATATAAAATTGTGGTGACAATATTGTCGTGTTATACATTGTATTATCTTTATTAAATCATCGATTCTTCTGTAATTTCAATTATTAGCCCATCTTAATTTGTTACAGTTTGACATTTAATTTTAAGGACTAACCTAATTAATTTTCTTATTTCAATTATTTTCTACCACATCCTCAATTTTGGTGTAGATAGTGTTACATTGTTAAAAGCGCTGATTTTTATACTCAAACGTTTATCCTTTAAAATTAGATAAAAAAAAAAAAAAAAAAAAAAAAAAAAAAATGAAAAGGAATTAGATAAAGTTATGCAGTTAATGTTAAAATATATTTAGGTAGAAAGGTGTATTTTAAAACATAGAAACTCTAACCACCAAAATTATAATTCCTTCCCATAAGATAATTTATTTTACCACAGTGAGCATCACAGACCACTTCCTTTGACGCCTCTCAAAATAATCTTTTATCTACGATTGATACGAAATATAAACATTGAATCTCTGTTTAGATGCGTAGAAAGTGATTCTTTACGCACTTGTATTCATTGCGCATGCGCCTTTCATAATTCCTCTTTTTTTCGCCCTAGTGCGGTAAAAAAAAAGAATTATTCACCTTAACGCACGACGCACGATTAGCGAGTTTGTTTACTTTTAACAAAACTTATTTGGTCTTTGTTTAATTAAAGTAACTGTTTATATCGAGTTTTTATTGAAAAACAATGCGAGTGATTTAAGTGATTATATGAAGAAAATTAGGAGAATAATACGCCTCCCGAAATAATTAATTCGGCACAAAATACAACTAATGAAATAATGTCATCTTTAATCAAAAGAGAAATACGAACTTACATACAGGAAGTTTATTACATTTTTTTTCTGTATTTAATTTTAAAATCCAACAATTGTAATAAAGTACGGTACGCAACTCGTATGCGAAAACGGCATTTTGCTTTGCTCGTGTGGTTTTACTACCCTCGCTGTCGCTCGGGTGCAAACTCCACACTGGCATGCGAAATGCTACTTTCCGCACTAGACGCGTAATGTACTATTCCGCAATCTTTGTCGAACCATGAGGGAGATATGTCCATGCTTGAAATTTATTATTAGGAGGGGTTGTCCCCTTTATATTACTAAATGCAAACAGAGGTGTGGTTTTATGAAAATTCATAAACCCTGTACAATTCAGCCTGTATAAACTAAATCCCACTCCTTTTCATCAGCTTTGTCATAATTAGCCTGGAGCTAGGGACGGTACAACCCCCACTTAGGGTCCCCTCTAGTTTAATTAATTTCTCTCTTCAACATTTTTCAGCCTCAGGTTATTCATTTATAAAATGAAATGCGACCGTTGCAATAAACCTTGAAATTCACTTGAATGAAAAGTTGATTAAATGGATTCCATTTTATCATCCTCTTCCAATTCTATTTTTATACTGTTCGCATAAAATTTTAAAACAGAATAAAATGGTTTAGGTAATACGATTAATAACTAAATCGTTTATTGGAACAATACCAGTTTTTGCAAACACTTAGAAGAAGTACCAGGTAGAAAAATAGACTGCCGAATGGTGTGGCATATAGCTTCCTCGACAATTGTCTAATATATTTAATTGTTTCCCCCGTTTTTTTAATCTGTCAAAATTGTTTTGATTTTTTTTAACTTGATTTAAAGTATCAATTTAGCTTAAGTTAAAGAGCGCAGACGACTCAAATTAATCTGGGGCTATCTTCGAGTTACTTTTAATAAACTATAAAAGCTTCATACAAATCAGATAAGTTCTTTTACAGCTATAGGTGTAAATAAACGTATGTTTGTGCGCATGTGGAAGAAAAACAAATGAGCGCAGAATGTTGAAACTTATATGGGACCAACAATGAGCTAATTATGACCTACCATACAAATTTCATTAAAATCGGACGTGTAGTTTTTAAGATATGTTGGTTCACAAAAACTGAGCGATAGACCGACAGACAGACACGGAACCAAAAATGTTCCCTGATGTCTGAAACGGATTTCTGTCTTAGAATTTTTGAAATCGTAAATATAAAAGATTTTCGTTCTTCAGAACGATCACATAGCTTCCGTTACGTTCGGTAAGCTCGGAAGCAAAAAGTTATAAAATAAGTAATCGCTCACCAGAGTTCTCGAACAATTTTTAAAATAAAAGAAGAACCAGACAATAATTATTATAGAATAAAGAAGACAGACAATTTAACTTAGCCCTCTCTCCTTAATTCATTATTATTTGATCTGTGAAATAACTTAGAACTTGCATGTATTTATCCTCTAATAAAAACCTATGTACTGTAAATTGGTATTTATCTATTTATCGTGTTTTTTTATTTTATTCTGAAACAAAATCTGTCATCTAAAGACAGGTATACACGGTCCGGCTGGCCGGAGAGATAAATGAGGTGAAGGTGAATCCGACGAAATTTCGTCGGACTACCGGCCGCAACTCGAAGACGAAAATGGCAGTTCTGCCTCTTATAATTTTATATTGATTCCGGTGAGTCTTTGAGGCCGGTCTCTCCATAAAGCCGGAGCGTGTATTGTAGCCTTAATAATGACAGTTGAAACATTTTATCTGTCAATACGTAAATATAAATTGTATAATAATAACGGCAGTAATACTTATAGATTGATGATGTATTTAAAATATGTAAGCGATGGACAAACAACTTAGTGAGAGCAATCAAATGTGATAGATTTATTACGGCTTGCCAGTAATTGTAATTATTTTCCTTATACATGTGTATAATTGTGTTCTTTATATTTAATTTGTATTGTGTATATATTATTATTTTAAGTATAAATTTATTTTAAACGGTTATTTTGTAGTTTTTTCTTGACCCGCTTGACTAAGTCAGTTCAACACCGGCTTGTTTATACAGTTGTTACAGGTATTATATGCAGTGGTACGGTAAGTATAGGGTGACCGTTACTACGTTTCTATAATGTTTCAATACAAATTGAAAACAGTTATTAGATCCAAATTGTCCATGGAAACCTAGATATAGTACGGATTTAATACGAATTCGATTTAGATACGATACACTAAATTCTGGGATGGCATCTGGTTTGAGTTGCAAGGAAACACCTGAACTCGTTCTTGACATGCGCAGAGTGTGGGTGTGAGCACCCCTAGCGTAATTGTGCAGGAACTTTAGTCAAATCTGTCAAAAAGACGTAACTACATATTTGTTTACATATAACGTATTTACATATTTAATTTTTGTTTTTTAAAACACTTAAAAACAAACACAACAAACCTGGCTACAAAAGGTGAAGGTTACAAAATTATTTATAACCTTTATCAAATTAACCTAGTAAAAGTTTGGTGTATTGAAACCATTAAACCATGTTGAATACGGATTCAATACAACTACTCATGGAAACACCTAGCTAATTAAATCCGTATTGAAACATCATGGAAAAGTAGAAAGTGCTGTTGCATTGCAGAGATGTGGTGGCTAGGCTTTCATTAGGGTCCGTAGGCAAAACCAGGACCCTTATATTTTCCTGCGTGTGTCTGTCTGTCCGTCCTGTCGCGTGCTCTCACGGCTACACCTTTCCGTAGGCCACACTATATAGTGTTTAACTGTAAAGTGTATAACAAACAGTGTTTTTTTAAAATGCTAAAATGCTTACTTTGAACTATCCTAGGGGTTTGATATTCTCAAAACACACTCTGATAAAGTATTTCTTTGCCACTGAACCGGACTTCAACCAGATAAATACATCGAAAAGACCATAATTATAAAAAAAACGTATTTTGTCAATAAAAAAAATATTTTTTTCAAAATTTTCAATAAGTGGTATCTTTACTTTTGGTCGAAGAATGTTCAGGAATTTTTTCAGATTTTTTGCACTTTACATAAGCGAGATAGAGGGGGGGGGGACGTTTCACACCCACTTCAAACTTGCCTACGCTCGCCCTATCAAAGTTATAACCAAAGAATTATCTATTTTTGTAATCACCTCGACGTACCCTCTGATATGATACCCCTCACGGTGTCGAAGAAAAATAAAAAAATTTAAACCCATAAGTTTTTTTACCCTAATTTTTTTGAGAAATATTTTTTTTAAGTCGCTATATTTCTAAAATATGTGGGAAGGTACAAGACACATACATGCCAAATTTCAAAGTGATCGGACGAAAGGTGTAGCCGTGAGAGCAGGCGACCGGATGGACGGACAGACACACGCAGGAAAATATAAGGGTACTTGGTTTTGCCTACTGACCCTAAAAAAACAAAAGGTTTTTCCCAGTGTGCAGCTTACCCTAAATCGGGGCCTGTCCGGGTTAGGGACAATGTCTTATATTGCAGCCATGTTGTAATATCTCTACTATACAATAGATCACTGACCAGCCTAGGAAAAAGGCGTTGATGACGAGACCAAGATTAGACTGTTTTATTTATTTTTTATTTATTTATAATAACGAGTGTTGAATACATTAACTTAATATTACTAAATACTCTGACATACTTTTACGAAGAATAGTTTTCTCCTCCGAAAATAATCAAGTATAGATGACATTTTTATAACGCTCGAGGAGGTGGAAGGCATAATATACAAACTAAGATAGAAAAACCATTTAAAAAATAAACAATAAATAAGCACTCACGCGAACGGTATCAATACAATAGAACACACTCACAATATTACTTATTTTAAACCACCAGAATGGCCATTTTTAATGTTTTCTTATTTTACATTGTTAAAATAGACAATATTAAATAAGGCTAAGAAGGTAAACAGTCTAAGAAATGAATAATAATTTAATCATAAAATTATAAAAAAAAGTTGTAAAAATTCCCTCATTAAAATTACATGGAAAAAAACAAAAAGATCGAATGAATTTTCGAAAGCTTACGCCATTTCGAGATGTCATTACCACTCATCTCTATTCAGGCTTTCAAATGACGTCAATATAATCCTTTGTATTGCGTCTAAGCAGAACAAAATAAATTCTTACTGAGGACTATTATATAACTCTTGGATCACATTCTCTTACCTTTTTCGAATTTCCACAAACACAGGTAACTTCGGTCTAAATAATTCTAAAGTAATAAGAGGAATACTAAAATGTCCCACCACATTTGTTTTAGTGAAATAAAATGCGAACACTGTATTGCATATGGAAAATGGGTACACACACTGAATCTGACCCGAAGAAACCCCGTTAACATGATCCTCGCTGTGCAGCGTGTGTGCACGATAATACCGTTTTTAGGTATTAGGTATAGTAAAGCAGGCCGCAGACGATCAATAGTAATTGTCAATAAATAAAAGTATTGTCAATACTATTGACAGTTTGTGGGGTTAGTATTGATATAAAAAAACAGTATTGATGAAAATTTGTTACTAAATTGACATATTGACAATAGTATTGTCAATACTATTATTGACAATACTATTGATCGTGTGCGGACTGCTTAAGGTACCTTTGAAACGATACCCCATTCAAAAATTAGAAAAAATATAAAATATTGTGATTAGTTCGCAATTGCTCGCTAATCGAAGAAATTTTATGTTTTTAAGTTCGCAATATTGTTCCTGTTTTGGCCAAAAAAGTTTAACTTTTTGACTAAATTTCAAATCTCTAGCTACACTAGGTCGGGAGATATACTCTAAGGGGGCTAAACACCTTCCGATTATCTGCCCAGTTTATCTCGTGTGACGTCATGTCTGAGCGATAAATTGTGTGAACTGCGCAGTTTATCTCGTGTGACGTCATGTCTGAGCGATAAATTGTGTGAACTGTGCAGTTTGAACAGGTTTTCAAACAGATAAAAAGTCTGCGCATCCGAACCCTCTTTTGCAACGATTTGGTAAATTTAATTAGAAAACACTTAGAACCAAGTGAAGACAAAACTGAAGAAAAATCGGACGGTATCCTACACATCTTCAGTTTAGATAAACGTACAGATTTTTACGCAGTTATTAATAACAGATAACTGCACAGATAAACTGAAGGTGTGTAGCCCCCTTTTAGATGCGACGGACGGACGGGCGAACTACCAAAAGCATAAGGGTTTCTAGGATGACCTTGAAACCCTAAAAATGGTCTCAACTATACCACACAGATGTTGAAAAAGAAGAGCTTCTTGTGGTTTTGAGCGTCAATTTGTGTTAGTGCTTACTAAGTTTTTCTGTTTTTATTAATTGAATTGAAATGCTACTCTTTATTAGCCTTCTCCTACTTGCATAAATATAAAAAAAAATTAAAATATTTAACAGTAATATATTAAATAAAGTTGTATACAACGAAAATGAACGTAAACAACATTTTATGGTTATATGATTTTTTTAAGGCCAGATTGTGTTTTAGTTGAGCACTGAGAAAGTATAAACGTTTCCAAACAATTTTGTATAATTTTAGGTCATAATTATGACTCATATACCGATACTAATATAAGTTATAATTGTTGTAGTCCTCAGAATGAGTAGTAGGCCTGCAGTTGTCATGTCAGTCATAGGCCATTTATTAGTATGCACTTACAATAAATATAAAATTGAACTTATTATAAGGATAAGAGTTGAAAAGATCAATACAAAAGTTATTAGTGTAAAGTCCTACAATGACGAAAAACCAGTAAAAAGAAGGTGGACCCTTATGGGTCTGGCCGTGGCCCCCGCGGCGGGCCTGCGGCCTGCCCGTGATATCCACGTCACCAAGGATTTGACGTCAATTCATCTTGCTACGAGTTAACATGAAGATGCTTCCAGTAGTGGAAGCGATACGTCAGACTTGAAACCTTCCCAGATGTGGACTTTACTAGAAAAACCGACAGGTTTATATCTGTGCTCTGTCTTAAAAAAGGGGACCACACACTTACAGTTTAACTGCAGGCCGTTATCGTATACGATTATCGTAAGGCCAAAATCTCAGACCACCACACATTACCCGTCCACCGCCTGCAGGCAATCGTAAAGAACTACAGATCTGTGCCTGTATGCACCACACACTGTGCGATGAATGCCTGCAGGCCGATATCTGTCGATTTTATTTTAAAAATCGGCCGATATCTGTCGATTTTTAACTGCAGTCCGACGAAGGGAAATAAACAAAATAAATACGAATCACTCTACACGCCTGTAGGCTGACTGATAGTGTAGGGCGACATTGATCTTGAGGCACAGGCCGGACAGTCCACGGACTGTCATCTCTCCTTCCATCCGATCCTTGCCTCTACCCTCCACACACCTACAGTCTACCTCCGACTGCAGTCCGTCATCTTAAGGAAAACTGACGAGTGTGTGGCCAAGCTCCGTGGACGGACAGATCGTTATCTCCAGTTAAACTGTTAGTGTGTGGGCCGCTTATTAAATATATAATGGTTTTATCCTGTTAATGTTAATATGGACTTTTTACTCTTGGAGTTATATTCACTATAAGAATTCTACAAAATCTTGGTCGAAACAACTAACTATTCTATGGCCTTTTTTGTTTTGACTTTTAAAAAGATAATAAATTATCATATTTTAAAATAAATCACCTACGAGCTCAAGGATTGGGTCAGAGATCATACATCACCTTGTTCCCTCATAAAGCCGCTGTTTCTATGTTTTTCTAATGATGAATAATTCCACTCTTATTCTTGAATATTTCGCTAACAGGTAAGTGAAATCTCGTGTGGAAGAAATTACTTATTTTGCATTGTAAATTTATTAATTTTTTAATTCCTTCTTAATAATTTAATATTGGATTTTTATTAATTTATTTTATAACTAGGCATCGCGTAGGCTCGGGCTCTATCATTGAAGCGAGCTTAAAGCAAAAAATATGGTATTGAATATTGAAAAAATATATAATCATAGTGATACGATAGCAATAGTGAGTCTAATTGTGAGGAAGCCACCCTGCATTATTACTATTCCACTATCTAAACACCCCGGCCATTTCCATTTCAACTATTATAAAATGTATACAAAAACTTGTATCAACCTGTATCAAGTTGAAATTTTACACGCCTGTTTTAATTGTACTTTAGACGATGTTGATGTTTTATTAAAATCGTTACGTTAGAACCTAAGATATTGGTAAAAAACGTCATGTTCTCAATTTTAAACGCTTAGGTCCGCTTTAATAGTTGTAAAGTTCTTTATCACTTCATAGCAGTGTCGAGTGTCGATGTTGGTTTTACTAAAAAATTGTATATGAATAAAATGTTCGTGTCATCGAATAGGTCCTAAACCTACCTGTCCTAAAATTCTAATTCTACATTTGAAGCTGAAGCTCACGTTTACGCGAGCGTTGCACGCTAACTCTTAGACGGATACCTCTGTCCAACGAACTTAGCCTGAGCATTAGTAATAGGAACATGTATACCATATTTCAACTAAATCGGACAACTTTTACATAAGTTTTAGTCGGACACGTAAACTTGACTGACAGACAGACAAAAAGACAGATAGAAAGGATGCATAGGTACTTTGTTGAATGTAAAAAGCTCACTTGAGCTCGTTTCAATTAAGACAATGACAGATCATATATAATGGAAGAGTTATGTTAGTGAGATTCTGTCAAATAAAACACAGAATTTAGATCCCTCGCCCTTAGTGTGACGCTCTTAATACTGGCAATCAGCAATCTTGAATAGGTTATACCCCCGAGTCAAGAAGCCTTATTCTTTGTTGGCGATATTACTGTGGTGTTCCGATCTAAGTAAAAACATGTCCGACTAGTGACATGACCGTCCCTGTCCTACGACAGTGTGTAGACTCAATGGGAAACTGGCCCTCAAAAAACGGACTTAACTTTTCACCTAGTAAATTATACTGCGCCGTATTTTCAAGAAAGCTGAGAAGAAAGTAGTCCCACACTTACATTGTCTGGCCAAAACATATCTACAGCTGAAAAAGTAAGATAACTAGGCCTAATCTTCGATAGCAAGTTAGTTAGGGTTTTTAAATACAACACCTCCTAATTCCACACCTTTAGATAGAGGTAGCGATATTAAAACCACCCTACAAAATAAAGGTAGGGAAGGTTTTCAAAATATATGAATTTATTTAGAGTAACAGCATATTCAAGATTCATAAAGAAACTGAAAAAGTGTAACCCTGAAAATGTGTAATCCTGAAAAAGGGCCTATTAATTTAATAAAATAAGAGAAAGTAAAAAAAAAATGTAGGAAAGTTATATTCAAATAATCTCTTTTTCATTGGAAATAGAAGATTATAGGAAAAATGAGATAAAATCAAAACTAGGTCTATGGTTGGTTAAATTTCTATAGGAAACTATTTGATGTTAAGGAAGAATGGAAAATTTGATAGAAATAGGAATTTAATATAAATTCCACATTTCAAAGTTGTAAAAAGCGCAGCTTTCAAGGAAGTAGACTAAAAGGCAAGAAATGAATGTCGACTCAAACTAGAGAGATGGTCATATATATCTGTTAGGGGGGAATGTACTCAGTTGGACAACTAAACTCCAGAGTACAGTCTCCTTATCAAGTTGAGATGCCCAACTTACTGCAACGTCACAAACTCTTACAAAGGGCATATTCATCAAAAGCTTAACTGACCAACTTTTTGACAAAGAAGTAAATACTCCTTTACCATTAATGTGTGATAATGATAACTATACTCATGGCATTATACTTAGTTATTCTGACAGCGCGGGAAAATCGAAGAAACGGAAGGGGAGCCAATGAGAGCTGGAGATTTTGGCGAGTAGTAGGTCGGGCCAACTAGGCAAACAAAAATATCACTGAATAACCACCTAGTGGTTTTATTTTTTCCACCGTGGTTTGATTTTTTCCCTCACAATAGGTTGGTCAATCTGAGCTGTGAGATTTACAAAGTATAATGGCACGAGTACAGTCAGCTATCACTTGGAGTATTAATGGAACCTTTATAAGTAGATGACAACATACATCATCTAGTTCCAATTATCTCCTTCATACACCAATAATACTCAAATTGCTCCTATATCATATTGTACGTTCCCTCTGAGAAGTAAATGACATATATATGCTCTGCTTCTAGCAATAGAATCAGGACTACATCCAGTGACGGATTAAGGCCTAGGCCAACAAGGCCAGTGCTTAGGGCCCGCAACAGACGGGGGCCCGGAAAAAAAGAAGAAACAAAACAATAAAAAAAAAAACAAAAAAAAAAAACGATTAAGTTAAAATAAGGGGAATGAGAATACAATTGTAAAAAATGAAACATGGATGTTTACAAGAATTATAAGAAATTATAAAAACAAGTCAGATAAGAAGTGGCTAATGTATAGTGCTTAAATTTCCAACTTGTATTCTCAAATAAACAATCTGCATTTGAAGAGGGTTACTAGGATTGGAAAAATGCACCAATCAGAGTAAACATACATGAAAATTCAAAAGATCATATTAACTCTGTCAAAATATTTATTCAAAGAAACATATCTGAAGGGCGCATTGATACTGATATAGAAAAAGACTCAGAGGCGTAGCTATGGCATTGGGGGCCCCCCGCGAGATCTCTTTGGGGGGCCCCTCGCCCCAAAGAAAATTGATGAGCAAAACAAAAAAAGGACTTGCGTGTTCAGAACTGAATGGCCCCTGTGAAATTTAGTTATACTCTAAAGGGGCCCCTATCGATGTTGATACGAGGTTTCTTTTTTGTTTTCTGGATTTGAGGGCCCCCTGGCACTGGGGCCCCGCCCGCATTGCGGCCCTGTGCGGGCCCATGGTTACGCCACTGAGAAAAAGCCTATAATGAGGAAGGTTTTGCAGAGAGTAGTGGCAACAATAAAATTTGTATCAAAATGTGGTCTTGCGATCAGGGGAGCTAGGGAGGATTTTAATACGTCTGTTTCAGTTGGTAACTACATTACCACTTTAGAATATTTAAGTGAATTTGACGATTTTATAGCAGAAAATTTTTCGACGAATTCATTCAAATTATGGACAAGGAACTTTTGAAGTCTTTACCAAACGAAGTTATAAGTGCAAAATATTTGTCTATAATTGTCCATTCGACGCCTGATGTCACTCATGTCGACCAACTGACATTTATTATAAGAAATTTAAACAAATACGGAGAGCCAGTGGAAATTTTATTTGGATTTTTACCAATATATTCTCATACAGGAGAGGCTATTGAAGAAGTGATTTTGAAGAACCTAGAACAATTAGGAAATGATAGGACCAACTGCCGGGCTCATTCTTTGAATCTAATTGGAAACAGCGCTGTTTCCTTGCAAGGAGTAAAATATTTTAATATCATAGAAAATATTTTTAGTCTTCAGTCGCTCAAAAAACAATTTTCTAGTAGTAATAAACACTTGAATGTAAAAAAATTGTGTGACACTAAACTGTTAATAATATTTGAACAATTATCTTCATATACTGTATCAGGATACACTAAAAATTTAAAAGAATTATACAAAAATGACATTGGCATGATCGAAATGGACGATGAATTTATTCAGTTTTTCTCTATGATTAAAGACGAAAATTTAAGCAACCCTCTTGAAATGCTTTGTTTTATTAATAAAAATAAAATATAAATTTTGCCTAACATATAAATTTTATTAAGAATATATTTAACACTCCTCATTAGTAATGCTTCAGGAGAGCGATATTTTTAGGGTTTCGAGGTCGTCCCAGAAACCCTTATGCTTTTGGTATAGTTCGTCCGCCGTCCGTCGCATCTTGGAGTATATCTCCCGACCTACTGAAGCTATAGACTTGAAATTTGTATAAGTTAAACTTTTTTGCCCAAAAACAGAAAATCTATTGCAGACTAAAGGTAAATTTTCCAAGACCTAACTCCAGCGATAGACGCTCAACGCGACATGCCAACTCAGAAGAGGAGTCCTCAGTCCTCAGCGACTATAGCTGCAATCGCTTCTAGGAAAATAAAGCTTTTTCAACACTCAAACTCTGCGATCAATTGTGGATAAATCGGAATATTTTATATTTTTTGTAATTTTCAAGTTAGGTATCATTTCAAAGGTACTGAGATGTAGATTACAAATATATATCGTGTTTCCTAAATAGCGGCCATTTTACCCCCCGAAAAAATTAAAACGTCACGCAAAAAAAGTCCCCTCTTCTACCGGGATTACGACAGGTCCTAAAACTAAGGCAAAAATACAAAAATATGCATCTCTGTGGTCCAATGATATTTCCGAGAGTTGATATAAAAATTCAAATTTTAAAAAATGTCGGTGGCCGTAACTCATCAAGTGCCCTAATTTTTTATTATTCGAAAATTCGAAGTTGGGTATCATTTTAACCCAACTTCGAATAAGGATAATATATGTACACCTTGCTTCTTAAAAGTGAACTTTTTATACATATTTTCGTTTAAAAATAATAATAATATATTTATGAATTCTTATGACCAAAGAAACCCTTTTCGTAACTTGCTTGCAAGTACTTGATGGGATTTTTTTCTGTGATATAAAGAGTAAAATCAAGGAAATCAATTAGCCCTAGAAAAACTGAGTATAACTTATTATTATTTTACAACGAAAATGATGAAATGAATAAGCCTACGATTTAACAATAGACAAATTTGAAACTCTATAAAGCACCTAGGACCTAGCCAAATTTGTTAAATAGTTAGTGGATAATACATTTGTTAATTAAAAAGTAAAATTAATGTGAAATTCTTTAACTGACAACATCCAAATGTGTCATGGGTCAGTGGAGGGGGGCCCGGAATTGACCTTTGGCCTAGGGCCCGGCAAGACCTTAATCCGTCACTGACTACATCATATAATTATAAATTATAACATCATTCATTCCATTAGTAAATATTAATATAATACTCTCCAAATCGTAGTTTGGAGTCTATACATTATATAAAAAAATAGCCTATCAAAACTAAGTAATATAGTAATAAATTATCAATAAAGATAAAATAAATGAGGAAATAAACATAGTCAAAACCAATTAGACTGTAATAGGAAGTTATTGCACAATCATCAACCATTGGTGCATTAATTTAATTACCAGTCACTTCTCTCAATACGGCAGTTGCACCAGTAAATATTTAATAACTCTAGTTCTAGGACAAATTAATAAAATAATAAATACTCAATTTAAAGAGCATTAGAGTGAGGTTTAAGCACCTCATTATAGAAATTAAATCGGTCAAAAATTGTGAACCCCATAAGAGCTCAAAGTCAAAAAATGTTTTTAAAAAATTATCAGTTTAACTCTATTAAGGTAAAACCAATGGACGTCTGACAAAAAAATCATAGAACCAATGTTGTAAATATTTTAAAATCAGTTACCGCTTTTTAATCTGCTTTTCGATACGACTTACCGTTTAGCTCCAATAAGCCTTTCAAAACAACTTTAAATTTGAGCCCGCCATCTTTAATTTCTTAAACGGGGTAAAATTTAAAATTAAAAAAATCGGGTTTTTCCAGTCGGTTTGGGCCAATTTCAACCAAAAAAGGCAAGATGGATATTGTAATTAGTGGCATAACTATGGGACCGGATTGCGGCCAAGGGGCCCCCAAATCCAAAAATAACTGTAGGTCCGAATTACGGGCGGACTCCGGTGTCAAAGAGCCCCCAAACATAAATAAAAAACATGAAACTACTATCTTTGTACCAATGTCGGTAGAGGCCCTTTTAGAGCATAATAAAATCTAGCTTGGAATTGTACTTCTATACTATTGTAAAGGGACCCCATTCAGCTCTGAACGCAAATGTTTTTTTGTTATGCATTTTTTTTGGTAAGTTTGGGAGGCAAAGTTGATTCACGCATCGGAAATTAAACAGACACAAATACAAAACTTGACCAACAGTACATATGTATGTATTTGAAATTCGTCCCCACCAAACATCTTTTTCTGTTAGGACAAACTCAAATCCTAAGAAGAATAGTCCACGCTCCTTTCTATGTTTCAAACTTCACCCTTCACAACGACCTTAAAGTCCCTTTCGTCCATAATCTAGCCATATCCCGATATAAATCCTTCCATGACTCCATATCCCAACACCCCAATCCTTTAATTCACAACCCGTCATTACCATTCATTCCTGGAAATCCTCCTCGACGTCTAAAGAGGCAGTGGCCACCTGATTTATTAAACAATGCTTAACTTCTAAACATATGTTGTATCAATTGTATTAATTCAAGCTAGTATCTGTGAGTACTGTTAATGGAAAGTTCCTCACTTCAAGTCACTCAAGTCATTGTAAAAACACATATCAAAATTGCTTATAACATGTAAAATTATGTAGTTGCAATTTTCTAATAAATTTAATAAAAAGGACAAACTTGGCCTCAGAAATTCTTAAAACTCATCTTTTTGCAATTAAATTTTAAACAATTTTCCGGGGGTGGACCCCCCCTTTATTTGTTCAAAGGGGCCCAGATGCTAAGTTAATCACTGATTGTGAAGAACATTCCTAATGTGTCATGAGTATGGAAGTTTGAATTTTATAGGGTTTCATTTAGTTACTTAGATTTGTTATCTTATTCAATATGGTCAATGTTAATTTATAGGAGAGAAACTGACACACAAATCATATTGACGTACTGATATTAATATTTTTTACTAGTAATGCAACGTTTGTAAAAAAAAGCGTTAAGTACTTAATTATTTTGATTTGTTTCCTCTTAATCTCACCAATGTCCATCGCGATCAGCGATTGTCATTGTTGCAAACAATTTATATTATGTATTTTATAAAGTGTAAAAGAAGGTTTTTTAATAATACTTACCAGCTACAAAACTACTCAATTATTTGTTTTTTTAGCCCATCTTAGTTAAACATCAAAATTCGTCCCCACCAAACATCTTTTCCTCTAAGGACAAAATTGCCCTTAGAAATCCTTAAAACTCATATATTGGTAAATAAATTTAAAAAAATGCCGGGGGAGGGAGGACCCCTCCCCGTTATTTGTCAAAGGGGCCCAGCTGCTAGTTTGCCCAGGGGCCCGGAAATCCTCTCAGCGGCCCTGCTAGTATACTAGTATGAAAATGAAAATAAAAATTGACAATTATCAATTATTAGACTAATGGACACGTTAACCCCCGTCCTAGTGAACAACGATCTTAAAGTTAAAGGCAAGACTTAAAGGTGTAATTTTAAAAAATAAAATATATCGGACTCGGTTGTTTGGCCCATCTCTGTACTTGTGATGTGTTTATGAAAACGCTCTCTGGCCGCCCTCTCGCTAGAACCTCCCCCTATAATACCACCCTATTTTCAAGGGGGTTACCGTGCGAAGGGTCTCCCAGGTTTATTTTCATCTGGTCTTCTGCCAAGATAAGTCGGTTGGAGATTTTCCGTGGTAAATTTGTTTTTGAGTTTTTAAACTCAGTGTTTTGGTTTAACTGTTATCATCAAGCAGCAAGCTGTCTTCGCCAGCGGAACTCATCGCTTCCACCCGAGCGGTATGTTTTTCAATCCTTTTTTTAATACAAAACAAAGTCGTTATCATGATTTACGCGAAACTTGTTGAATGAAATTGATTAAAAATTCAGCTTATAATCTAGGAATTAAATCGGTTGAAGTATTAGAAGCTGTCTGTTCTACTGTATTCGTGGATTAACTTATATTCTTAAGTTCACCCCTCGAATTATCGGATTAACGAACGAAAACCGTAACTTATTTACAACTTGACTTAGTTGACAATATATTAACAGGTTAATATTTCTTGTCGGCTATCAAATATACCAGAGTTTAACAAGTCGGCGAATGCTCTCTTGACCCCTGTTTTCACGGAAATTCTTTCTATCAAATATAGTTTTGAGTTTTGTAGACGATAACACCGGTAAACAACTCTTATCATCCAGTTGTTGTCAAACAGAGCCACGAATACCTCAACTAAAATGTATTTAGTTATTCACTAATACGTTTCATTGTCGCTCACTACTTACCTAAAATATAAATCTTTTAGCTAGGAAATTTCCCTTACACCTGTTTCTCCTTCTCAGAAAGATTCATCGTGTGAATGATAAACACGTAATTTGTTATCGATGTTTTTATTTGTTTTATTATTACTCTATTTTCTACACCTTATTGGTTTTTGTATGTTAATTATCAAATTATGCTGAGAATTTAAAAATATCAAATGACGGATAATTTTATCCAGGCGAAGAAATAGTCTTTGTCAAAAGGGCTCAGTTGTCTGTTCGCATTGGATTACAGTAGAGTCTCGCTTATCCGGACCCCGCTAGTCCGGACATCCGTATAATCCGGACGGGCCAAAAACTATGTACAAATTGTAACCAGAGACTTTTCTGATTTATGAATTGTTAAGATTATCAGGGTTTCTGGTTTTATTGTTTATTAATTTTTTTTTTAAATTGTTCCTAGTTAGTTTACAGGTGTATATTCCGACACGAGGAATACCCGGTATTTTCGTTAAAAATAAACAGATTAAGAATAATTAGGAATAAGTAAGAACATCGATAAATCTGTTTCGGTTCCATAGAAATGTAGGGGGGAGGATATAATGGTAGTGTATTCCAAGAAATACAATTATATGTGACTGAGATGTGGAGAGGGTTTTAAGAAACATGTAGCGGCGGCTCAACGCAGTTCCATGAAATTTCGCCAAGCCGACAATGTCTAATGTAACTTTTTGTGAAATGATTATGGCTCCTCGAATTTCATATTGGAACACAGCCTGTTTCTCAGGAAGTCCCTTCTATACCTGCACCTGCTTAATAGATTGTCATTTTATTTTAATTCATTTGATATTTGGACAAGTTACAGCCCTTAACTTAAATAGTGTTATACCTATACGTTGTATACAAGCATGCTTTGGAGACTTATAAAGTAATACGATAAAAACCTCGATTTCAATAGTTTTACCCCACTAAAGCTTGCATTTTAAATCTGATTCCGTTTAATCCGGACTTTCGGTAATCCGGACTGGGTCCGGTCCCGTCAAACCCGGATTAGCGAGACTCTACTGTACTAAGCTTTCGTCTGGTGCATTAATTATCATCTTATTTATTACTTATTTATCTTTGGAAAATTCAATATAATATAAGTGCAGATAGTTCAATACTTATAACTAACTGACAGATCGTTTCTGGTTTATTAATTGGTAATTTAGTACTCGCCTGTGCTTAGTTTGTACCTGCTTAGGTTGTGGCATTTACCAATCTATAGATGAATCTGTGACTAGTTTGCAGTTTAACCTAGAATGCTAATGGTAGTCGAATCGACGAGCACAGTTCGATCCTTAACATTTCACGCTCTTATGTGATAGTTATGGATACCCCATACTTCTGCAGTGCTTGCACTGGTTGTGGTAACGCACCTGCCAGTGCAGCAGTAGAAGTTTTTTTGAGCACACACTCGTTTTCTGGTAAATTTCTGTCAAAGATACTTCGTCGATTCAACTAACGTTTAGTGAGAAACTTAATTAATTGGGTACTTATTTACTTGGGTACATACCAATAAGTATGTACCCAAGTAAATAAGGTTCTATAGGGAAAGAGTTTACCTGGGTACATACAAATAAGTATGTACCCAAGTAAATAAGGTTCCATAGGGTAAGAGTTTACCTGGGTACATACCATATACATATTGTAAAATATGGGGAAATGAAATAAAATAAATGAATAGACAAACTTAATGGGGATGTTGAAAAGCTCTGGGGGTTTTGTATGGGGTTAAGAAAGGGGAAGAAAAGAAAAGAAAAAAGGATGTACCCGAGTAAATAAGGTTCCATAGGGAAAGAGTTTACCTGGGTACATACCATATACATATTGTAAAATATGGGGAAATGAAATAAAATAAAGTAATAGACAAACCTAATGGGGATGTTGAAAAGCTCTGGGGGTTTTGTATGGGGTTAAGAAAGGGGAAGAAAAGAAAAGTCTATTATGTCACACTTATGTAACATAAAGTGACCAAATCCATTAGTCCAATCATTAAGTTAGACAAAGGGACATTTAGTCAATGTATTTTAGGATCAGCGATTTTCTTTGAAGAAGAGAATTTAAAGAAGACACTTTTTAATCCTTGGAAAGAAATATGTAGGTGAGAGAAAGATGAAGATTGACGTACATTTTACAACATATTTATAAACATAAAATAACTTGTATTTTTTTTTTTTTTTTTTTGTACAAATATGAATAAAGAAAAATTTGTATTTTTTAATGAAAAAATACAAGTTTTTTTTTTTATGACATAAACCCTTACTAATCCATCCGAGTTGACCAATATAAGTCAACCCGGATGGATTAAAACCAATTCACCTCATTTTTAAGGTAAATTGAAGGTCCCCAAGTAAACAAGTGCCAATTTCGGATGTATTCTGATGTTCCTACTACCTTATTATTTTTTTTTTTTAATCAAATGTTCGTGTATCATATTTAACAATTTTTATAATGAATCCTTAATAGTTGTCTGTTTATAAAAGTGTAGTTTCAACCCAAAAATTTTCTTTTCTACGTTAGTCAAATAGACAAAGTTTTAGTAATATCAGCCATCTAATTACCAATAGCATTGCTGGGTTGAGGGGCCTACACATTGGCAGATCGCCTGGGAGCTTCGCATCAACGCCTGTGTTTAACAATTAGTATTAATGTCGCTCCACTTTTACTTTGACTTAATATGATTTAATTAATATGCTAATTTAAGTGTAATTTATATATATATGATACAAAATAAATTAGTATGGACCATTCAGCAATTGGAGGCCAACATCCATTCAGAAATTGAAGGATAAAGCCATTAAACATTGTAAAAGGTTCACACCTTAGAAAAAGCGTGACAGTGTGAAGAGCATAATTTTGGTTTTTTAAAGGATGTAATTTTCATAACTAAATAAAATGTATTTAAAAAAAGTGTGTTTTCTGTTTAAGAATCATTAATTGCAAATTATTATAAAATGAAAGTTATTCCATTTTAAAACGCTCTAGTGAAATATGGGCCGCCCATTATATACACATTATTAAGTCCATGTTTTTGCACTGAGCAATATTTGTAAATCAAAATTGTATACCTTTAAAACTCATACAAAAGGATTTATTTCATTGCTTAGATTAAAATAAAATTAGACATTCACATAACACACTCTAACTCTTTTAAATTTCTTATATTTAATTGTCCTAAGATGGCCTTAGGCATCCATGTAACACTCATAACTCCATTTAATTTCCTACTTTTAATTGTCCAAAGAGGGCCTTAGGCATTCACGTTACACTCATAACTCCATTTAATTTCCTACTTTTAATTGTCCAAAGAGGGCCTTAGGCATCCACGTAACACTTATAACTCCATTTTATTTCTTACTTTTAACTGTCCAAAGAGGGCCTTAGGCATTCACATAACACTCATAACTTCATTTAATTTCCTACTTTTAATTGTCCAAAGAGGGCCTTAGGCATCCACGTAACACTCATAACTCCATTTTATTTCTTACTTTTAACTGTCCAAAGAGGGCCTTAGGCATCCATGTTACACTCATAACTCCATTTAATTTCCTACTTTTAATTGTCCTAAGAGGGCCTTAGGCATCCACGTAACACTCATAACTCCATTTTATTTCTTACTTTTAACTGTCCTAAGATGGCCTTAGGCATCCATGTAACACTCATAACTCCATTTAATTTCCTACTTTTAATTGTCCAAAGAGGGCCTTAGGCATTCACGTTACACTCATAACTCCATTTAATTTCCTACTTTTAATTGTCCAAAGAGGGCCTTAGGCATCCACGTAACACTCATAACTCCATTCAATTTCCTACTTTTTTTTTAATAATCCTGCACTAGCAATCTAATTGCAAGAACTCTTTAGCTTTGTGCTAACCCTCTTATTTTTCCTGTCCTTTTAATGGTCCCATGGATCGTTTGGAAATTGTTTAGGACAGGTTTTATACACATGCGCTAACATTGTACTGTATTAAAACATCCTAAGGTTGAAACGGGTTTATGACTGTAATTCACACCTTATTAAAAAAAAATATATGTATTCAAGGAAACCTTCCTTTTACTGTTTGTGACAATTCGCAAAACTGCTCACTACTATTGCAAATAGCAAGGAAACAAATACTTTCAACAATTTGTCTACACTTTATCATTATATTTGTTTAAATTATTTGTTTAGGCCCATATCCGATGAGTTTTCCTCTTTAATTTACTATTATTTTTGCTATTATTACTTATGTTTCTTCTGAATATTTTTACTGAATACAATTATTTAGGTAATATTCAACATTTTCAATCCAGTTTGTTGACAAATCATCGTCATAAATACATTTAAAAATAATTAATGAAATGCAATTGGTCGTGATATAATTAATGCTAAATCAATGAAAGACTGGAGCGTGATCATGACCCAAGCTCTATTCTTTTAGATTAGTATTAGTTATATGACTACCGATTACATTTATAATTATTTTAAATGTATTTATAACAACGCTTGGTTAACAAACAAATAGTTTTGAGAATTGTCCAAGTGTAGGGACAAAATATTACCTACATTTTTGTTTTTATATTAAAAAAAAAAAAATTGTATAAGTATATAATACAGACTCAAGGTTAATTTTTCGGTTGCCTGTTTCAGTGGTTGGAAGCCCAAAGCAGACCCCTGGTATGTATTATAGTTTGACTATATTATGTATTAAGACGGTACATACATATGTATGTACTCAATGGTACATACATATGTGTACCATTGAGTTATTCCAAAGATAATAGAGAAATCTGTGTTATGCAGCTCCTAATAATACCTTGGAATAACTCAATGGTACACATATGTATGTACCGACTTATCTCAATCTATAATTAACTTGTTTTAATTTTTTTTTTTCTTCCTGCAATCAAATAATATGCCAGCAAAGAGCAAATAGGTGCTAATAAGTGAATAAAAATATCTAAAATATTTTTAAAAAATTAAAATATCAAAAATTTCTTAAAAAGTGTTTTTTAAAGCTTTGAAGCGATAGTGCACCACCTAAGTGTCATTCGATTGGGCCAAAATTTTACATATGATAGTTTCTAATGCATACACAAGTTATACGAGGTTAGACTTTTTCAAATTCAAAATTTTTTTTTTTTCGGCCCACCCTATTGTGCGATGACATGCAGGATCAAGTTAGACATTGATAATATATTTTTACATTTTTTTAAAATGACAAAAGTCATATCTTATAAGAACTTGTAACACAACGCAAGTGCATTTGTATGAACGATATTATGGTGTAACCAAAATATAATTTGTACTCAATAAAATTTGTACACACATAAAATATAGTTTATTTTTAACCGCCCTAGGTATTTGTGCTATCTGGGGCCGGGTACAAGAGGAATCTATCTTGTGGGTCCACCGGTATAAAAAGGTTGGGAAACACTGTATTTTAAGATATATTCTAAATTATCTGATGTAACAGTTAACCACCATCTACACCATGTTGCAGAATTTTAGAAACCACTTAAACATTCATTAGAGTGGGGTGTGGTTAAACCTCAACTAATGGGATATGTAGCCAGTTTTTACTTCATTTTATTATATACATTTCAAATAAATTGAGTGTCAAAAATCAATTGGATAATAAACAATCAAACTCTTAAAAGGAACTTGCCTATCTTAGTAAGGTAGACTGAATATAGTAAAAATATTGTATGAAAACAAAATTAGTAATGTATGGATTGGTCCACATCAAGGGTTTTGACTCCGACATATCTAGGGGACATAAACAGAAGTAAGGTATTTTGACATTACTGATATACAAGGTTGTTTGGAGAATTAATCAGTTCAAATTAATAGCCAGTTACCAAGTCAGTTGAATTGCCTTAACGCCGGGACTACCCACTCAATTAACTATATACACTAATTATTAATTATGTATAATGAACAAGGGGAAATTCTATTAGCAGCTGCTCTGCTTCAATTATTCAAACTAGTGGGTGAAGCTTGGGGGGGGGGGGGGGAGGGGGAGGGGGGTCCTTCTTTGTAGTAATTTTAAGAAATAAGAACTTACAAATATTTTATTTATAAAAAAAATATTCATCTAATATTTTTCCTCTCCTGGCTCCCTGAGACTCGTCAAAACAAACAGATACTAAGCCACATTATAAAACAGTCCAGTATACAAAGCTTTCATTTGGGCATATTGTGAAACTAAATTGAAAAGTTTGGACATTTGGCATAGTTGTTTATTGATGTTTGTAAATGAATATGTCAATGGTCCGGAAATTTCTGAGAGGAGAGTATGACCATCATTTTAGAGAATAGGCCCAATTTTTCTGTTTAACCCAAATATTTAGAAAAAGGATGGGCTAAGAGAAAGTAAAAAGTTGCGTCGGATAGGGAAGATTTACCTTAGAAAGTTAATCCATTAGAATTTTTGGAAAATTTACTATAAAACTGTGTTCATTATTTTAGGTTTTACATAAGCTGGTTCTAATATAAAGAAAAATCAAAATTACTGTAAATAAATCACAAAAACGTTCATTAAACTTTAAAGTATAAGCAATTTGGTAATGAAAAGCACTGCCTAGAAAATAGATAAAGGCTGATTTATAAAATTATATTAATATAATATAAAATCTGGACTGTATTTAAAAGAAAGGGATTGAAACAATAAAAAAATGACAGGTTTTCACAAAATATCGTATAATAATAAAAAATAAATGATAATTACAGTTGGTGCAAATAATAAAATTAATTTACTGTTATGGAAGGAGTAAAAAAGGGAAGGTGGGAACTTGGTGGAAGGTACCTGTGGTAGAAATAGTATGTTGATGAAGAAGGTTGCATGTGTGGGTGAAATATCTGGTGAAATGTCCGGGAGACGGCAATCACCAGGATGACCAGATTGACAGAAGTCCTGACAGGAGGCCAATCAGCTGATTGCAGATCGGACGATTCCAAGTCTTCAAATCAAAGCAAACTTGCTGGTCTGATAGACCGACTTAAGAGTGAATTTAAATGATTTTTCAGTTGAGTTCAGATTGAACGTTGAAGAAGGACTGACTTAAGGAAAGGAAGCGGAGGAAGGAGTAGGGAGTAAAGGAAGATGGAGGAGTCCAGGTGTCAACATAATTAAGTTAAAACATTAGAAGTAATGATCTCCCTTGGACTCAGTGAAACATTAATTATATTTACTCAAACATCTGTCATAACCAACTTTAAGAAACTAATAAAAATCAATTAAAATTAGAAAAAAAATAATTAAAAGAATCTAAATTAAAATTTACTGAAAATGTCTATTTAATTTGTACTTAAGGAAAAACTTGAGCTTCCGAGGTATTAGGAAAATCATTTTGACCCTTATTTGTAGAGAAAAATGTCATCTTTAATTAAGTGCCCTAAATGAAATTTTAGGTAAAGCTAACCTTTTTATAGATATTTGTGGAAAAAAAAAAAAAAAAAAATTGAAACTACTTTCCAAGATTACTTTTAGGACTTCATATTATGTTCAATTTCAAACAACAATGATCTAAATCAAAACTTTCTGATTTAGTTCTGCAATGTTTCCTTTGATGACTGGACTAAGATTGAATAGGTTTACTTTAAAACGAAGATTTTTGTCAAGTAGGATTTCCTTCCAATGTCTGAGATTACCGAAGTTAATGGAAGCATTAAACAATAAAATTGTTTGTGGTGGGGGCCCCTAGGTGGCCTGTCGCCTATGCCTATCCGGCCTTGCTTTAGTTGCCATGCTAGTCAACATTTTAGATATCAATGTTAGACTCACCTTAGTGTAATCTTTATACATACTTTACCATTTAGGCTGTCCGCACACGGGTCGTTGTGCAGTCGTCTCGTAGTCGAAGCGTTGTCCCCCTCTACAAGGCTTCCTATGTAAGTGGGTGTGGGTTTGCCAACGAGGTGTTTAGCAGTCGTCTCGTAGTTGAAGCATTGTCCCCCTCTACAAGGCTTCCTATGTAAGTGGGTGGGGGTTCGCAAAATGCCACAAATTTTGCATTGCTCTCTTGCTGTTCTTTTGCCGCAACAAATAGCCGACAATGGAAGTTCTTTTCTATGAATGGATGTACCCATACTCTCTCAGTTGTTTTCTTCCGACGGTACCAGTATAACATAACAGTGTCTTCCTCACTTGAACTGCTCATTGTAAAGAAACACTTTAACTTAAAATGCAAGTGCAGCGTTGAAATAATGTCTCGACAATAAAAATGTTTTGACCTTCCCGGTTAGAGACAGCGATACGACTGAGAAGTTGACGACTGCACATCGACCCATGTGCGGAGGCCACTCCTCTTGTGACCCGTAGTTCACACATGACGCTTCGAGTTCGAGAAGACTGCAAAATGACCTGTGTGAGGAGGCCACTCCTCTTGTGACGCGTAGTTCACACATGACGCTTCGAGTTCGAGAAGACTGCAAAACGACCCGTGTGCTGAGGGCCTTACTCTATGAATATGCTCTCAGTGAGCTCCCTCATGGAAATAGAAATATCTTCATAGGTTTCACCCCCCCTCCCTTTTTAAAAATAATGGAATATGAAAGTTTATAATTTTTTTTAATTGTTTTTGTTTTTTGTTTTTTTCAGCAATTAGAGTCTGGTATTTGTCAAACCCTTTCGGTTTTGGAGCAGATTGAGGTAGATTATTTACATTTATTCTCTTCTTAAATGAATATGTAATGAAGCTCTAACTTGCACTACTAGCTGCTTGTGATGAGCTAAATGGTTATCTCAAATACAAATTGATTCTGGAGGGCTGTGTAATTTAAGTCGATAGCTTTCAAAACTGTTGACACATATCAAAGTGCTTTTGAGATTTTAGATTGTTCATGAACTAACGCTGAACTATGTCGAAAGAATTTAATTAATTTTTTCTTTACTGAAAATGAAGTATGGTTTTATTTATGATGATTTTATTTATCGCAATGATAAATTATTGACTATTATTTAGAAGCTAGTACATTAATAGAATTGACATTTTCCTGTTAACTGCTTTATTGAAAGTCTTTTTTTCTCAATATAAAAATATATATCCAACTGAATATAGCGTAAATAGCTATAAAATAGTTTTTTTTTTAAAAATAGTAATCTGTATGAAATGTAAGATAATAGTATTAAAATGTAAGCTATTAACTTGCTATTGCATTTAAAGTCAATTTTACAGTTAAAAGTTAAACGCTTACATTTAAAATTAATTTAAATTAATTCTTAATTGTAAATTAGGAGAGATTTGGAAATATGTAGAATTTTTTTAAATTACTAATCATAAATACTACCAAAGGTACATATTATTATGTATATGTATGTATGGTATGTATATGCCACAATATAATGTTACGACTGCTAGAATTGCAATTTATAACATTTAATTTAATATAAATGACAGTGAAATGTAAAAATAAAAGGTGAATATACTATTATAGACATAATATAGCACTGCAATCAACTTGAGACATAACTAAATCAATTTTATAAAATATAATCAACATTTATCCGCACAACAATTATTGCAAATAATAAATAAAAATTGTGAAGAAATCATTGATAATATAAATTAATAGGGCTGCTATTGTATTTTGAGGGGTGTAACGTCATAGCCTGACCACTATCAACATAAAATTGCCTTTGATATATCATAATCATAACATATGAATGATGAGAATTGTTTCTTAGCAACTGTTGATAGTTACTGACACATGTTGATAGTTACTGACACATGTTGATAGTTACTGACACATGTTGATAGTTACTGACACATGTTGATAGTTACTGACACATGTTGATAGTTACTGACACATGTTGATAGTTACTGACACATGTTGATAGTTACTGACACATGTTGATAGTTACTGACAAATGTTGATAGGTGCACGCATGTCTTCTTAACAACACTGTAGACACTTAATGTTGAGGGGGGTTTTAAAGTTGCTGTTCTACTATTCCAGTGCTTTCTTTAGATGTTTATTTCTAAATGTTTTGTTAAAATTTAAATGAATAAGCCGAGGCATCGATCGAGGCTGTCTTCTTGTTTAAAGCCATTGCTTGCATGAACATTTTCTTTTCTTTTTTTTTTTCTTTTTATTAGAACATGTTTTGATCTTTGGATGTATCCAAAAATATTCTTTTATATTCAGGGTGACTGGCGTTATATGTGAAAAAAAGAAGTAGGTTGTTCTACGCCTCAGGGGCTACAAAAAACACTATATAAACCATGGGTAAAATATTAACCATTCTCCCATAAGTTCAAATTTTATGATTTTTTTAGATCGCATGCCTTTGCTCATAAAAACACTAATTGCTCCAAAAGTATAAAAGCTAGAACAAAATTTTTGGTTTCGTTGTAAAGCTGACAAAATTTCCTATAAGAAAAGTGTAATTTTCATTTTCATTCCCCCAAATTACATGACAAAAAATGTATACAAATGTTATTTTTAAGAAAAAATTAAAAAAAAAATTGTTTTCTTTGTGGTTCCATAACTTAGAATAGAACCAAGCTTAAACTGTTCGGATTTCAGGAAAAACTTCCTTATTTCCTAAATTTTCAATAAATATTAATATTAATTCCTATTCATAAGGCGGAATTTTTAGTAAACTTCGCTGAAAGTAGAAAAGAAACATGTTTATTGTTGCTATTTTTGACTAACAGGTGAGTAAATAATTAAAAACATATTAAGAAAAAACAAGACTGGTTTAGTATACTCACCTATATTTCAACAAAAACAACAATAAACATGTTTCTTGTTTTACTTTTAGCGAAGTTTACTAAAAATTCCGCCCTATGAATAGGTATTTATATAAATATTGATCGAAAATTTAGGAAATAAGAAAGTTTTTCCTGAATTCCGAACAGTTTAATCTCGGTTCTATTCTAAGTTATGGAACCTTAAAGAAAAAAGATTCTTTTAATTTTTCTTAGAAATAACATTTGTATACATTTTTTTAAATGTAATTTGAGGGAATAAAAATGAAAATTACACTTTTCTTATTGGAAATGTTGTCAGCTTTACAACGAAACCAAAAATTTTGTTCTAGCTTTTATACTTTTGGAGCAATTAATGTTTTTATGAGCAAAGTCATGCGATCTAAAAAAAATCATAAAATTTGAACTTATGGGAGAATGGTTAATATTTGACCCATGGTTTATATAGTGTTTTTTGTAGCCCCTGAGGCGTAGAACAACCTACTTCATTTTTTCACATATAACGCCAGTCACCCTCTATATATATATTTTTTTTTACTTTATTTGAATTTGAAGCTTATTTCCTTTGCATTATGAGTTTGTGAATGCTTGAAACCCTGAATCATTCCTGGCCGTTTATTTTGAAATATTATACTTGCTAAATACCATAAAAGGATTCCAAGATTACTGCAAAATTTCAGGAGTGTACTCGAAATGGTATTTCCCTATTACCATTGGAAGCTGTTGATTTGCGAAAGCTGTGTGGATCACGTGGGCTTACTCGCGAGCAGCAAGCCTATTACTACCCATATTCTATTATACTTGCTCACTACCTTGAGGTATTCACAACTCGATATTGACGTTGATGTTACTTATCTTATTTTTGAACTTGGTTCTTTTAGCGTAACCTTAACAATCTTTAGAATTTAATCCAGTTCCATATTGTTATTCCAGTTGGAAATACAAATTTTCAATGAAATGAAAGCTGACTTTTCGAATCACCATTTAGGGAGGTTCCCCGATACCGATGAAGATTCAGAAGCTCTGTTACAACCGTTTCGTGAAGAATTGGAAGATCGATATAACACTATAACCAAGACATTTATTAAGTATAGAGGTATTGTCACATTTTTTTTATTACAATTTAAATCAAATAGTTGGTCCTCATTTATTTTATTTTATTTTTTTTTTACACATTGTTTATAAAAGTTAATTTTGTTTATAATTGTATTTAATTTTATGTGTAGCTTAACCAAAAACTAAACCCTTCTTGTTAAAGTTTTTACTGATAATTCTCAAGTCACCTATGTAAATATTATGTAATGTAAGTTTTAATATTATTTATATGTATTAACTCTTAAAACCCTAATCAATTAATTGTATTGATCTCTTGCTGTTGAAGATAAATATCCACTGAAAAGTTATAATTTTTATAACTAGCTCGGGCTTTATGTCAATAAAAGTGGGAGAAATCCTGTTATTTAATATGTGAAGCAACCAGTACAGAGAAATGGCACAACTAATGAAACTTTGTTCAAATTATACTTGTTAAGTACCATTCACATCTACCAGCACTTAGTGTGTCCACCATGTACCAGCTAAGGCACAAAAACAATTGTTACATATATTATCTATATGAGTATTCACTTCTACAGGGATTGAGTGGAAAGTGTATGTACATGCAAGCGGCAGCAGGGGCCAGTATTGTCGTAAAGAATATTTTGTCTGTGGTGGCGTGAGTGTGTCCATGTCTGTAGCATTGGCACACTAAGTATGGATTATTTTGCCTGAGCTGGATCGTTTGTGAATATTTTTCATATTGAATAGTGATGAACAAGGGAAAATTAATGGAATTAGTTTCAAGGATATTCCTTGCTATGACTTCAGTGATGACAGATACAGGTGTTCTGTTTAGTTACCACGTGTGAACAGATACAGGTGTTCTGTTTAGTTACCACGTGTGAACAGATGCAGGTGTTCTGTTTAGTTACCATGTGTGAAATTATGGTTAAAACGGTTTGAAACTAATATTGGCTCAATCTGAAGTATTTGAAAAATCTTTCTTCATCGTCTACTAGCTCTTTGCAGAGCTTGTAGAATTCTCTTCCTTTTTTTCTTTTTAAATTCGTTGGATGCACAGGAAATCTTCTTTTATCTACAATTGATACAAAATATAAACATGATATCTCTGTTTAGATGCATAGAACGTGATTATTTTCGTAGCTGTATTCATTGCGCATGAGCGTTCATAATGAGGTGAAGAATTCCTCTTTTTTTCCGCCCTAGGTCGTAAAAAAAGAGGAATTCTTCACCTTAACGCTCGATTAGCGAGTTTGTTTATATTCTAATTTGCTGTTTGTTTAATTAAAGTAACTGTTTATATCGAGTTTTTAGAGAAACGATGAGTGATTTAGGTGATTATGAAGAAAATTAGGAGAATTATGCGCCTACCGAAATAATTAATTTGGCACAAAATACAACTAATGAATTAATGCCATCTTAATAAAAAGAGAAATACGTACTTACATACAGGAAGTTTATTTTATTTTATTTTTTTTGTACGCAACTCGTGTGAAAACTGCACTTTGCTTTGCTCGTGTGGTTTTACTACCCTTGCTGTTGCTCGGGTGCAAACTCCACACTCGTATGCAAAATGCTACTTTCTGCACTAGACGCGTAATGTACTATACCAGCCCAGATAAGGTTTTCCCAACTTTAATAATTTCAAAAGAGGTCTTTAGAAAATAAAAAATAGTTCAAAAATAGTACACAAGTAAGTTTACCGTTTAACTATTTCTATTCGTTAATTTCTACTAACATGCTTAAAATCCGGGTTTAATATTAAGGCCTCTTGACATTTTACTGTATTTACACCAGCTATAGGTGGGGCCACAATTTTTATTTCATAGGATAATGTGTGAAGAACCCCAGAGTTTCCCCAATACTGAACATTAAAATTAGTTTTATTAATTTAATTTTTATTTAATTTAATTGAATTAATACTACTTTTTTTTTTTTTTTTACGCAGAAGTGTGTAGCAGGGAGCACAAAGGCCACTATTATCACCTCATGGGCAAGTTGTGCAGCTTATTTGAGGAGCATGCTAACGATGCACTTCCTCATTTTGAAAAAGCAGCTAAGTTCATGCCTAATGAAGCAGATGTTTGGAATGAGCTTGGAGATTGTTACCTCTCGCTCAACAATATGACTGTTGCTCGTCACTGCTTTGATGAAGCCTTGAGAAGGGTAAGACAGGATTTATTAATTTTTCAAATGTTGAAGTAAGCTTCTTTAGGAATAAGAAAATTTAACTTTCATTTCTGTTCACAACTTAAATATAATTTATCTCCAGTAGGGAGAAAAAGTTATGATTTTGAATTAGTTTAGACTTTTAGAGGGACTAAAGTAAGTCTTTTCATCCCTGAACTCAAAAAGTAGGGAGAAAAAGTAAAGTAGGGCAAAAAAGTAAACATTGCAACTTAATTTTTTTATAAATAGTAGAAAATGTATGGCTAATGTAATGAAGTTGTTGAAATCAGGTTGGCGACACTTGCTTTTTCGACCATGTTTACCTTTGTTTATAACCTGCATATAGAAAACCTTCTATTTGAGTTTAATTCCAATTCTTATTTGTTTTTTATATTGAATCTCTTACATCTGCTATTAAAAGTGCTAATAATTATTGTTATTTATTAAAATAATAAATGAAAACTGTGCAATGGACGGAAATGTGTATTTTCTTCCTACTGGAGATAAAATATTGTATGTACCTCGTGAGTAAAGTGCCATTATTCCCCTCGCGATAATTATCTCCCTCGGCTGTGCCTCGGGAGCTAATTAGAGTTATGTTGTTTTAGAATATAAGTGACTTTGACTAAATAACTATTAAGATAAAGGGATATTTAGTAAAAGGGATGTTTTGTAAAAGGGATGTTTGGTACAAAGTACATTGGACTTCTGTTTTGATAAGGGGAGTAACAGTCTAAAGAAGAACATTCCATACTCCTTCTTTAGATTGTTACTCCCCTCTGCTTTTTTATAAGGGGAGTAACAATCTAAAGAAGTGCCTATAAAATTTTACCTAATGGCATGTAATATCGCTTAAGTATACATTGTGAAAAGTAACATTGGTGAATAAAGTTAAAAATTTATAATTAGATAAAAGAAAATTGTTCTTTAGTTTATTTCTCTCTCTAAGTATATTTGTAAAACAAGAAACTCAGGATTTCTCCTTTTAATCTATTGGGAATTAATAATATTTCAAGAATTCACATTCCAAACAAGTTTCATCGAATGCTATATTTTCAACCCCTTTTTACACCAGATTCCAGGCATTTACATCACTTTACTACTACTTCAATACATAAGTCACCATTAAATATACAAAACAATTAACATAATCTTAAACATTTTCTGCTATAATTCTCGAGAGAATTCTTGAACTATTATTGAGTACCCGATAGACCATAAGGAGAAATCCTGTTTCTTTTTTGAAAATTGTTCTAATTAACATTCAATAGAAAGAGCATACTATAAATTATCCGAAAAATAACTAATTGGAGTTAACTCAACGAATTATATTATGAATGTTATAAAATTAAATAAATTTGTTAATTTAAACTTTCCGTAGTATGAAAACTACCAAAAACTTAAAATTGAATTTTAAATAAATTTGAATTAAGTCTGGTTAGGGTGCAGTAAAATATTTTCTGATGGGGTTTCAATTTGGTCATTCACATTAAACCATGCCCCCCACTACCCCAATATCTCACCATTCCCCGACTCAGGCTCAGCTCGGCCCCGACCTTGTAGTGTGAATCAGCCTTTAGGAGGAAAATATAAGTTTTATTAACATTGTAATGTGAAAATTGCCTATTTATATGATAGACGAATATTGTTTGGAAGTAGTGTCACCCATGAGTTTCCCTATTTTGCAACTCTAATCATTAACAAATGAATGTACACATTCATTGATAACTTAAAATCCATCTCTAGTATTATAATAAGGATTTGAACCCTTTGTGTTTCAGTTGTTACTGAATCTTAACAGGTTTAGGGTCCTTGCTCCCGGTGTTTAAATTTGTGACAAATTGGTTGCTACTAAGATGTGAGCACAGTAGCGCAAAGGTAGCTCTCAAGATTGAGGCAATCGATTGTTGATCTTTTAGAGTTGATAATAGTTTTTGTGTGATGAAACTCAATTCTTTTAAAATTTGACTACCGGAAGACCAGATATTTCATGTTGACTCCAGCAGAAGCCTAAAGATATTTTGAACTCGGAATTGAAACTGAAGACTCCACTATTGACAACTGAAATTTTTTTTATTTGTCGTTATTATTAACCTAATTTTAGTCGTATAAACTATAATTATATGTTAAACTTAATCAAGTGTAAGTGCATTTTATATGAATTTGAAATTTTTACAGGGGCCTAATTCTTGGTCCTACAGGAGCCTATCTATTATTTGCCGTCGAGAAGCCTCTGATGAAGTGTGTGACAAACTGACCGCTACTAATTTGGGAGTAGAATATGCAAAGGAAGCTCTGAAAATGAATGCGACTGATAGTTACTCGTGGATGATTTTAGGCAATGCATATATGGCTCATTTCCTTGCCACAAGAGAAGATTCCTTGATGCCGTCAAAAGCTCTTCAAGCTTATGTTCAAGCTGTAAGTTATTTTATCGACAAATATTTATCTTATTAGGTTTTGACTGCATTTCGTTTCATAGACCATTAAAAATAAATAGATGAAAATATACTACTTAGTTGCTTTTTTATTTCTTATTATTAGAGTTCAGATTTTGCATATTTTGCATATCTTTTTTTATTGCCCCAAGTGATTTTTCTTTACGAATTATGATGTTTGGATTGCACTAGACCACTCTAAATTCAAATTTAAAATTGCATATTTTGCATATTTCGGGTATTATTCCATATAATTGCATATTTCCGGTATAAGTGCATATTGTTGCATATTTTCGCATAAATATTCTACTTCTTAAGAGAAATTTCCACTAAGGTGCATATTTTATATGATGTTTCCAGTCAAACATATATTATCTAGGTACCAAAACCTTTTGAGGATTAGAAGTCATTCACTGTGTAACGGTGGACGTACCCGTACCTCTGTCCTAAGCTTCTACCAGGACAGGGGGTTTACCAGTCCCCACTGGTTGATACCCTAAGAAGGCTTGTTTTTCGACTAAATTCCGGACAAAGCTACCGCTGACAATTTATATACTGCTGGGCAAGGCCTTGTTATCGGATTAAAATAACTTCGTTAACCAAATGAATGCACGACACGTGCATTAGAGTATTACATTAAGGTCATAGAGGGCTTTGAAGATTCGGCAAATTTGGCCATCCCAAAAGCAAAGAGTGCCCTTAATATCCGCAAAGTCACTCAGAGATTGACATTTATTAAAGCTCATTTCAGGGACCTTCCAAATATAATTGAAACACTGGGTCCAATTAGGGAGAGACTTAGACAAAAAATGGACGCAGTTCTCTACCATAATCCGGGCTGGACCACTGTGGAGGACGTCACCCGAATCCTTGAAGGGGCGGAGTGTAGGGGCCAAATAGAAAATCTCACCCCATCTGACGTCGCTGCCCTAAAATATGTTCCAGTAGTGTCGTGTGACGTTGAGAGACCGTTTTAACGTTTAAAAATGGTTCTTTTACTACCATAGACGAAATTTTAAGATTACAAATTTAGAGGAAGTCTTAGTAGTTCAGACAAATTTTCGTACTGTTTCCTAAATTTAAATAATTTATAAAAAAATTAATTGTAAAATAATGGTAAATTTTAAGTGTTTTTAAAATATAGCCAATAACTCTATTTTTGGGGATTATTCTGTGCATTCCACTGCTTAATCTTTAAATGCCAGGTTTTTGAGTATTTTAACCCCTCTAAATGCATTTACTTAGCACTATTCAATATTTACAGCTGCCTATTGGAGTTTATATATTAGGAATAAATGCATATTTAAGTGCATATATTTAGGAATAAGTGCATATATTTGGGATAAGTGCAAACTTGAGTGCATATTTTAGGGATAAGTGCATATTTTAGTGCATATATTTTTGGGATAAGTTGCATATATTATGTGCATATTTCGCAATTTTCAAATGCATATATTGAGGTTTTTAAGTGCATATTGATCCGAACTCTACTTATTATTGTGGAATAATTATGATCTTCTATATTTAATGCCTTATCTTTTTATATTTTACAGGAGAAAAATCATGGACAATTTCCAGAGCTATATTTTAATAAAGCTATTGTAAGTTTTATTGCTATTTGACTATTTATGTTTAAACTGAGGATGTAAAATGTTGTTTTATTTTATAGTTACCTATTTTGTAATGTTTGGGCGTAAAAATGATAAGATAAAACAAGTCTGATGATGTCCGTAGAGCAGTGTTTCCCAAACTTTTTTAGCCCGCTGCACACCATAATAAAATAGCTAATTGTCACGGTACACCTATTATATTATAAAGGGCTGGCGAGAGCCATCTTTGGCCCCATGTCTATAGGTCTACTGGGCCCCCCTTTAACCAGGAGGGGGGAATAGGGGACCCCAGAAAATTTTTGAAAATTACATTCCTGGAAATCACTTTTACCCATCATACACAGTTACAATGATTTTTATGGAAACACTTATTAATTTAAATCAAATTATAATTATTATTAACTACGGGAAACAGACAGAAAAAAATACACTCCAGCGCCGGGATTGGTTCAAATCCTGGCGCTGGAGTGTATTTTTCTCTGTCTGTTTCCCATAGTTAATAATAATTATAATTTGATTTAAATTTAAATTTAATCTTTCTGTAGTATGAATACAACCAAAATTGTAAAATATGCTCTTATTAATGGTTAATAAATACTAGATAATTGGGCACTTATTATTTAACTTAGACGCTGTTTATTTTAATACTTCAAGTGTACAACTTTTGTTACTTTTATATTTAGTTATTTTTAGCGTGGCTTGTCTCCCCAGCTAGAATTCTTTTATAATATTCCAGGGGCTTATCAACTGCAAAATCGTGTGCACTAGTAAGATGATGTTTTATAGCTTACTTGGAACGATGGCTTGATTCGAAAGCTTTCTCTGCAGATGACACACTCAGGTATAGCTATCTCTTCATTCAATGTTAAAGTAAATCCAAAAGACAAATACGTTTCATCATGTTCTGAATGGTTTGGATTTTAATCTGGATCCCGTGGCACAGTTTGGGAAACCCTGCTCTACGGGCACAAAATATACACAATGGACAAATTATTCCCATGTGACGTCACTAAAACACTCCTTGTGGCAAGAACCTCAACTAAAACAACAAACAAATCTCATTTTCTATTGTTTTTTCAAAAGTGCCCCTTTTTTCACCTTTTATTGTAATCTTATTTACATTTATTGTTATTATTAATTAGTTTATAATTGTTATATTCTGTTGGTTTAGTTTTTTTCGTGTATTGTGTTTATTTAAGGACAATTTAAAACCGTGGGTAGGGTAGGTTAGGGTTAGCTTTTTTCAGCTTTTATTGCAATTTTATTGTTATTTAGTTTATAATTGTTAAATAGTGTTAGTTAAGTTTTTTTCGTATATTGTATTTATTTAAGAACAATTTAAAGCCATGTTTAGGATAGGATAGGGTTAGGTCATTGTTTTTTTGTGAACTTTTTTTCTGTATCGTTTTTGTTTTTATAAACTTTTATAAAATAATGTCTCTTTGTGAGGACGATGTCCCCAGGTGCTAAATTTGTATTTGAAAATATTGAAGACTATTCGGTACAATACAAGTTGTAAAAAGATGGTTATACTGTAGAGGTGTGAAACAGACTGGACGGAAGTTTGAACTTATTGAGAGGTCCACCAAGTCAGGCTTCGGAAAAGGGATAAAATACACATTTTTCATGTAGTCTTTATGACTGTATCGCGAGTCACTATTACAAACACCTCGGAATCCTATCAAAAGCACTATAACTATCCACAGCAATTTGATTTAGAAATAATTGGAAATTTATAAAACTAAATACTGTTGAAACAAATTGATATATATTTCTAATAAATGGTTATTAATTTATTTATAACACTATAAATCACTTTTCAACACTTCTTATTTTAATAATAAATAAAAGCGAGACACATACTTGAAAAAAAATCATAACACAATCAATTTTTGTTAAACATATCTCGAACTTGCTATTTATGTTACTAGATAGTATATATAAAAATAACTTAATCCTGCTTAATATCATTTAAATTTGTGCCAATTACGTTGTTAATTAAAAATATTGTAAGAAAAGATACTGACAATCTCAATGTAAATAAATAAAAGCAAAATTCTTAAATTTCTTCTATCCTTCTGATGAAAAATAAGAGTTTGTTTGTTGTTTTAGTTCTTGAAACTGGCCGTTGACAGGTGAGCACGCCACCATCGATTTTCTATGGGAATTCGTCCATTTACAAGTTGAAGCGTCTCGTTTTTTCTAAATCCCTTTTGGATTTGTGAATTAATCAATATGATTTTAATTTCTATTTGTTTTTTTTATTTTTAGGCATTTTTGTACGCCGAAGAGTTTAATAAATCTTTAGAGTCTTTTGAAGAGTCAATCCGTAGAGATCCCATTTGGAGACTGGCCTGGAAGAAATACTACACTGTTAGAGATTACCTTATGAAAATGTCAGACTTTTGCAACACTAAGAGCAAAGTTAAACTGCGAAAAATTACACAGTTCATGCAAGTAGGTGTAGTTTACATCTATAATATTGTTTGCTTTGTTTAGATTGTTGTTTAAATTGGTTAGTGTGTTTTCTGCACTTTTTATTTTGAGCTCCATAATAAAATATTGAGTATTATGGTATTTACTTCTATTAATAGAAGTAAATTATATTTTTTTTGAAGCAAGCTTGTTACATTCAACAGAATATGCCTTTATTTACATAATACTTATGTTTGTTGGTTGCTGTTATCCATTTTTGCAATAATGTGAGCTTCAAATTTAAAGTTGGAATTTAAGTACAGGAAATGACTATTTTCATTTTTTTTTTTTTTATACTTTTATTTTAGTAAAACCAACAGTGACACTGCTATGAAATGATCAAGATGGTTTGATCTATTAAATCAGATCTGAATGTTATAAAAGAGACAACTAAGTTTATTAGTAATACCTTGTGTTCTAATGAATCGATTTTAATAAAAATAAAGTGTTGCAGAGAAGTGATCAATTTATTAGTAGTTGAAAAAGAGCTGAGGTGGGTAATGTAGTTGTTTGAATGTAGGGAGGTTAGTTAGGCACCCCTACTCCACTACCTTACCTACCCTCTCTTTTATATACATATTTCACACTAATCATCTTTAACTTTGACTATACTCATGCTCTTCACCCTATGATCCATTTGGATCGTCAGGGGGAGGTTTCTAATTCCCGTGTTACACAATTCTCCTATTTCATATCATTAATTACATCTTGATAAACGCTTTAGCTCTTCACAATAATAATACAAATAAACCATTAAATTTAAAAGTTCCCCTCTAATTCTAGAGACCCAACTGGCTGTATATCTATTATTTATTTGGTAAAGGTAAGTAATTGGATAGGAGTCCAACACATGCGGTATCAGAAAATGGAATTTAGGATGGTACACTGATTCATTAGCTTTCCTGATATGGCCTAACTTTGAATATGACACATCATCATCAACTATTGTATAAATATTCAATATTATTTATAGTATGCTCGATTCACTCTTAGGGGGGTGACACACTTCGCCACCCAGGTGGCGCTACCCGGTTGTCTATGAGAATAGACGGAACCTGTCACACGAGGTGGCGCCACCTGCCGGGTGGCACTACACGGTCGACCCATTGTTTTCAATTGAGCCTATCACACGTCGCCACCCAAGTCACGCCACTCAGCCCCTACTCCTTCAATCAAATATAGGGGAAATCAAATCTGGGGCTGACTGCATCCCTCATATAAGTGGGTGGCGTAAGTCAGGTGGCGGGAGCAAGTGGCATCAACCAGGTGGGCGCCACCCAGGTGACGCTACCTGGGTGCGAAGTGTGTCACTAGCCTTAGAGCCACGGGATGTTTAGTTTATACAATGTACATTTCAAAAATGAAATACTCTTAGTTAAGTGGCCAATTCCCATTTGAGTTATGTTACGGGAAGACAAGACATGGGCTGGATAACTGGGATTTAATATGAACCCGATATTTAAAGAAGTCGTGTATTTACCTTGGAAGAACTGAGGAGTAGGTAGCTGCTGCAGGAGGCTGAAGTCCAGGGTGCCCTGACTCGGAGTCTTGCTCGAGAGTTTGTCTGGCTCCAACCTTCACACGTTCCATCCTCAAGACCTCAAATTCAAAAAGAAACCAAGTCAGGGCTCCCTGGACTTGAGGCTCCTCCAGCAGCTACCTACTCCTCAGTTCTTCCGAGGTAAATACGAGACTTCTTTAAATATCGGGTTCATATTAAATCTCAGTTATCCAGGCCGTGTCTTGTCTTCCCGTAACATAACTCAAATGGGAATTGGCCATTAAGTGAGATTTGATCTAAGTATTACTTGTCCATTTGGCTTCTTTTCTATTACATAACTCAATGTTGAGAATCTAGAGCAGTATTTGGGAGCTAAACTACGTAATGGGAAGCAGACATTTCTGGAGTAGTGCACTCAGCTGGCAGTCCTCCTTTCTCTTGACTGCAGTTCTCCAAGTACCAGAGCAAAGGGAAATAACTCTCCGATACTTGTCGTTCTAAAATTTCTTGTATACGAGAACATAATTGCTTGGTCCAATGTTTTCCATTTATTAGTTGTTTCAAGTTTTCCTCATTTCAATTAATTATTATTGAAAATGTTTATCGAAGTTTTCCATTGAAATAACTCCTCCCTGATGGATAATCACTGGACCTCTCAGCCAATATGTCTAAGCTATTTTCTCAGGGAAAATTACTTATATGCTCAGATTTGTATTTTAAAGGACTACATTTTTTGATTTTTTTCCCCCAGTCAAAATTGTTGCCATTGCCAAGCAGTATTGATTTTTACATTTTATCAGAGTTTTGGGGGTAATGCTAACATTATGGTAAATTTGATTGAAATGGGCCCTGTAGTTAAGACTGCACGTGTCTGCACAGATGCCAGTCAGATTTTTCGAGCCCAATACTTTCTCTCTATATGATCTTCATACATGAGAAAGTAAAAGGTCCTGATTGCATACAAATGTTTATACAACTCAAATAATAAGAAAATTACTTGAAGTTAGGTATAACATTAAAATGTTTTTAATTTCCTACTTATTTGTTTGCAGGCTTTAAGTCGTGAAACAGGATCCATTGTGTCAACAAAATTTAACTACAGAAATTTGGATGATCTGGTCGAAGGAGTGAATCATGGTAAAATCATTTTAGGCAAAGTACTCTGGACCTGCGATGTTAGTGATAGTTTCCCCTTGTGAGTATATAGTTTTACTTACTTAGTGGAGCTTCTTTTTCTAAGATTTTAGGAGATAAGATAAGAATCCTTATACGCTGGTTAATATATTAAATTGAAGTTTAAGAGTGGAGGGAGGGGGGGGGGAGGGGTGGACTGTATACTTATATATTTGGTTCCTAAGTAGAGATAGAAGGTAAGATGAAAGATATAAGTTAGCAGATAATAAAGTGGATCTAACGTGGGTACTGCAGCAGTGTTCCGGGAGTCCTTAGTGAACTTGAAAGGTGTCGGTTGTTTGGGTCACATTTAACACATAATTCATAACTAAGATAAATTAATTATGCGGGTTATTTAACGGTTTATTTAGCGGGTTTTACTGGAGCGATACAGCAAGATCCGACTTTTTAGTGCCTCGAATTCCATACCGCCGAATGGCCGCCAATGGCGGTATTCCATACCGCCAATTCCTGCGGTAGGTAGCAGCAGGTATCAGACCCGGGCTTAGTAGGAGGAACATCCAAGCTTCACACACTTACTTTAAAATATAATAAGTATTTAGATAATTCTATAGGAAAGTATATAATAAGATCAGATGTAAATATTTTCCACTTAGTATGATATATAAAATTAAATTGCATACTTTTAATTATGTGAAATAAAATTAATAAGAACACAATAGAAATTAACATAATAGTTCTTAGTAACAAATTAGTAGGGTGGTGTTTTGTTTTTTGGGGTATGAGCTCGGAATAAAATTGTAGATTTGTATAATAGACTAACCCACAGACCCTCTTCTTTATATGCAGGCCTCTCCTAGATAAAGAGATCTACAATTAGAGTCCTCTGTCATTTTGTTGCATCTTCATCAGTTGGGTTATACCTTAGGTTGAGCTAAAAACTTGGATTTTGTGTAATTTTTTGTAGATTTTTCACTTATTCTTTTAGTTTTTCCATACTTAGAGGGTAGCTAGATTCATCAAATTCTGTACACTTAAGGTGGAGATACACATGCATGTAGCTTGCACAAAAATATTCCAGCCACTATCAAGTTTATATGTTAAATGGCATGCCTGTAGCTGGCAAGCAAGTTGCCCGAGATTTTTATTTTTTGGTATGCAACGTGCAAGCAGGGTGGTGGGGGCTACTAAAGGAATGTGTGAATGCACGTGACAGCTACCGGCATGGGCGGCCATTCCAGTGGGTAAGTTACCACCGATTGTGGACGTCTCATTGTGTATTTATTGTTTTGTTGTGTGTTAATAGAATTTATTCCTATTTTTATCAAAGCTACTTGTTTTGATTTGTGTTTAAATAGGTAATATTTTGCAAGCAAACAACTTCTTGCTCCATAATTTTCCCTTCTACTAATCCAATTTTCCACCCAAATATGTCTTCTTCTTTTGCTGTTCCTTTTTTGTCTTATTAATTTATCGTCACCTACCGACTTTTTGTCGGCAGACAAAAAAGCCGGTCATCTGCACAGGCCTTAATACACAAATTTAGCTTGGGCTTTAAATTAAATTAGATAGTATTTTGTTTCATTGTTTATAAGAATAACTGAGTTCTTATTCAAGTTGTATCAGTGTATTTTTATAACTTGCATTGAGGATAACTTATCAGCAATTATTATAAATTGTTTCCCCTTAATTTTGTTTCGCATTAATATTTGAATTAGAAACCAACCATTGAGAATCTGGGTTTCAGCTTGTTGAAGTTGAAGATAAACCTTTTGTGGGAACAGATTGTCAAAATTTTTCTAATAATTCAGGTATCGTTTACAAGTACATATATCATATTATGTAAAACATCTTTAACATGTATCATTAAGGATTCCCTGGGCGCAATTTTGGGCTCTTTAATGTTTGCTCAATCTAACAGCTAGTGGTAAAACGGTAAACTTACTGGTGTACTATTGAACTATATTTTATTTTCTAAAAAATCCCAGTTTTGAAATGATTACCCTAAAGTTAGGAAAACCTTAACTGCGCTGGTATAGTACATTATGCGTCTAGTACGAAGGAAAGTAGCATTTTGTATGCGAGTGTGGAGTTTGCACCCAAGCTACAGCGAGGGTAGTAAAACCACACGAGCAAAGCAAAATGCAGTTTTCGCACGAGTTGCATACCGTACTTTATCTACAATTGTTGGATTTTAATAATAAATAAAAAAAATCCTTAAATATACACTAAAAACTTGATAAAAAACTGTTACTTTAATCAAACAAAAAGCAAATTAGTTTTGTTAAATGTAAATAAACACGCAAATCGTGTGATAAAGTGAAAAATTCTTCACGTTATCGCATGAATATATTATACCTGGGAGGAAAGTGACGGGGTGCAAAATGGTGGCAGATAATGGAAGTTCTTTGTTAATGTAATGTAACTTGTTCATTATCAGCGGGTAAGCATTTGCAAGACGACGACCGGCTTGGCCCTAAACCTTGTATCGCATGCCTTGTCCAAGCTTAGTTCCACATCCTACCACAGGTTGCTGTACCTTTGAGGCAATGCATATATTGTCCAACTTCAAATAATAATCTTCCTCAGATATTAATTATAAATTAACCATTTATTTGTTTCCAGTACTTTTGGTGTTGTTGATGGATTATCCCATTTGATTGTTGTGACTGTTTTCAACCTTATAACTGGAAAGGGTGTCAAGATTGGGGACACTGTTGCTATTCCAAACCCCAATTTTTCCAATCACACTTGTGTCATGGGATCAAAGGTTGGTATTTTTTTATTTGATATTAAAATGTCTTGTATCATTCGTTGCTAATGGTTATCAAAATTGTCCTGCCCGAAAGATAAATATAGCATTTAAGGGGTTTTGCTGTTAACAAATAATTTTTATAAAAAATATTACAGTTATATAGATTGTGGTGAAATAAATGTTATCTAGTGAACAGTTTAAATCAATTGAATCAATTTTTGTTATATATTTATACATAAAAATGTGGGTAGCTTAATATTTCTTTTCTTTTACACAAATTAAATTATATTGGTGCATTAGGGTTTTTGTATTCTTTACTTTAAAATAACTTAATATGTTTACTTTCATATCATTTAAAATAATATTGTAGATTTTCATTCAAGTATGACAATTATTTTTCACATGGGTAACCTTAAATGTTCTTTTATATCTTGAAATGTTAAATTAATCCATTTTTTTTTTTTTAATAAATACTTTTACATGTTACTGTTTAAATTAAATGTTAAACCTCCGGGATCCGATGTTAGATACTGAGCTGAATTCTTATCTTATCTAATGAGTCTGTGTTTCAAAGTATTCAGTGCTTACTTGGCATCTTCTGAGTTGATCTGTGTTGTGTTTTCTTGGTTGTTTTCAATATGAACAGTATTCACACCTGTTCATCAAGTGATGATGAGCTGAATCAAATGGAGAATAGAAGCAAAGAGCAACCTAACTAAAAATTCTTATGTTCTAGTCATACTAGTTATAGAGATAGTGCTTTGAAAAATTTCCCAGTTAAATAGAATCAAAATTGTCTATTGGAAAAACCTTTTACAGAAGTTGTTAATGTCATTAAAGGAAGCTAACATCAACATTTTAAGGTTCTAGTGCAATTGGTTTCAGTGATATCATTTCTGTATCACTGCCTGCTAACTTGAATCAATTTTTGGGTTCACAATAATATATTTATCGAGAAGAAAACGTAGGGGAGTTTACAAAACTGTATCTGCTACTGGCGGACGAAAAGAACTGAATTTCATTTGTGCCACAGTTACTTGAGCATGAGTCCAATTCCCTGGTACTTTTTCAATTTTCATAAAATAATTCTCTCCCAATAAAAATTAGAAACAACAAGACAACCGGAAAAACAAAATAAAACAAAACACTGTGGCAATATGAAGAGGTCAGATAAGCTCTAGGTAAGAGTTGAACCAAGGGTTGACTGACTGTTACACTATCGATCTGATCACGGTTCGTTCAGGTCAAGCCCTGGTCTGGATCGCTCGGAAAACAAGCCTGACCTGACCTGACTGGAACCAAAGGTGTGAATCCACCTATAATGTACTTTGAGAGTGGGTTTGCTGGCTTCTTCTACCGGCTCAGATGACCTGGAAGCTGGGCTGCTGTGAGAGGAAAGTGTTAACCCTCAAAACTGCCTTGCTTTCTGGCCACAGTCCACATTTCACTTCCGTTTATTCCTGACGAGTGAAAAATTGTTTTTAATACCATTTTGGTTGTGTTCAAAAATGAACAAAACTTTTTCAATGTATTTTTGTTGAGATAAACTAATGGCATTTAAAAAAAAAGTTAAATTAAATTGACATGTAACACCCAGGGTTGTTTACTATTGAGTGTTTTATCCACAGTTATTAAACGTGTTCTTTTATTTTTGTCTCTATTATATTATCCTATTAATATTATTTATTTATTTTTTCAGAACTACCGTTTTCTTAAGATAAGAGTCGATCAACCGAAAGAAATGACTGTCAATGGAAAAGCCTTGCCGGAGTGTTACTTTGGGCAATCTATGTCTATCACTAAGTGTATCTAAGAATACGGCATTTGATTCCTGTTGAACATATTATTCGTTTGAAAGCGACTTTACATTCGTTGTGTTTTTTAATGATAGTCGCCCGATGAATTAACCTTGTTGTATTGAAACTTTATAATTTAAATTTGAAAAGAAATAAAGGAGAAGGTTATAAATAACTGATGATATTTTATTAGAAAGAGATATATAAATTATTTTTAATATAATTTATCACTATGATGTGTAGGTATTAATATCTGTGATGCCTTCTCAGAAAAGAAAGCTTTAAGTTTTTCGTGTTAAGGTACAATAATATTGGCGTATTGTTGACGTTAGTTGTGTAAAGTAGTTGAAAATCTGTGTCCCCCTAATTATTAGAATAGCGTTATACCTTAGAAATTAGAAATATATGTGTTGAGTGTTACTATTCTTTTAATATTTCTTCTAAATGTTCTAATACTATAAATAATCTAAATATAATTTAAATGTTAGAATCATACGGATATTAAAGACTCCTCAATGTTAATTAAACTACAAAATCGATTATCAAAAATGTAATTAACTCGTACAATATTACATGTTACAAAAACATCAAATATCAAACAACCCACTACTTATATTAGGTATTACTAATTGTTATCAACTAAATTGTATGTATATTGTATAAACAAATTAAGATAAAATTATGTGTCAAATGTGTAATTACACGATAAATGTATTATAACACCCCTTATTTAGTATAACCCTTTATTAAATGTAAAATAAATGTCAGATTCCTTTAAAATATAACAAAAATAATAAACTTGCATGTGAGAAAACAAAAAACTCTGCCAAGCAAAGCTTACAAGTGTGAAAAACTTGAGTGATTGAACTATCCATGATACATTTGCGTACGTACACATTGGTAACACCTCTCGTTATACAGGGTGGAGCACGGCAGACGTATGAATTTGAAAATGCAATAAAACACAGAATGTTACAAAATACATTTTTTTTAAATTTTTTCCTGATTAAATAACATGGGAAATTTAAATTTACCTAGATTTAAACAAAGTATCGGATAAGTGGTTCCCCTCACATTCCAAACACTGATTAAGCCTTTTTTTTTTAAGTTTTTGTGCACTCTTTCGAACATTTCCACAGGAATTTTGGCAATTTTGGCTCGCAATGTTGTTCTTGAGGGCTTCCAGGGTTCTGGGACGATCGCTGTACACCAAGGATTTAAGGTATCCCCACAGAAAAAAATCACAAGGAGCCAAATCAGGCGATCTTGCTGGCCAGTTTAAATCCCCTCTTAAGGTGATGAGACCCCCGGGAAATCTGTCTTGCAAAACGTTTAGGCAAACCCTTGCTGTGTGGGCTGTGGCCCTGTCCTGCTGAAACGTGGAACATAAACTTCCCGTCTCCCTCTTTCAAACGACCCTACTCTCAAACGTCTAGGACCTATAGGATGGGAGCAATCCCCTCTTCAATTTCATACGTCTGCCTCGCTCCACCCAGTACTTTACAAAAACATATCAAATTTGTAAGTGAAACGTATTTTTTAATCTTAATTTTCACAAAAATTATTAATCCATTTTAATATACTATTATTTATTTGTTTATTGTAAAGAAAGATTTATTTGTTTATTGTTTATTGTATATGTATGTCCTCATGGAAATTTGCGACATTAAGAGGTTGTTTTATTTTATAAGATATGTATATGAGTCTAACGCTATTTAATTTTTATTTATTTTATAGAATATGGTCCAATCTCATTATTTTTCTCTCTCTCTCTCTCTCTCTCTCTCATTAATTTTTGTAACTAGTCACGATTTATATGAAAATTATTGAAAAAAAATTGGGGGGGGGGGGGGGGGTGGATATTTGTCAGGTTGATCCAGTGAAAGGATTAAAGTTTTATTTTATTTTTTTATTATTACAGGTATCTTATCATATCATATATTTTAAGTCACACTCAACTTTAAATATTTTCTTATTTAATAGTAATTATAAATAAATTTTTATAAAATTTATTTATAAATATTTCCCTTATATGTTTTTTTCCTTTTAGGTTTATATGTGCAATTCTTGTATTTTTTTAAAAAAAAAGAAAGTTTTGTTTTTAACATTAATTTTATTTTATTTGCCATTTTTAAAATCTTGTTGTAGTATTTTTTTATTAGTTTATATTTAATATTTGAAGTGAGAAAATTGTTGAATTACTAGAATTGCATTGGTTTTTATTCATATTTAACTATTTTAATAAGTTTATTTGTAATACAGTGGCTTATTTGTCAGATGGACTCATCTGAGTATATTTGCTTTAAAGTTAGCACTATTTCCTTGTGATCCTTACTCGTTTGAGTAACATTTGGTAAGAAGAAATGATCTTCATATATGAATTTCTGACCCCTTTTTATAAAAATAATATATATTTGTTAACTCCTGTGTTGTGTTAATTCTCCAATACCCTATATGTCATGTGTAAGCACAAAGAACCCTTCATTTTGCATTTTTTTGTGATTTAATATTTTTTATATGTTCAGAGATATGTTTAACACCATTCTAAAGCTAAGTACAGATTACTTTGACGTGACGTGTTCCCACGTCACGTCAAATAACATGGGACCACGTCAGACATGAAGCGGTGTTCACATTGTTCTGACGTCAGACACATGAAAGAACACACTTCGCACTTGTTGCTTCTCCCTTCAGTTGGTTTTGAGCCTTCTACCATGAATGTTCTCCATGTTTTTGACATGCTGGACGAAGAAATGGCTGCTCTGTGTACTGCAGCCATTTATTCTTCTAGAGAATGGATACATCCAATCAATGCAGAGCGAGAAGAATTCGGGGAGTTTTATAATTTAATGCCACAGCTTATAGAAGGAGCCTCCTTTTGTGAATTTTGATTTCTATATTCCCGGTGTGTAGGGTCGTATAACACCGGATTCGCCCGAACATATTCAATTAACATGTCTTCTTCCATCTTCAAAAAAAAAAATCACTAAAAAACGGTATGTAAAAAATGTACAGAGAGTAGTAAAATATAGCACCTGACTCTTCTGATGCCTTCCCACGACTGAAGAAATATCTGGAAGTTTAGATATCCCTCCCACGCGTCATAAGGCATGTGGCGTCAGATAGCATCATACCACACGTTCCCACGTCACGTCAGAACAATGTGAACATAGACTCACAAAACCCTGTGTTACTTTTTTATATCACACGCATTATGACGTGGGCCCATGTAACGTCAGAATAGTCTGTACCCACCTTTACTCAAATAACTGTTTCCAGTTTCATATCTCCAAAGACCAGGCCATACCTTCACTTAACAATATTGTCCAGTCGGCAAAGACATTTTACCTCAAAACCCTGTTTGTCAAGACTAATTTGTTTGTTCTCTTCCTTTTGACTCCTAAATTATAATTAAAAAGGTTAAAAAGTGCGCTAATGGCTTTTTAATTATCTAAATAAACAATTAAAATATGAATATATGTTAACTTAAATTAGCTGAAAACTGTGCTGGATAGAACAAAAAAACACAAGATTTATGGAAATTGAGTGTTAAAGTTTGAACATTAACAATGGAAAACCTTATTTTATAATTTATTTTGTGACTTTTGAATGCTAAATTTGGAAAATTAGGAAAAAGATAGTTACTTGTAGCTGACCAGCTTGAAAAATATGAACATATCAAGCCTTTCAAATCTTTGTGATAACGTTTCCTGTCGAAGCCATTTATTTTTATATGTGTATTTATCTCTTTTGAATATTGTTTAGCAGTATGTTTACAATTTTATAGGTTTGTCTTCAGGTGACTTGAAAATCCATGGCATTTTTGTATTTTTTAATTTAAGATATCCATGCGCAATAGGTGGATTGTTCTATGACTCAGATAAAAATTGATTAAATCATCGGAAACATACTAAGTTTGAAAAACCCCCTTATAAAATATCTTGCATAGCAATTTAAGTGAAAAAGTTTTGATGCGATAGTCTAAACAAATACTTGATCACTAGCTGCATTAAAAATATCGTCCGTAATGATCAACCTAATGATCTTTAACTTACAGTATACATGACAATATTAGCTTGTCTTTAGTTTGATCCATGGTTTTGAGTTTGCCAACATTCCCTTACTTTGTATTGATTTAGTAATACTACGAGAAGGGATTGATAAGTAAGGTCTCCCAATTTCTATTTGTAATTCAGGAAGCAATAAAAATTATTAATTAGCATAAAAGTGAAGTAAATTTATTTAAGTTTTAAGGGAAATTATCATTTTTCAACATAATCACTGTTAAGAACTCCTCCAAACGTGTAATCCATTTTTTCAATCTGTTGACAAAAAAATTCCACTTTTTGATTTTTAATCTGTGACCGCACTTCATCATCTGTCGAAAAGTTTTGACCTTTAAGGTGTTCTTTCAACTGATGGACCAGTCCAACAGACTTTTGGCTTTTCCCCAAGTTGAAAGAACACCTTAAAGGTCAAAACTTTTCGACAGATGATGAAGTGCGGTCACGGATTAAAAAACAAAACATATAATTTTTCATCAACAGATTGAATAAATGGATTTCACGTTTGGAGGAGTTTGTTACTTTAAACAGGTATTGTGTTGAAAAATTAAAACTGTTATTTGAAACTTAAATAAATTTTCTTCACTTTTATGCTAATTATTAATTTTTTATTGCTTCCTGAATTACAAATAAAAATTGGGAGACCTTGCTTATCAATCCCCCCTTGTACTAATGTCTTTGTCCCATTAAAATATACTTCCTGAGGTTGATTTTATTCAATTTGACATCAAAATACTTTACTTAAATTTATTTAATTAGTTGTGCTTGCAAACGATTGGTTAAATGAACAAATATCTAATAACAAATTATCAACAGTTCAAATCACAGTACTAAATATTTTTGTTTCCTCCTTTTTTTAATTTTATGTTGGTTTATTTATCGTAATTATCTTGCGTTTAAAATAAGATTTAAAAAGTAAATATTTATATATATTTTTAATGCAGGCACTGATAAATAATGAAATGGTTGTTTTCATTTAAGGAACATTTATATATCTTTGTATGTATATTTGTTATTTTTTGTATTCCTGAAAGAAGAAAGTACCTAACCTTGTAACAAGTACAAAGATTAAGTATTACCATCCTTTCAAAATAATCACACTTTAGTACCTTAAATAATGTATTTATCATTATTAGCTAATAAGTAAACGATGAGTCTATGAAAGGCTATACTGTGACGTTTGATGGTACTAACTGCTTTCCTTGCATATAAAATAAGTTGTTCCTGTGATTATGAAGCTTTACTTAGTAAGTCTTGCTGTTACCGTTTATCTTAGCTTCACTTTGAAGACTTCTTCGGTAAATAGGTTTAGCTCTTAATTGAAACTTTTTTTTTATCTACTCTAAGCATTTATTTATTTATTATGAATATGATTTTAAAATTTTTTATTAAATACCGCAAAGAATTGTTTATGCTATTAATAATTTAATTTTCTCAGTTCCCTTATTTATTATTTATTTTATAAAGATGTATAATTTTTTTTTTTATTATTATTAAATATTTTAAGTGTCACAGTTTAAGATGTTTTAAGACTCTGTAGATTTACTAAAGAAAGTTTATGGCTAGTTCTATTGTTGATGGATTTTTCCTTACAAGCATCTTCGACGTGGCAGAATCTAGATTATACTTAGATTAAAATGTCCAAAGACTGTAATAGACTAAACGTACTTCTAGTTATAAATTTGATTTCTTTGTGTTGTTTAATTTATTCTTTGTTTGACTACCTACTGTTTAAGACTGTTAACTTTTTTCTAAATTTTATGATGTTACACTTACATCATTTGATGTATTTTTGTATTTTTCTATCTTTAAGCTTGAAATATACTTGAATGTTTACCATTTGTTTATTTTTATTACAACCTGAAGGCGCAGCGATAATTCACCTTGTGTTGAAAAGTAAATTGGTAAGTTGTTACTTATAAAAGAAAATTAATTTACATTTTAAATGTTTTTAAACGTTTTATTGTGTAATGACATGTTAAGCATGTTTACTTTAATTAAGTGGCTAAAACAGGTTAATTAGATTGGTGAAGAGATGAGACTTTAATCTTCAAGCTATGTGTGGGTAAAATAGCAAGAAAAGTTAGGACTTGTGTATTGTGTAGCCTAACTAACACTGCCAAAAGGTTACCAGATAAGGAATAAATCGGTCCGAGACAACTCAGGCAAACTTTTTCATATACGAGTTTATAATTATTTAGCCCGGTGTTTTCCATTTATTAGTTTTCAAGTTTTCATGGGTACATTTAATTATTATTGAACAATATATCAAAATTGGTGCCACGGCCGAAGGCCGATTTGAAATGTAGTAAAAACAATCTATGTATTCCTTATTATGTTTGGATGTAAATATTTATTTCAATAAATGGCAATTAAATTAAATATATCATTAATCTTAAAAATAACTTCTCCTCGGCGGGGAATCAAACCCAGCCTCTCTCTGTCCAGGTTTAAAACTATTTTCTTAGGAACTAGATTTTTCTCGGGAGAACAACTTATATTGCTAGATTCGTATTTAAATAAACTTAATTTAAGAATTTTTCAATCAAAATTGTCTGAACCGTTTTCGAGAAATAATTTTTTGGGGGGGTCCCAAATTTGGAGCTAAATTCATTTATCAATTTTGTCTTGGGGTATGATTTTTCTGGTTATGTATGCCAAATTTCGTCAAAATCGACCAAGTAGTTTAGGCTCCACGTGTCTGCACAGAGGACAGACAGACGTTTTAAAAAACTCTTTTTGGACTGAGGGGACCTTGATATGTGTAAATCCGTCAAAATGGAATTTTCACACCATCACAATACTTTCTCTTTATATGAAAAAGTTAAAAAAATCTATAAACTAGATATAAGTCTAAAAGATAGCAATAATGGTTTACAGGCCTACCAGTTGTTACCAAAAAGGTACTGATAATAGTTGTTGCCCTCCAGAAATTGGCATTGTGAACATTATGGAAAGATATACTTTAAAAGTGGCATTCGCCACCTTATATATGTCATAATAATATCGAAAATTAAAATTTTTACCTTAACACACAACTTTGTAATTGAATATTTTACTTAAAATAATATTTAACCTTCAAGTGGTCACAACTTTTAGAATTCTGTTGGCGGTCGTGCAGTGGTGTTTATACCGCACTTCAATTACGCTCCATTTTGTCAGGAATAATTTACCTTTCCATTGATTATTATGAGGAATTGATTGGAAAAATGAATAATTAGCACGTAAAACAAAAAACTTAAATGAATTAACCTGTAGATTGGTGGTGTTTACTCTACTCAGACATCCGGTTACGTTAATTGACACATTGTAACTGAATGCTGACCGAACCGATTGGACAGAATGTAAGATGTGAGCGATCTGGCATGTCAATAGTTTACTAATTAATAGCAGAGTCTTATTTTGCTGGTAACTCCCAGTAGATCACCATTATACTTGATAATTCATGGACTGAAAAAAATAATCTTTCGATCAGCTTCCCATTTGTCACAATACTGGGTGGACATTGAGGGGGCCTGGTCTGGGAATCAAACCCAGTGTCACCCATCCAACTACTGACCTTGCCTGATGCTGCTTACCTTCAATGATTGTATGCTAATTGCCTTCCTACTCGTGCTTCACTTGCATAGAGACATTAAGAATTGAATGAATTTCGTACAGCAAATGCTCGCTCTTTATGAGGAAAATGAAGACATGATGGCGCTGATGAGTGATGAGGCCCATTTCCACCTTAACAGTTGAGTTAACAACAACTCTCCTCAAAAGGGAGCAGCTTGATAGAGGGAATTTCAAGCAACGACTTCTGAATGCGTCAACGAAAACAAGCACCACATGCAAGATGTAATTTTTCAATCAAATCATTTTCAAATGGTATGTTCTTACAAATGATATCATATTTATTAATTAATTTAAAAAAAACCAACATATTCCCATGCCTCGCCTTGTATTTTCACTGTCAACAAAATCTGCCATAATTATAAATGCAAACAAGCCAGATGAATCAAAAAGTGGTTGAAATGAAGGGCAACACACTAAAACGGTTGTTCATGTTCATCCTCCATCCTCACATGAAAGTAAGAAAATATTGCTTAAATTGAGGTTAAAACCACATTTTGGGGGAGTCCCTAATTGTAGGTATATACTAGCTCTTAGTACTTATTAAAAAAACACTGAAGTGAGATGTACATTTACGGCCTCCTTTCATTTTCATCCCTTCTTTTTTATTTTCAATATGTATACTAGTTTTTTTAACCTCAGTCTTTCGACATTTGTCAAACTAGTCGGTGTCGGTGTATTTATTGGTTTAAATCCTAAAATAATTTCTGTTTACCAAGGTTCCCCAGCACAACATTAACAATATTTGTGCGTTTGGTTTACTTTAGTGCCAATTTCGTTACACCTGCCAATCTAATCAAAATATATTTTATTTTAGTTAATGCCAATTTTCTATTGCGGAGGTTTCACGTCACATTGACAATATTCGTGCGAGGAGCATGTGGTTTTACTTCAGTGCTTAGTGTGTTTAAATTTTTGAACAAGTTTTACACGACCAATTATATATATATATATTTTTTTTAAAGTTTTGTAAGGAAAAAAAAATATATATGTTTATCTTAATTGCAAGATTTATTTACATTATATTAGTTATTATATTGGCTAATCTGCAGTGATCAATACAGTCGAGAATCGCTTGGCGGCCCAATTTCGCTTGATATAGACATTTTAGAGATGATATCCCTTCGTCAAAACAAAATAATATTTGAGTGAGCCTATGTAACCTCTTCTCTTAGATGGCTGGGTAATTGCAGTTTAACCTATTTATTTGTACATTAAATTTTTAATTCTATTATAATAAGTTCTGTAGGGATAATAAATCACACAACAAAATTATCACTTTTAATGACGCATTTAATCGTAGGTACTCATTATTTAATTTTTTTTTTTTTTTCGTTATTCACAAAGTGACGTTGGTTTGGTACCAACTTTTCTCGCGTCATATTATGACAGCCTATAGATTATTCTGAAGCGCGTATGAAACGCAGGCTATGAACTCACCTTTAAATACAAAAAGGTTTGAGTTTAGGAGATTCAAACGGTTTTATACATCGATATAATAATATAAGGGGTAGCTTTTATCTCCAATTAAAGGTAAAAGGAAATCATAAATCGATATTACAATATAAAAAGAAGAGAATATATTAACATTTATTTACATGGCATAAATGAAAAGAAGTCTAATGCGATTATTTATGTATATACAAGCCGTTAAGCCCGTGGCAACGGCATAATTTTACATTTAGAAAAAAAGTAAAAATTAAGTAAATTATTTAGATAAGTTATTATATCTATTTGAAGACCAACAAATCAAAACAAACATTTATTTTTATTGGAATAAAAGTGGTTGCTTATAACAAATCATTTCGAGGTGCGTCGTCGGGACACTACTCGATTATATAAATAATAATTTAACTCTCATTTACAATGAATGCGTGAAGATATAAGTACAAGAATTTATACGTTTACATTATAATACTTATGGTGTAATGTTAATCATGAAACATCCAGTGGCGTATCCAGCGACTAGGTCTGGGGGGGGGGGACATTCTAAATCAGTTTATTGGGATGGGGGGGGGGGGGGGTATTACAAGAAAAGGGAACTACTTATTCAACAAAGCAGCTGCCCCCCCCCCAAAAAAATGTACAACTAATAAACAAAAAAAAATCTCCGCGCCCAAGTAAGTACAACTGTTTTAGAACGTATTCGTTAGAAAATTATATGCTGATGCTAATTGCAGTACAATATCTTACTGTAAGTCATGGGCGTCGTCTGCAGTTTATTATTGGGGGGGGATATATGGCGGGGGGTCCAGGGGCCCTCCCCCGGAAAATTTTGAAAATATGACCTCTCAAAACAGCTGAGGTGAAATTGAATATGAGGTGAATGTAAAAAATATGTATTAAAAAGAAATACGACGGTTTATTTTAATTTATTAGGTCTGGGGGGGGGGGGGGAGCACGTGGACCCTGTGCCCCCCCCCCCTCGATAAGCCACTGATAATATTTTACATAATTTATTTTTTTATGGATTTAATTCCTTGCAATGGTTAGACATAAACTTTAATTTAAAATGAGATATTGTAATAGTACATTACGCGTCGAGTGCGGAAAGTAGCATTTTGCATGCGAGTGTGGAGTTTGCACCCGAGCGACAGCGAGGGTAGTAAAACCACACGAGCAATGCAAAATGCCGTTTTCGCACGGGTTGCGTACCGTACTTTATCTACGATTGTTAGATTTAAATAATAAATACAGAAAAAAATAAACTTGCTGTATGTAAGTTCGTATCTCTTCTCTTGATAAAGATGGCATTAATCTTGAGTTGTATTTTTTGCCAAATTAATTATTTCTGGAGGAGTATTACTCTCTACATTTTCGTCAAAGCCACTTGATTCATTCATTGTTTTTCACTAAAAACTCTATATAAACAGTTACTTTATTAAAAAGAATAGCAAATTAGTTTTGTTAAATGTAAACAAACTCGCTAATCGTGCGTAAAGCTGAAGAATTCCTCTTCTTTACCGCGCTAGCGTGGTAAAGAAGAGGAATTCTTCAGAACTATGAGACGCGCATGCGCAATGAATACAAGTACGTAAATAATCACTTTCTACGCATCTAAACAGAGATATAATGTTTATATTTCGTATCAATCGTAGATAAAGTTCTTTTTACGTCGTCATAAAAAACATGCCGCAAGATATACAAGGTACACGTAAAAAGGATTATACATAAAAATTATAATTTATAAAGGTAAGTATCATTGAAAATGGTAAAAGTTGTATGCGTAAGAAATCTTTACTTAGATAATGTTTATAATATAAAAAAAGAAAATAAATTCTTTCAGTTTTGACGAATACATAAAGGGAGATCTGTAGGGTTAATATTATTTGCTATCACTATCACTATGCGTCGAATTCTAAAATTACTAGAAAAGAATCCCAGTTAGACCTGGGAAATAATTATTTAATCCGTCAGCGTATATCAACGTAATGGAATATCGGCCGATCCTTCAGTCGTAACTTCGTCGTCGGTGTCTTGCTCGCTCCAAATTTTCGCGCACGGTAAGCAGATGTTGGTAACGAACGAGTTAGAACAGGTTAAAGATCGTACGACTCTTCTCCGAGTCAAAACCATTAAAATGAAAATGATTGGACCCTGAAGGCTGTTTAGTACGTCAGCAACATACCTGCAACACGTTTCCAAATTATATTCTTATATCTGGTTGACAACAAGTACATTAACTCATAAAATAAAATCTTAGGTCTAATTATCACGTCATACGGTCATCCACGATTAGGCTCAACGACCCAACATTTCCATTACATTACCGTATCTTGAAAGCGTCAAATCTGACGTTTACTAATGAAATCAATTGCTATTACTTTTTACTTTTCTCTTTCATGCTTACCAGGCATGGTGGGGTAAAGCAAAACTCTGTTCTGGATAAAAGTAGCGCCTAATTGGTCTAATAAACAATAAACTAGACAACAAGGCTGTTGGGAGTCGTCGATGCACTCTATACAATAGTAGGAAAGATTATATTATTTAATTTGGGTCTTCAGGGGTTAATATAAAAACACTTCTTTAAGAAGGTGATATATCATCCCTTAATTGGGATATCTTCAAACCTTGTTATAAATTCAAGGTTTCATTTTAAATCTTCTTTACCAGTAATTTAGAATAAAGTCTAATACATCAGGGTCTAATCCATGATGTGAGTCAATAGAGCTCAATCAACTGACTCTCAGTTGGAGTACAAATTACTGGTAAAGAAAATTTCAAAATGAAACATTGACTTCATAACAAGGTTTGGAGATATCCCAATTAAGGGATGAAACATCACCTTTTTTAAAGAAATGTTTTTATAACCCCTTAAGACCCAAATTAAATAATATACTATTAAATTAATATTAAGGGGACAGCAAACGAAAAAATAGGAAAGAACCGTTTAGCCCTGGCTCCTAGTGACCTATTGCACCACAAATAATTATTATGAAACCAATAAGATAAAATACTTACAAATCAAGGCTAAATGCAAACGATGCAAGTTCAAAAATCCATGTTAGTCCCATAGCAAGAAATAATTTTAAGTACAGTGATGTCCTACGAAAAAAATAAAAATAAAATAAATAATAATAATAAAATAAAACAATCTTTCTATTTATAAATGTTTTGTAAACAAAGGCGAGACCAGTGAGTTAAACAATATTCGTGGAAGGAGGTAGGAATATATTATTCTCCAATTCTCCCCTGAAAGTGGAAAATGGAGTTGTTGATAGTGCCAATATTATAGCGCTTTTTATAAAAGGAATGAGATAATTACTACGTTTCCATGATGTTTAAATACGGATTGAATTCTGCTTTGGGATTTATCAAGCTAGGTGTTTCCGCGAGTAGAATTGAATCCGTTTTCAATACACTAATTAACAATAATAAATGATTTTGTAACCTTCACCTTTTATAACGAGGTTTGTTGTGTTTGTTTTCAAAAACCAAACTAAAAACGATAGTTAAAGATTATGTTTTTTGATTGAATGGAGTGTGTTGTATTGACAGAATTGTGTGACCTACAGTTTACCAATCAGTATGGAAACAATTTAAATCAGGACCAAGAGCAGATTTTGCTATCGAGGACTGCTTATGATCAGGCTGTTAATGCTTCAAGTTCAATCGCAGAAGTGAGGGTTATCGTTATCAATAGTAGTTAATTCTTGAAGATGACAGCTCCATAATATCCACCAGTGTTAATGTAATGAAGTAATCAAATATTTAGGGCGTACAGGAGAAATGGTTTGTAATGAAACTGCTATTATAAAGCTTAATGATAATATGAATAAGTTAGTATCATCGAACTTACTTAAACCAGACAAGAAACTTAACATTTTATGGCTTATAAACAGCACCACTGACTAAAATTCGTTCTGCATTTCTTGAAGGTGCAAGTGTTATCAAGTTATCATACGGAGATGTACTAAAGCCATAGTAGGTCTGCCTGCTAATTCAACAACAGCAATGCTCAAGGCACCTCACCGATGGAGAGACCCGGCATTCATAGTTATTTGTGGGAAGGTCCCTTGCAACACCTGAGCAGTCTTCAAAAATTGAGAAGTGCTAACGAAGTGTAGTTGAAAATTCAGATTGTACTGACCGTCTCAAAATTCCAAGATTTTCAAAATCTTGGAGATCATATAGTACTTAAAAGATTCGTCATTCCCTTTAAGAAAAAACCTTTGAAGAATGGTCATAGTACAAACCATGGCAAGGTATAGGTGTTTGTCGTTTTGAAGTTAATACCAAATCTAATTAATTTATTATGCAATATACAGATACTTACAGGATCTGAATAGACCCATGCTATTAACTTGTGTCCCTTATGTGCTTATAAAGTATGTCCATCTTCGTGGTGTTTCAACAAGTGGCGGCCAGTATACAGGAGAATTGAGACACCTCTACACCAGATGCAGTAGAGAGAAAAAAACACCATCCCATGTGCTTGTTTATTGTCCGAATAACATGCTCATCATAACGTCAAACATAAGATCATTGGCTTTAAGGTGAAGTAAGGGTATATTTGCTACAACTAGTATTGATTTAGATGGTTCCAACTCGTATGCTGACATTATTGTTTATAAGGAGAATATTAAACAAGCGCTAGTAATTGACCCAACAGTTTCATGACCTACAGCAAGGCGAGAAGGTTCATCAAGGGGGAAAAGTATTTATTATGACAAATGTTTCAGTTATTACCAGGTAAAGGTTTTGGAAAAGCATGGTCTTAGAGAATATCAAGTCAAAGGACTTTGATTCAGGTCAAGAGTTGATACCTAAGTTTACAATAGATTTTTTGGAAGAAGTTTGTATTGAAAGAAAATAATTGGTGCGGATAGCTGAATCTATTATTTTAGTCTCTTTAGGTATCCTACATCAATTTAAATAATTGTCCTATCAAAAATTGTTATTTTATTTGATCTGACTGTTCGTTTATTTCTTTTAAACTAGTTTTTAAGTATATTATTTTAATTTAAAATTATTTTTAATTAAGTTAATGAATTATTGTCATTAAGAGACTAGTCAATAAGCTGTGTACTAGCAACTCATTAAAAAAAATGAGCTGCCCCACAAATGTTTTATTTTATAAATATATTCTCCTTTTTTATAAATAGAAACCCCGTTCAATATTCACCCAGAATTGTTAAAACAAATGGGAATCTACTCGGTAGAGTTAGGGACAACTGATTTCAGCCTGGATGATGGAACAACCATGATCGACACACGGTTCGATTTAAAATCGATGTGTGAGACATGGTTTGCCGACCTAACGCTTTCACACAAATGTGAAGAGGGGTTTGTTTTGTGAACCGTAACTAAGTGGTCTGAGCCTTCAGGAGTAAAAGCCCCCGAAATAAAATAAAAATAAATAAATAAAAAATGCTAGAGCACTTGCTCCTTTATATGGATTTGTTTAAGTTATTTTCTTATGAAGTTAATTATATACTTAGATCTTAGGCGCCGAATACGTGTTTGGGGTCTGGCTTCCTTGTAGTGGACCCATAGAAGTCTCGTAGTTGAAAAGAAAAACAATACGTTGAAAAAGAGAAATAAGGCCATCGGCCCGGAAAAATAAACCCACACTTCAGTCTTCCCTGAAAAAAATAAATGGGTATTAGCATAATTTGTCCTATAAATGATAACAACAAATAAGTGTAATAAGTAGTCAGTAGTCATAGAATAAAATGGTCCTTATGAAGAATAAATCACCTCAATTAACATCATATTTTTAACGAAGACAGCTTTCAAACAAACATGAGCATCATTAGTTGAAACAAGGGAGGAGAAAAAAAACCGTCTTAGCAGAGTTAAGAGTTAAGCCTTGTCCACACTAGTAGACATGTTGCTTGATTTTGGTCTCAGAGACAATGTCTAGCGATTTGTCTATAGACATCGGCTAGACAAACGGCGTCTACGGTCTCGTTGCTAGACCAAAATCGCATGTCTATGGTTTTCCATTCTAAATGGTAGACATGGTGCAACGTTAGGCATGTTGCGCAACGTGTCTACAAGTGTGGACGCTAGACCTAGACCATAGACGGTCTCAGAAGATGTTTATAGACACGTTGCGAGACATTTCTGTAGACGGTCTATGTAGGGTTGCCAGATTTCTGAATGTAAAAACCGGGACCCCCCTCTCTCCGGGGGGTACGGGCCTCCCCCGGAAAATGTTGAAAATATGACCTCTCAAACAGCGGCTTTTATGCATTTCTGAGGGGACTTTAGTTTAGGGAAATAGTTTAGTCAATAGCCATTATGCAATATTATTTAAAATCTATAATAAACTGTCATTCTATGATAATCGTTTTTCGTTGTTGCCCCTACCTCAGTCATTGGGGGGGGGGGGGGGGGGGGGGGGGGGCGACTCCGTGGCAACGACGCCCGTGCTGTAAGTTGTAACTTATCATATAATATGTATCCTCAATACAGTACAATATCGGTATCATGTAAAAAAAATTTTTGATTTATAAAATACTTCTTATCTATACTAGTGATGCGGTGCATAAAGAACTCGCGTAGATTGAGGTTTTATATCACCAATACTATGTTCTCAATATTGCTACCAGGATAATTTTTCGGTGAAAACCTAACATATTCTTATTCAACCTGAAAACAGGTTTAAAATTAGTTTACGTAAAACAGCATATAAGAATAAGCTTACTTTTTAACACCCTCATCTCGGATGAGGGCCGAATTTAATTTCGTATAAATTCGCAAGTTCTCAGGAGCAAAAACTGTTTTCCTTTCATCCATACATAATCCATATTTAATAAAGTCATTGCAGGCTCAACACGCTCACCTGTTTTTACCTATATAATCTTTATTTAATAATATTAATGCAGGCTCGCTGCGCTCGCCTATTTATACAACATTTCTATATATAATCTTTATTTTATAAAATTATTGCGGGCTCGCTGCGCTCGCCTGTTTATATAGCATTTTTACATTATCTTTATTTAATAAAAATTATTGCAGGCTCGCTGCGCTCGCCTGGTTATACAGCATTTGTACCTAATATTTATTTAATAATATTAATGCAGGCTCGCTACGCCCGCCTGTTATAAAATCATTTCTACATAATCTTTATTTAATAGTATTAATGCAGGCTTGCTGCCCTCGCCTATTAATACAGCTTTTGTAGTAAATATTTTATTTAATAAAATGATTGTAGGTTCACTACGCCCGCCTGTTATAAAAGTATTATTAATGCAGGCTCGCTACGCTCGCTTTTTTATACAGCATTTGTAGTAAATATTTTATTTAATAAAATGATTGCAGGTTCACTACGCTCGCCTGTTATAAAAGTATTATTAATGCAGGCTCGCCTGTTTATACAGCATTTCTACATAACCTTTATTTAATAATATTAATGCAGGCTCGCTACGCTCGCCTGTTGTAAAAGTATTTGTACATAATGTCTTAATCAGCCCGTCCGATATGCTACAGATAAATGTTTTAAGGATTTCTCTGTTTTGCCAGTACAGCTCTTACATGAGAGGAGTGTTCTTCTTGACTACTATGGAAAAGATAAAGCATTCCTACAGCATGACTACTTGACTCGATCAAAAAGCTCTCACATCGTTATAACTCCCTATTGTAAAAAATCTAAATCACACAACTATCCCAAATATCTTGGTCCGCTCTATTACAATAGACTGCCCATAGAAATGAAACAATTTCAATCTAATATGTGGTTAGAATCAAGACACATACATGCCAAATTTCAAAGTGATCGGACGAAAGGTGTAGCCGTGAGAGCAGGCGACCTGACCGACGGACAGACACACACACAGGAAAATATAAGGGTCCTTGGTTTTGCCTACGGACCCTAAAAATAGAGCTTAAAGACACTTTTCATACAATAAATTTAATTTACAAAATGATTAATATTTTATTGATAAAATAAACTAATTCTTATAACTACTTATTAATATTAAATTGAAATTATATCACAGTAAATTATAAAAATCACAATAAATTAATACTTTTAAAACGATATTTTCCTGGAGAAATATATGATACATTTCGTAACAGGACCTTGCTTTAATAAATATCCTGCACATTTCAATTTTTGATTAAACCACCATTTAAAAAAGACGTATTTGAATATTAAATTCTGCATTAACAAATTAAAAGAAATCCAATGCAAAAATTATAAATTTAGAAATGTAATAAAAATAAAAATGCGTTGTAATATTATAATTAAATGCATTTGAAATATTATCTGTTATTTAAAATATTATGCGTTATTATCATATTTATCATTAATGAAAATTACAATCGATGCTATTTATATTTTGGGTGAGAACGCTGGTACTAATTAGGTAGTATCATTAAATTTATTGTATTGACACAAATAAATAATTTATTATTTCCTTAAGAAAAATAATATTCTATAACGGCAATAATTTAAATATTTTACAGCATTGTTTAGTAAATTACAATTAGTAAATTTTAAACAATTTATTAAAGGAAAATGGAATATTGTATCCTTCAATTTTATATTTAAAAAACGCAAATAATTAATATGTTTTATTTTAATTATCCGGAGCCTAATTACCAGTAATTACCAGAATAGTATTACACAGTGAATTAAGAACTACTTATCAATTATTAGTCTGACCAATTATTGTGTACATAGCTTCCTTCCGTCTAATTATTGGAAGAATGCTTAAAATGAGTTTGAAATAATGATGTGATCCCACTGTGAATAGAAAGTGTGGTTGATTTAACCTACATCGATTCTCTGTGGTGTCACATTTATTTTTATTTAATTTTAGTGGTTTTGTGCACATGTTGAAGAAATAGAAGTAGGCACAGATAAAATTAATATGGTACCGACAGTAGGCTGATTATCACCTACAGATTTTCCCCGGATTTGATTAAAATAGTTTCTTTTTTTTTGACATTTTTATGTCTTGGCTATGGCACATGAACTCGAAAAGCGTTACTAAAAGAAGCGTTACACGGAGGTGTGCACTCAAATCTGCCCGCTCTAGGTCCCTCCTTCCTACCACGCTTGGTAGGGCCTACACACCTGTCCCCTCCCGATCGGCTACCTGCCTTACGGCTCACTCTCTTCGCTTCTCGCTACCGTTCCAGGACTCGCTCGCGCGCCCCCAACTACAACTTCTGTTCTACTGCTCCGATTTGGGCCGGACAAACGCAACAACCCTTAGAATTTTATTCCTCATAAACTTACATAAATAAAATTTATTTTTTACTTTAATATTTTTTATTTTTGTTATACTATAAGTTTTTGCATTTATTATAAAAATATGGGCGAAGAAGCTAAAAGATAACTTCTTAGTAATCTGGAAAAGAAGAAAAGCACTTTCTTTAGCACACTTTCTTTAGCACACAACCTTCTTAAGCACTTTGTTTAGTGCACAACCTATGGTCGATTTAATTCCTAATTTACAAACGCTTAAGACGCAAAAGATCGCTCGAATTTTTGACATTTTCATGTCTTTACTTTGGCACATAAACTCGAAAAGCGTTACCAACAAACGATACTAAAAAACATTACACAAGCGTTACCAAAAAACTACACAAAATTGCGTTACACAAGCGTTACCAAAAAATAACTCTAAAAAACGACAGCAAAAAGCGTTACATGAAAATGCCTCAATGTCTTGCAGACTCGTATGCAAGAAGTTTTTTTTAAAAACAATTTTGCATTTACAATACATTATTGTAATTAGCAATACAGATGTGAGAATTAGACGAAAAATGACATGATGTAACGAACTATCCAGTGATAGCACTTACTGAATGAAGTCAGATTTATAATAAAATAATAAAAAAATATATAAAATCATGAAGTTGTAATAGATATAATTTAGTAGTCTAAGAAGGTCACGTGGCCACTCCCCCTTTAGGCGTCTAGGTGGATTTTCAGGAATATACCGGAAAAACTGATTGTGGGTTAGAGGATTGGAATGGTCGGAAGGGGAATCGTGGAAGGATTTATATCTGGAAATGGCTAGTTCACGGACAAAATGTACTTTGAGGTCATTATGAAGGACGAAATTAGAAACATAAAAGGGTGCGTCATCTATTTTTCTTAGGATCTTGGATTAGAGGGATTGTATGGGATATGAATTGGAAGGTTTGGTGCAAACCTTCAAGAGCAAAGTTCTACGCCATATGTCCATATTGGATGCCAAAGGGATTTGTCTTCAGTGCTCTGTTCAGTTGTCTAGTAAGTCTGTTAAAATCTGTTTGTCAGTTCGAGTCCTAGTCCGTTGCCATCGTCTTCTAGCTTGCCGTTTGTCACCTATTAAGGTCCGTATTGTAAGAGGCAGTTGTAAATCCGTCGAAGTCCGTTGTTGTTGAAAAGGTGTAGTAGAGTCCTAAGTGCTTGTCCGTATTATCTCGGTCAGTGTTTGTACTGCTATGTCTATTTCTTCAGAAATTCAAAGTGGCACTCATAAGTCAAGTGTGTCTTCAATTAGTCGTCTAAACAAGTCCTAGTCAACTAGTCCGTGTATGTAATCAGGAGGTGTTTGTACTTGGTAATTAGAGGATAAAAGGGTAGGAAGAAGAGCTGTTGTTCATCGAGGGTTTCTAGTTCTTCATCCCCATACTGGGGGATGTGTAGTTGTAATCTCTGCTATAAACCTGGGACCGAGGGAGCTGAAAAGTGAGTTAACTTTAAAAATAAGTTTAGCACGAAACTTACCTTGAAACCAACATACTCCATTGCCGATACTCGGTGTAAGAAGGAAGCTTGGCAAGTGGTGGGAAATCACAGCTCCTGCTTGATAAGCTACAGGGACACCGAATCCGAATGCCAAGTAAAGTAGCCAGAGATTTTTGTCAGACACGTGCCTAATAATATACCTGAAAATAGCAGATTGTATAGTTACTTTATATAGTTTGATCAAAACAAATTGTTCACCTGAGAGACATTTAGTCCTAACTCCTAAAATATATAGGGGTTCCATTGCCAGTTAAATAATATGTTACACTCTAATAATTTCAAAAGACTAATTTTTGTGAATACTTAACCCCCTATCCTCGTATTTTATTGACAACTTTATGAAATAAACAAATAAAGACATGATCCTACAATTATGCTCAAAAATATTAGCCGTTGAAATCAAATTGAGGGTGATAGTCGTGGTAATGGTAAATAGTAAAGATGCCTATCAAGTTTCCCATAAAATCAAAGTCCATCCACAATAACCTAGGTTATGATATTCCAGTATAAAATGGAAACATTCTTTCAGTTCAAATGTAAAGTACTTTAAAACCAAGATTCCCAAATTAATTAACTGGCAAAGCTCACTAAATTAATAATCCTAATCATATCTGTTGTTGAAAGGAACACGACATAGGACTAAGCACTTAGAAATATTTAGTATTATTGTCTTAGGCCCAATGCACTCAGAGCAGGCGATGGGCGGTGGCGCGGCCCGGGCGAGGTGCAGGCAAGGCGTGAAATGCGACGTTTCTATGCCTCCTCTATGTAAACATATGGGGCCCTATGTACAGAGGGGGAAGGCAACGGGCGGAGGCGCAGAGCGCGTGAGGTGCCGACGTGGTGGAGGCGAGGCGTGAAGCACGACGCTTTTTTGTAAACCTATGGAGCAATGCACACTAAGGTGACGAGGCGCGGGCGCTCGCCTCCTCGCCACCTCCACTCCTTTTTTCACACCTTTCTACTAATCGTGCCTGCGGCCGTCGCTTGCTCTGTGTGATGTGAACCTTTTAAACTCAACTGTGCCTAGCCTCGCAAGGACCTCCCCTGCGCCGCGCCTCTGCCCGTCTCCTGTTCTGCGTGCATTGAGCCTTGAGTCTAAGGCTACGGTTACAGATAATGTATAGTGTATTCGGACGAAAATTGTTGGGGTGAATAGATGATTTAGTCATTGGTTAGAGTGTTTGCGCATTCTAGCTACCAGTTTGCTTCTGTCTACCAGCGTTGAAAAAAACCATATATACTATTTATTTCCATGAAAGTCCTTTATTAAAGTTATTACTGTCGAACGGTGAAAAACAAAAGTTGTTTGCTGCTAGGTACGATAAAGGAGAGTCTGGAATGTTAATCAAACACCTTTCAAGGAATTCAAAAAGTAACTAGTGAAAATATGTTGTGAAAGTTACTCACTCCCAAAACATTAAAACGAAAACTCTGTAGACTCAATTATGTATCATATTACATTGATAAGGCCTGAAGATGCCCAGCTATGGACGAAAGCTAGCCAATATTAAAAAGTTGTTAAAAAAAACTAGTAATAATTTTTTTTAATTCATCCCTGAAGACTAAGAAAACTGAGAATTAGTATAATAAGGGATCAACAGAAGAATAAATTCAAAATTCAAAAAGGTTTTATGAGTATTTTATTAAGTCACCAGTAACAGAAACTTTTAAATTTTTGTTTTTCATGTCCCACTAACACTTATTTCTAATCACCACACTGATTAATTTGCTGTTGTCCGTTAAGCTCATACAGTCCAAACAACAGTAAAAATGTTATAATTAGAACCCATAGTCGTCAGAATGCACAAGGAAAATCGAAGCGATCTGAACGACCAACTGTCGGACGTATTCGGCGGATAACGCGGCTACAGCCAAAGTACCCACTCTCATGACATTTAATGTGTTTGATGTTCGGCCGAATACGAATCCACTTTAACTGCAGCCAGCATGGATTTTATTTATCAGAAGATAGAGATAAATTATTTAAAGAAATATACAACATTTTTCAAAGATTTGCACACATATATAGAAGGAAACTTACTTTGATTGATACCAAATATTAAAGGATATAAGAGATAGCCAAGTGAACGAACTTAACAGCCAAAAATATGTCCAGAATCCTGAAATGTAAATAAAATATATGTTATATATTAAATAATATACACGATACTTGATATAGTTATCAATTAAAATTTATTGACACATAGTTAAATAATAAGAGGTGTTGTATTATACTACAAGATTGAAAATGAATATATGCACAACAATACGCGGGCGCGGATTATATAGAGATGATATAACCTGCTTTACGAGTAACCTATATGGTATTAAAAGGCGGGAGATTTAGAACAATGACAACACTACAGTCTCCCCTACTTAATTTACAAAGGTAATAAACATTTAAAATTATATAATATATTAAAAGTAAAAACATAAACTTTGGGTTTGTCACATTCACAAATTCATTCTTGTTACTGCTTTTTTTATTCGGCTGGAACGTCGTACAGTCTGCGTAGGTGGCTGGACAGCTAAAGGAGGGGGCTCATCGATCTTCGGGGCTGGAGGAGGTAAGGCAGCAATGATGCACCTTTGCTCTGGATTTTCAGCTTTTTCATAGTTGTCAGGATGTTCATCAGATTTATTTTCTTTACCACATTCAGTATACATCAGCTGATCCAAATGTCTTTTTAGTTTATATCCCGAATCTAGTTGTACTAAATAATGCAACCGACCTAGTCTTTTAACAACAGTTCCTAATTGCCATTTTTTATTCCCTACATAATTTCTCGATAGAACTCTTAGTCCAACTGTAAATTCTCTTTTTATTTCAGGCTCTTCCGGCTTAATTCCTTTTGGTGCTGGTTTTAACATGTGTAATTTTGTTCTTAATATCCTTCCAATGTGATGTTCTGCCGGAGTCTTTCCGTCCGCCAGTGGAGTCACTCTATAGTAGAATAATATTTCTTGTAATTTCTCTTTAATAGGTCCATTATGTTCATTTAACATTGCTTTCAATTTCTGTTTGACTGTCTGAACTAACCGTTCAGCTAAACCGTTAGTAGCAGGATGGTTTGGTGCACTAAATAGTTGCGCAATTCCTTGTGCTCTACAGAAATTTGTAAATTCATAGGACTTGAAAATATTTGCGTTGTCAGTAACTAAAATAAATGGAATACCTTGATTTGTGAAAATATTTTTTAACGCTTTTATTGTACTCTCTGAGGTTGGAGGCGATGACTGATAATTAATTTCGAGCCATTTTGTTTTAGCATCAACAACAATTAAAAAATGTTTTCCATCATATGGACCAGCGTAGTCAGCATGAATTCTTTGCCAAGGTTCCTTAGGCTCCTCCCAGTGATGAAGGGGTGCCTTAGTAGGTTGTTTATGCACTTCTGCGCAATGGTTGCATGATTTTACTAAAGATTCAATGTCCCTATCGATGCCTTTCCAATAACAGATAGAACGTGCAATGGCTTTCATTTTTACTACACCAATGTGAACTCATTAAGTACAGCTTGCTGTAACGAGCGTGGAATCACAACTCGCCCTCTTTTCATCACGATTCCTTGATGGACTGAAAATTCTATATTTTCCTTGATACTTCTAGTTAATAGTTCTTCTCTAAACACAGATAATTCTTCATCTTTGTCAGTTTCCTTTTTAACAACTTTAGCTGTGATAGCCTCTGAAATGCATAATTGATTTATAGTATTTTGTTCAAGTTCATATGATTCATCCACAATGTCTTGTTTTACACTTGTGACTGGAGCCCTCGATAGGTAATCAACATGAGTATGTTGTGCCGCTGAGCGGTGCTTGATTTTATAATCAAATTGTCTTAAAAATAATGCATACCTTGTCAAGCGTAAAGCAGTAATAGCTGGTAAACTTTTTGCAGGATTGAAAATTGATTCTAAAGGCTTGTTGTCTGTTATTAAGGTGAATTCTTTTCCGTAAAGGTACTGAAACAATTTTTTTGTTGCCCAAAATATGGCTGTCGCCTCTTTATCTAAGTGGCTATAATTTTTCTCTGCATTTGTCAATGTTCTTGATATAAAATGGATAGGTTTTAATACACCATTCACTTCATTCGATAAGATAGCTCCTAGGCCATAAGGACTTGCATCACACTCCAGGACCAATGGCAGCTCTGGATCATATGGGATCAGTACTCTGTCACTAGCTAGTTCTTCCTTAATTTTTATGAAAGCTTGATCACAGGCCTTCGTCCACTTAAACTTTACATCTTTTTTTAATAGATTAGTGATAGGATGCAGTAGCTCAGATGCTCGGGGTATAAAATTGCAATAAAATAATGCTAGGCCAGTAAATGAACGTACTTCTTCTACATTTTTCGGAGCAGGTGTAGCCATAATAGCAGATACTTTTTCAGGATCTTTTTCTAATCCTTTTTCAGATATAATATATCCCAGATATCTGACCTGTCTTACAAAAAATCTGCACTTAAGTTTATTCAAATGAATATTAAATTTTTTTAACTGATCAAGACATTTAATTAGATTTTGTTCACATTCTTTTAAGGTGCATCCTTGTATAACAATATCGTCGAAATACGACAAACATCCATCAAGACTATTTAATATAGGATCTAGTATACTATGGAATAAACTAGGTGCTGTTTTTAGACCAAAAAATAATCGTTTTGCTAGGTAGGTTCCCCGGTGGGTGCTTATCGCTGCTATTTGAGCACTTTTCTTGTCCAATTTGATATGTAGATAAGCCCTTGAAATATCTAGAACGCAATAATAGCTACCATTCTTTAATTTTGTAAACAACTCCTGAATTTTAGGAATGGGGTGGTGTGCATCCACCAGCTGCTTATTTACAGTGACTTTATAGTCGGCACATAATCTCACTCCTTTGTTGTCAGCTTTCGGTACAATGACTAAAGGTGTTCCCCAAGGACAATACTCTATTTTTTCAATGATACCCTGTTTTTCAAGAGCATCCAATTCTTCATTTACCTTTGGTAGTAGGGCAAATGGAACAGGTCTCGGTTTTGAGAAAATAGGCTTCGCATCGTCTCGAAGCTGAAGTGTCACTTCGGCATTTGGAATCACCCCAGCAGTTTCATCAAAAATCGATTTATATGCATGTAAAATAGCATCAATATTTTTACTGTTTTCAGGCTGAATAGCATTTATCTTGTCATTGTGGTTATGCATGCAATCCAAATGTAATATGTTCAAGCTTTTAATCCATTCACGCCCCATGATAGGGGAAAAATTTTCTGACACAATATACAACTCCCCCAGTAAGGTTTTTCCTTTAAAAGAAATATTCACATTAGCTATCCCTACTGGTTTAATTGCTGTGCCATTGTAAGCCTTGAATTTAGTGGTACATGGTTTTAATTTAATTTCTTTAAAATTTAATTTATTTAGATCTCTTTCCGATAATATTGATACTGGGGAACCAGTGTCTAATTCAAAAGGTTGAAGCTTGTTGTTAATATACAAATCTATTAATATTTTTTTATTACTATTAATATTATTAATATAATATTGATCACCACTATCATCGCTATCATATTCAACAGTTTTGACCTTTGATGGAGGCTTATTCTGCTGATTTTGGTTTTTATTACCAGAAAAGCATACCTTTGCTAAGTGTCCCGGCTTGTTGCATTTTCTACAGCGAAGCTTATGCTTTGATCTACATTCATTTGTGACATGATTACTATTACCGCAACATAAACACAATCCCTTATACATAAACTCTTTATTTTGCTTGTTTTGGTAAGGGTTATTATAATTATTATATGATTGTTTGTTGGCAATTTTTGCGTTTTCTTGTTGTGCCTTATTTTGCCTGTTTGATCGTCCTAATTTATTGATTTCTGCGTTTGCACCATGTATTTTATTAATGTTATCATAAGTGCTATGTTTTTTATATTCCTCTTCATTTTCTTTACGGGCCGCCTCAATATTTAATGCAAGCTCCATGACTTTTTTAAGATCAGCCGTCTCTGTCGCTCCCATTTGCAAAATTTTCTCTCTTATGTAGACATCGCTAAGACCTCTAATAAACTGAGCAATGAATACAGAGTCTATTTGCTGTTTACAACTGGAACATTCCCAGTTGCACTTTTGTGCACTTAATTTTAAGGCTGCGATATATGCAGATAAGTTTTCATTTTTTAATTGTACTCTTGATAGAAATTTATGTCTCTCTGTGAAAACATTAATAGTTGGACACAATTGTTTTTCTAATAATTGTATAATTTCGGTGTACGAAAGATCATTGGGCTTTTTCGGAGCGCACAATGATGATAATAATTTATACGTTTGACTCCCTATACAATTTAGCAAAATTTGCTGTTTTGCATCACGGACATCGTCCGTCTCCGCCGTCAACTGCCGTAGTCGGAAAAAATTTTCGAGTCTTTCTCTATAGACCGAGAAATCTTCGTCTTTATTGTATATTTCAAACGTTACACTATGAGACATCAATGTATGGCTCACCGGATTAGAAGTGGACGATAATGCCGTTTTATTTGAAAGCGTGCGAATTATGCTTGTTAAAGCCTCACCTTGCTGTTTTAAAGCTAGCAATATTGCTGCCTGTGCTGCTGCATCGATCTCCGTCATTGTCCTTGTTTATTTGAAAAACTTATTAGTTTTTACAATACTATGCACGTGATGAATAAAATAATAAGTTTACAACTATTACACGTGATAAAAACAACAAGCACAAACACACTTATTCAGTCATTCACTTGAGTTTTTCTTTACCTCGTCGCCACTTTGTTATATATTAAATAATATACACGATACTTGATATAGTTATCAATTAAAATTTATTGACACATAGTTAAATAATAAGAGGAGTTGTATTATACTACAAGATTGAAAATGAATATATGCACAACAATACGCGGGCGCGGATTATATAGAGATGATATAACCTGCTTTACGAGTAACCTATATGGTATTAAAAGGCGGGAGATTTAGAACAATGACAACACTACAATATACATTAACAATATTAAATTATAAAAATATTAATGGATTACTACCAGAAGTTATAAATTAAATCTTACAGAGAGTTGGAGAAACTGCCATTTCATAATTATGTTATTTCGAGAATTCATTGCTTTCAAGTTCTTTGAATGACATTTTATATTGACTAGGAATTCTTCTGATAGGAATCAGAAGAATAATGGCTCATTTCATAGGGGAGGATATAAGAAGTCAATTATTTTGTTATATTTCATTTAATTGGCGTTCAAAGTATTTCTGGCCTACTATAACTAGGAAATTGATAATTAATACATCAAAATTTTACCTCTAGGGACCAGTAAAAGTTCGAAACGGACGGCGTCACAAACCGTGCATGAAAATCAAAAGGTAAACTAATATCACAAACCCCTTCTTATGAAAATAGGAGCTCTGGTTATCTCAAGATAGCGGTAGGAAGTAGTGACAGTAAGCTACGATATTTATAACAAAGAACTAAATAAAGAATCATAAGTACCGAATGCAGTGCACAGCCATCTTGAAGTCTCGTAATAGTTTATATAGTTTTGCTGCAATGCAAACAGAGACAAATAGCCTAGAGCAAGACTAAACACGAAACAAATTAGGCATTTGCCTCCCAAATCCCAGAGCTCTGGAATCCCGCAGTAAACAACGAAGGTAGCTCCTAAAAAGAAAACTGAGACCAATAGGAAATAACTGTAAAGGCTATTGTATAAATGCCTTTCTTCGTGGTTTATATGTTCTTCGTCGAACAGCGTAGTGTTGAGACAGACTGCAGCCACATTCACCGGAGGATCTTCGTCTTTGTGAACCCCAACACAGAATCTACAACACCAACAAAATAATACAAATTTAAGGGTCAATAAAATAGAATTAACAAATAATCTTTATCAGAAAAAAATATTTACTAGCGTTCTGATGACAAATAATTATCTTTAGGCCGCCACACAAGATCCGGATATCCGGAAAGATTTATCGGATCTGTTTTTCCAGTCTTTATTTTTCGATTGCTACACTGTCGGTCGGTAGAACTTTGTAATGTACCTTTAATAAGCAATATTATGGTTTATCCAGACAATTTTCTGGCTATTATTGTGCTACAAGTTGCCATTAAACGGCAGCAAAGAAGAATATGAAAGAGACGCATGCAAATTAAAATTGTAATTGGCTAATGGGAAGGGGGAGAAAAAATAGGGGAGGGAAGAAGTCTGTTGCATCAAGCTATTCTTGTTACCCTTCTTCTCCAGGCTTTTATAGTTTAAAACCCTATCTGATATATAAAATAACACAGTTTGTAGTGAAACACAGGAATCCAGCTAGAAATTTACTGAAAGGACAATCAAATATTTATAAAATGCCTGATTCTAGAATAATATGCTTCAAAGATATGCATATCCTGGGTTGACACAATATTTTAATTGGAAAAATTATTAAAATAATATTTTGGACTTGACAAGAACAAAAAAGAGTGTCTGTTATTAAGAAGTAAACATGTCGTTTTGCATGTGCTTGGAGCACATTTATGATTAGTTAGTATTCATTAGAATTCATTTTTTGCACTGACCTAGCCTTGCTCTCAATAGCTTTATTAACGAACAAGTAAATACTGCTGCTCTTTGTAAGACAGATGTGCCTGCCTAACTTTTTGAATCAGTTTGAGTCTCTTGAAAAGGATAGATAAAAATCGGTGATTTTAATTAGTCGTGCAGATCACTGAACTTTAATCTTATCAACTGTTTCGCTAAAGCCCAATTCTCTCCAATAGGAAATCCGTGAATCAAAAAATTTCACTCCGATTCAGTCGTAATATAAGACTAATTTAACTGTTGCTGACAAATTATTTTACTACAAAGAGATCAATTTTAAGAGTCATCAATATCAATTTTAAGAGATCAATTCTAAGCGATATTTTAATAAAATATTCCAAATAAAAAAACTTACTCTTCAGGAGGAATTATATATTCCATATCGAAATAACTACTGCCGACGACAAGGTGGCCATCTTTTATCGTGTAATCGAGAGTCTCATAAAGCAGAACATAGGTTGAGTTGTAGCATTTAAGAGACAGAGTTGAGCCATCAATGCAAACTGGCTTCTCACCGATGATGTAATTTTTACCACAGCAATCTCTCGCTAAGTGATTTGATGAGATCATCACTGGCAAGTAGATGACGATAAACCAGGATGATCTTATCAAGGACCACATCGACATATTGTTTGATTGAGGCTACTCCTGTAAATAAAAGAAAAGAATGAACATCAGTATCATACGACAAATGTTATGTGTTTTGTGACGGTAATAGTTTTGTTTCTAGTATTGGCAACTCTTTAGGGCAGCCATAAAAAGTTTAGTTTAAAATGGGACAATGGAATTGGAGAGGGGGGGGGGGGGGGGGGGGGGGGCTATTGCAGCCCACAGTCAAAAGGAGCGGTCTGGGCCGAGAAAATGTTGGGCTTTTTAAGGAAACATATATGCATTATTTAGATACAATTTTTCCTTTTCGAAATCAATTGGTAAATCAGCAGTAGGGTGGAAGGAGCAACGCCTTGGTTCAAAGGACAGAGCAACAGACATTTCATAGTTTCTATTAATAGATTAAGATCTAATCACGGTATTTGTAATTTATATTGGAAAAAAATAAACAAACCTGAGTCAAGCTTATGCTCTACAAGTAATCTAGAAGAAGACCTTGAACACATAAGGCGGCTTTCACACTGCGCGCGAGACCGATTCCGTTTGAGAAGCAAATGCATGTATTATCATGAAGCTATTCACATTAAACGCCGAGCGAGCCTGGGCCAAGTAAGACCGAGCGAGATCGAGCCGACTTGGGCGTTTTTTCGAGCGTTTTTGTTAGCTAAACGTTTTCAGCGACCGAAAACGCTTAGCTCAAAAACGCCCGAGTCGGCTCGGTCTTACTCGGTCTTGCTCGGCCCGGTCTCGCTCAGCATTTATAGTGAATAGACTATACTAATACATGTATTTGTTTCTCAAGCGGAGTCGGCCTCGCTCGGTCTTACACGCAGTGTGAAAGCCGCCTAATAACGATTTGTAAAAAATATTCTGGCCAAAGAGAGACACTTTTAACCCTAGAAAGCTAACCTGGAGTCAAAATGACTCCCATTTTTTTTTCAACTACGAATGCACGGTGTCTGTAAAACACAGAACTCCCACATCTCAGCTATGCTATCTCCCACCCTTGAATGACCCTTCTACACTTCTATCAGTTTCACATTCAGATTCTAAAGAGGACATATCGTTTGTTTTTCTGCAGTCACGGAGTCATTTTGACTCCTGTTTAGTCTTACACGTAAATATTTTGTAGGTCATTTTGACGCAGAATAGTATTTTTTAGAATAGTATGTCGTGTTTTTGTTTATTTTGGCATTTTAAATCTTATAAATTAAATATTATATAACTTTTAATTCAATAATTATTTTAAATTAAAGGTAATATAATTGTAATTTATTCATTTATAAGTTTAAATTGTTATATTTTTTTTTGTCGTTATATAAGTTAATAGAATATGAATATAGTCAAATAATGGAGAAAAAATACAATGATCTAAACGACATTTATCACTTGATGAAGGAAATGACCGATTATGAAAAAGAGCGTATTCGACAATAATGGTGACGGTTGTGATTTGGACCCTGATTTGAAAATAGAAAATGCCTTTTTTGATCCCATCAGTGATGATGAGGAAAATGATAAATTAATTGAAACAATTTACGAAATAGAAAAACCAAAGGAAAGGAAAGAAAAAAGTTACATAAAAAAAAGTAAATAAACCACTCCGGTAGATAACAATACCGGATATGTAATAGTAGTCCTGATTGAAAAACCGGAATTAAAAGGAAAAAATTGTTTTTTTATGGGAAACAAAGCACCTAAGTGTCCCTTCAACTAGCACTAAAACGTGTAAAAAAAATATTCTACATATTAGGCCTTTATATTTTAATAAAACTGGGTATAATAGATTTGGGAGTCAATATGACTCAAGGTTAGTCTTAAGAGGTTAAAAAATATGGTTAGCGTTCTAGGGTTAAATAATGATTTTAATTCAAAATCTATAGAATCCCATTTAATTATTTATCTATTTTATCAAGTAGATCTCCTCCTTTATATAAAATGTTGTATTCCTTCCTAAATAGTATAAAACTTAGTATATAAGAAACATTTATTATAATGAAAATATGGCTGTATTTTTCTGTATGGCCGATTTTTTGGCTGTGTAGCCAATGCCAAAAATAAAAATAAAAAATCAGCAGTATTTGGCCCACCTATTTCGTACTGTCTGATTTACATTACATTTATTTTAAACTGTCCTTTTTTACTTGATTTGTACCGTTTACAGGATCTGTACATTATAAAAACGATTTTGTTCGTGTCATCACGATAAATCCAATAGTTTGTTTCTTTTTTTAAAAAAAACAAACAACATAAAGTGTCACGTTTTAGGAAAATTTAGAAATAGGGGGGCATATAGTGCAGATTTAATATAGCATATTATAGCATATTTATTTATTATATATTATTATATTATTTATTATAGATTATTATAGCATATTCCTTATGATTTTGAAAAGGGGAGGAGGGGGGGGGGGACACTAGGTCTTTACACAAAGTATTTTTATTAACAAATGACAAGTTTCGGCTACTTAATAATCTTCAGATTCTAAATTAGTTGTTCACAATAGCATGTATCGTTATCGAATGATCGAGATTCACTTAATGATGAGTAAATATCACACAGTTGATAAGCAAACCCTGGATAAATAACATATTTATCAAGATTGGAAACGTCTTCAACTCATTAAGTCTGTACCTTGGAAGTAAAAGGGCCAATGTCCAAATTTTACGTTTTGGAGATAATATGTGATAGAGATATGTCTACTTAGCAGTAAAAATGCCAATGTGCGCACATAGGCATTTTTACTACTTACTCACTTATACTGAAAAGGGCCTAAGTCCGGACATAGGCCCTATATTGCCTTCTTACAGGGACATAGGCCGGTTTCACTCTGAGACTGATAGCTACTCCCTCTCACTCACCCTCAATAGTTTATGTTTAAATTAAAACCTTCCACATTGAACCATATACCATATTTACAGTTTTGTCTTCTCATTGCGTCTACCTCGTGCTTGTCCATAGTGTCATTACCTATTCACTTGTCAGTGTATTATTTGTTTTATCTTATTATTACACCTTGTTAAAAAGATTTTCAAATGTGGCCAAAATGTAGGCAAATAATATTTCGCCTCAAAAAGAACATGTTTACTGGGAGATTTTTAACACGGCAGTAGAAATCTAAAGAAGTACCAACAGAGGACATTTTTAGCTATTATAACTTTGCATTCTATCCTCCGAAGAATGACACCTGCGCCATACCCTTAGTGCGATACCCTACAAATATCTATAAATGCTTGCGGTGACAGTGACATTACCACTACACAGTGAGATTTATTAATTTTTTGACTCAAGTTTATTTTGCATTTTAAAATTTTGTATTATTAATGTTAATTACGTTGTAAAAAACATAATAAAGTATTCCTTTCTTTATTTTGTCCTGACTTTTTTATGTTTTCTCCCTTGCAGCCACTGTTGTTAAGGACCTATGTCCATTAGAAAATGTTTTTATACAGGGTCAATGTCCATAAAATTAATTAATTAGTAAACCAGCCTTAAAAATTATTCTACATAATTAATTCTATACAATAATAATAAAGAATGCCGCAACAAATAATTTAATACTTTGGGCGTGTACGATATAGTGCGGAATGAAAGAATTTCTAAAATAAAATTTGCTGCTTCTACAAAACTCACAAAATGGACATTGGCCCTTTTACTTCCAAGGTACAGAGTATGGGACAAGTTTCTCATTTTACCCAGACCTCCTGGAAAATGTCCCATTTTTTCCAAAAAACAGGACAGTTTCGGCAAACGACAGGACGCCTTCAAAAGCTTAAAAAACCGGGACTGACCCGGTCAAAACGGGAAGTATGGTCACCCTACAACGTGTCAACTTGGTAATTGATAAAATAACTTATAAATGCCAATTGTGTGACGGTAAGAGTTTTATTTCTAGTATTGGTAACTTGTCAACTAGGTAATCGAGAAAACTAGTTTCGGCACTGGTCGCATGCTCACAACTTGACACTTATAAAATGCTAATTGTGTGACGTTAAGAGTTTTGTTTCTAGTATTGGTAACTTGTCAACTTGGTAATTGAGAAAACTAGTTTCGGCACTGATCGCATGCTCTCAACTTGAAACTTATAAACTGCTAATTGTGTGACGGTAAGTGTTTTGTTTCTAGCATTGGTATTTTGATTTTGTCAACTTGGTAATTGAGAAAACTAGTTTCGGCACTGGTCGCATGCTTGCGATTTGACTCATAAATGTATTTTAAGCATAAAAGGGGTCGATAAAAAAAACTACTATTGATTTTTTTTTTTTTTTTTTTTTTTTTTTTTTTTTTTTTTTTTTAAATAAATATAGTGCTATAATTATCTTTTTCCTTTACACAGTTTTTTTTTCAATAAGTTTACAAAGAGTAATAAAATATTAAATTAAAAGGCTGCCTTTAGCTTGTTTATTTTATTGATCGCATTGTTGGTCTTTCATACCCGTTACTTCTTAACATAAAGAGCAAAGTAAAACTCTAAAGAACATATTGTAATCTTTGTGTCTATTTAATTTTCAGTGTCCGATAATAACTTGAGCCAAACTCAATCCCGATATAAGGCAAGCCGAATGGTCATGCATTTGCCTTAGAAACTGTCAAAACTTCGATTTATAAAAGTCAAGAAAATTGGCTAAACATTAGTGCAAATTTCTTGTAATCCGCAGTTTCTAGAGATCGGTCGACTAGTTCTCTTTACTAAAAAGAGGGGAAAATATACGCGGGGTGTCTCGGGACACCCGGTAGGAACGAAGTTCCTTACGCTTTTCATTAAATATAAATGATAAAATCACACTGCCAAGTATACGATACTAACAACTTATAGTTGGTAGAGTTAGAAAAGAGACAAAATTAAAAGTAACTAACTATTTGTAGTTAGTTGAGTTAAGTCAAATTAAAAGCACTTTTTATCATTGAAGCGAGCGTCTAGCAATAAATATGTATTGAATGTTGATAGAAAAAGTTAATCATGATAAGTTTATAGTTAAAAAGGACGGTTGTAGTATTGGGGGTTGGGGGACTGTTCCCTTAGACTCTCAAGGGCAGACTCCATTTAAAATATGATAAAATATAACACTGCACTACACAAAAACTTCTGCTTGTATCAGGTTGAAATTTTACATGCCTGATTCAATTGTACTTTAGACGATGTGTATGAAGTTTTATTAAAATAGTTGCGTTAGAACATAAAATATCGGTAAAAACGTTGTTTTCTCTATTTGAAACGTGTAGGTCCGCATTAATGTTTTTAGCGATCTCTAACACTTCACAGACTCTTGCTATTTACTTCAATAAAAAATGAAATATATATATATATATATATATATATATATATATATATATATATATATATATATATATATATATATATACCTGTCCTTAGTAACTAGTCATGTTAGTTTTCCGTTGTTTTGTTTTGTTTCACTGTGTTTTATCTCTTCTACTCATGTTTTAACCTTATTCTCTTTTTCACGTAAGTTTTCTTTATTACTGTTCATCATTTTTCACTTCACTCTGTATGACTTTCTATCAAACCTTAGCTTCTTTTTATATCTTATTTCTCTCTTATGTTTCTGTTTGATCTTCAATCAAACCTAATTTCTTTTTATGTCTCATTTTGTGTTTTCCATGTTTCTATTGTTTAGTTTATCGCCCTGAATGAGGGCTCAATATACGTTGCCGAAACTGTAGGCTAAAGTGAATGCTTGAAGTTTTATTTGACCGAAACCCTGAGTTGAGAGGCGCTGACATATATATATATATATATATATATATATATATATATATATATATATATATATATATATATATATATATATATATATATATATATATATATATATATATATATATATATATATATATATATATATATATATAGAAAACAAACAAAACTCAGGTTTCGGTCACAAAAATCGTCTTTATGTTACAATCCCGACGTTTCGGTTTTTACTTAAAACCTTCTTCAGGGGCAGTAAAACATCTAAACAATCAGACGATTTAAAACGTGGGTTGTTAGATGGCATGGTTGTTGGATAAACATTGAGAGTCAATAAATAAATAAATGTAAATAAACTTAACACATTAATAATCAGAAAGTTGTACACTGGTTATGGTTATCCCAGTTTTGTCAATCAAAGCGGTAGAAGGACCAACCTTTATACACACACACACACACACGTATATATATATAATATATATATATATATATATATATATATATATATATATATATATATATATATATATATATATATATATATATATATATATAATATATATATATATATATATATATATATAATATATATATATATATATATATATATATATATATATATATATATATATATATATATATATATATATATATATATACAGAAAACAAACAAAACTCAGGTTTCGGTCACAAAAATCGTCTTTACATCGTCGTGTGACGTGGGTTGTTTAGATGTTTTACGGCCCCTGAAGAAGGTTTTAAGTAAAAACCGAAACGTCGGGATTGTAACATAAAGACGATTTTTGTGACCGAAACCTGAGTTTTGTTTGTTTTCTGTTTATATTTACGGTCGAGAATTTATTCATATATATATATATATATATATATATATATATATATATATATATATATATATATATATATATATATATATATATATATATATAGTGTTTGTATAATTGAATAGAGGAAGTTAGGATTGTTTCCCGTCCTAAAATTTCAAGTTTACCTTTTAAGCTTGGGCGGATAACGTTGTCCAACGAACTCGTTCTGGGCATTGGTAAAATGAACATGCATACCAAATTTCCACTAAATCGGTCAACTTGTACTCAAGATATATCCATCGGTCGATTTCGTGACGATCGGTTTTGTGACAAATTAAGCTAATTAAATCGTTAGTTAAATTAATTACAGTCTCTATAGCTGCAGTTGTAGTTCATAATATGTCCACGATAAAAAAAGCTACAAAAAAGAATTGGTTCGTGACAACTCAGACTAACTTTCTCATAATATAATCTCGGTCCCAGATCCCAGAAAACATGAATATATTAATGCTTTCTGGGATCTGTACAGATGGTTACGCGTGTTGATCGTCGATTTGCTAGCTGTGACTGTAAACCCACCTTTAGGAAGGGTTCCTATAAAACCTTCCAAATGAAGTGAGTCCCACCCGGCACTACCGTCTACTCCAATCAAACTTTTAAAGTATAAACTCATCATGATTAACTTTAATTTGCTTAATATTAAATATTTATTGCATTAAGCTAGCTTCAATAATAAAACCTACGTGATGCTTAGGTAATACATTATTTAAAATGTATTTAACAGGTGTTTGTTTACATTTTGTTTTCGATTTTCAAGAAAATCAGATTTATTTTTATCATTATCTTGAAAACTAGATATTTCCCGGGAAAACGGCTTATATCGTTAGATTCTTATTTAAATGGACTAAATTTTAGAATTTTTTAATCAAAATCTTGGGAACCGTTTTTTTTTTTTTTTTTTTTTTTAGCTATTTTGGGGGGTGGCGTCCCCAAATTGGGGCTAAAATTCATTTCTCGATTTTGCCTCGGGTATGATTTTTCTGAACATGTATGCCAAATTTCGTCAATATCAGCTCAGTAGTTTAGACTCCACGCGTCTGAGCGCAGGGGACCTCAAAATCTCAAAATCAAATTTTAGCGCCATCACTGTACTTTCTCTTTACATGAGAAAGTAAAAAAATCGTATCACGTACCTATGATATATATATATATATATATATATATATATATATATATATATATATATATATATATATATATATATATATATATATATATATGATGAATGTGCGACAGAAGTCGATTCATGTGTTCTGATCCACCAGATTTTTCAATTCATGCAAGCTCTCGTCTCGTGATTTAAATTAACGAAATTGTATTTTTCTCATATCTAATCATATTGACAATAGACTTGCTACCCCTTATTACACATATCAGGTTTATTGTGTAATATAAAAATGCCAAGTTTTAGGGCTTCCTTCTTTCTCCCAGACTATAGGGTTTCCCCGTTTATTTAATTTTTATTTAGAGCAAAAGAATTCTTGGAGAATAAGGAAATTGAATTTACGAGATTTTTCCTTTTCTTCTTTTGCTCCGGATAAGGTTTGATATGTATAGTGAAAACCTTGTTCGTCTGATATTTATTATCATATTGCATATAATATAACGATGTCAACATTTTATTATATATTTAACGGTGGCATCATAAGCTACATCACCACACCTTTAAACTATAAAACAGGAATTTTAGCCGGCATATAAATTGTATTCGTTTCGAGCTTTGGAATGACGTTTTACATGATCTTGTATTATAATATAAAAGACCAAAAATTATTCCTTATACAGGGAATCGTGCATGGCGACATAGATTTTTCGTGAGCTGAAATAGGGGTTCTTCGCCATTTTCATCCCTGGACCTGTTGGTTCGGCATTATTTTTTAATTCCACTCATGGTCGAATATAAAATAACAAATTAACCACCAGTTAATACAGTTATAAACAGGTAACAGCAACTTGGGTATGTCTTGTTACTGCTTCGAGTAAACATGACGATGCACCACACCTCTGAAGATGCTTCCACTAGTGGAAGCGAAACGTCGGATTTGAACCCTTTGGTGACACCGGATTTCACCGGAAAACCAAGCTGTTCATTGCGAGTCTACCCGCGGAAGCCTACACACCACGTTAAATTACAGAGTTGATAAAACTTGCTGTAAATGTTCTAAATTTCTATTATAAAAGTCTACAGTTGCTTATCATTTTATTTGGTTTTTTTTATATTTTTTCCTCTAAAGTTTTTGCAAGAAGCAATGTGGCATCATGATCTAAATAATTTTTACCTCCAGGCGGGAGAAGAAGTTAACTTAACTGCCTGGCCGAGCCACAGGGAGTTATAGCAGGGAGTTAAGGCATAACTCCCTGTAAATTCAGTGCAACCAACTTAATTCTACTAAAAAAACTGCGTTTAAGGGATTTTACGAAGATTTAAGTGATTTAAAGTGGCAACAGGATTTTAAGTTGGCAACACTGTTTTTTACAAACATGACTCGCAATCAGCAGTTTTTAAAAAAGTCTTTGTTTTGTTTTAAAACGCTCCGTGTTTTGATTAAATGTTATATTAATTGTGTTGTTTTTAGTTAAATTTATTAGTTCTTTTTTAAATTTGCTCGTTTTTATTTAAATATAAAGTTACGTAAAATAGATAAATAAGGAATATCTTGTGTTATAAATTTGTATTTTTTTCCCCCCTTCTAAAGGTTAAATCTTTTACGCACCACGAGAGCAAAAAGGCATAATTCCCAGAGCAATACTTAATTCATGGTTACCTCGGCTACGCCTCGGGAACCAACATTTAAGTCGAGACTTACAATTCATGATTCCTTTGGCTTTCGCCTTAGGAATCAACTTCATTGGTCAGGGAATTATGCCTAACTTTCCTCCCTTGGTGCGAAAATAATTATTACACCGTGAGTTTATTACAAACGACGATACAAATGTTTCCTAAAAAAAAAAATTTTGAAGAAAGATAATAATATGTTAAAAGCTTTCTTTTATTCTTATAAGGGGGCTGTCCATGTAACCTTTTTTTTACCAATCTTTATTCACTGCCATGATTTAATTCGGTGAAGTGAGCTAAATAAGCTCTCGACAGAGCTGGTGCAAGGCTGTGAAAATAATATTAGAAGAACCCTTTTTAATAGTCGGGAAAACTATTCGCTTTATTTTATACCCTCATTTATTCATGGCGCTTCCTGTATTTCTTTCAGCAATGTGAACCAAAATTCCCTTTTTTCTTCAATGTGTTCTAAATTGTACAAAGTCGCACCAGATGTAGAACGTCCATTCCATTCCTCCAATAAAACACCTGTCATGTTACTCTTATGGAATGTTTAAATGGAAATGCAGGTGATTTGTCTGCAATTTCTGGCTTCAAAAGATGGCATGATAAAATCCAATGAAGGAATCATTAGATTACCTTTTATAGTCCTCAGAGTGCAAATAGTGGTATTAAAAAAATGTCCGTCTATAATAGTCTGTGCAGACCTACGCTACTGAGCTAATTGCGATTAAATTTTGCAGCTTCTTTTACAGCTTCAGATAAATCTTACCCTAAGGAAAAAATCTAGTTATGAATTTTAGCTATAAAGTTGGGGACGTTGCCCTTCACAAACCCTAATTGTTTCAAACGAATCTGACATCTCAACATATTCTGGTCAAATCCCCTCTGAGAACTTTCAGGACTTTTGAAAAGTTCATTTTCAAACATTAATGAACAACCATGCCAAATATTCAAACTTTCCGATTTAGTTCCATAAAATAGTAAAATATGGCTAAATCATAACATCGTATATTGGCCTGTTTATAATGAGGCTTAATATCTTTTTGGTTTGACGAGTCTCAGGGTGCCAGGAGAAATTTACTTATTTTTATTTCAAGTCTTGATTTTTGAAGGAGACAGAACCCCGTAAGATTGGCCCCCCAATTTTCAGTCATAGCTAAAAGCAGAGGGAGGGCCCGCACCACATCATCCCCCTAGGGGATCATATACACTCTAAATCCGGCCCTGTCAATACTCAATAAGACCTAATTGCTAGGTTCGAACAATTTGTCTGTCCTATCCGTCTAGTGCTAGTACTGTGACTTACTACTACTACAACTACTGCGAAAAAATGCAGAGTTATATCATTTTGTCATTAGTATTTTCTCTTTTTTAAATGTTTTTGTAGTTAATTTTTTTTATCTACATGATTCGTTATGTCTTCAAGTGTATCTCAGGTGGAAGTGTTACACCAAAAGATAGCTGAAAGCTCTATCATGTTTATTTGGGCATTTCAATTATAAATGGCTCGGACAAAGGAATACTTTTATGACCGATCGAAGATTTTCCAATGAAGTCACATGGCACGAAGTAGAGGCACTTACATTGACTTGGGTAACTCTGAATTTTCTTATAATGCTCATATATGTATTTTATATTTGACTTTACGTGCATATAAACTTGTATAGCTGAAAACTTATATACTAAGGTTAATGGCTCCCACGACAGATAAAGGATAAAGCGATCTACTAGCAAGACATGTGACAGAGACACTTTACCCTGTCTCTCACTAAGACTATTATCGTTGCCTTTAACTATTTATCTCGCTCAAGCGATTCAGTTATTAGACTCACGGTCATGTTCACAGACGACCCGTTTCCCAACTACAAACAGACAACCGCCCTATAAAAAACAGGACGTGGCGCAGTCCGTCCTTAACCGACACTTATTGGACAATTCAATTGCTATCAACCGATGTCACGCCATGACCTAGCAGTATAAACTCCTTTAAGACGTCGCATGACGCATGATATCCACACAGTAGATATAGAGAAAGGGCTACTATTACAATAAATATGGTAAATTTGAGAATACGGGCTTTTCGGGTAGATTCTTATAAACTTAAAATAATATGAACAGTAACTTTTTAGGTACTCATGTGAATTCTTTTAAACATTTCTGAGTTGCTTTATGACTCCAAAAAGAAAACGGTTTATTTTCTCTCCTGATTAATTCTACAGTCCTGTAGTAAACTTAAATTAATAAATGAACCATTTATTACAATTTGATATCGCTAACATACATATATATTATATTCTTGTCTCTTAAATCAGTGTTGACCTTGTGGTAAAGTTACTTATTTATTAATCATTGCAAAATATCTGAGAACTTCATATATCGATAAATATCAGGCAAACGGCAAATACCTAATCGTAGCATCTCGATGTGATTCTTTTTCATCTGCAATGACGGCAAGGGCTGAAGACGCATGTCGTATAGGAGAGGGTCCGAGGATTAATAGTCACGTCCTAAGTGTAATATCACTTTTAAGGTGTCGATATGATTAACACACACACACTTATATATATATTTTTTGAACTTATAGCTCAGCTTCTGTAATAGATAGATATATGGGGTTTGCGGGGTCTGAAAACTACATTCTTCTACTTTAAATTTCATATTTATAACTTAACAAACTATTGGATGAAAGCTATGCAATGAAGGTTTGAAAATAAGTCGTTGTCTGGGTAGTTTTGATAAAAATTAATGTATTTAAAAAATCAATGTAACAAAATTAAAAAAAAAAAAAAATGTAAATTTTTAATATGTCCTCGTCCTCCCAGTTCATTTACGACAGCCTGCAGTCTCCTTCTCCAGTGGGATTTGGCCCCAGCAATAGTAGATTGACGCATGTCATCTCAGGCATGAAGAATCCTCTTTCCAAGTTCATCAACGTCCTTTATTCTGCCTCCTACATGCACGCTTTGTTTTTACCAACCTCAGACAGAGTCAATTGGATTTAGTTCTGGACTGTTAGGGGGCCACTCGGCTAAATGCTAAATGAAGTGTAGGCAATTCTCTTGCAAGTATTGAATTGTTTGCAAGGAGCGATGGGACGGGGTACCATCTTGCATAAACGTGTAATTTGGCATTTGATGTTCAATTTCAGGCAACATTGTGCTTAACACATCTTCAATGTTTGTTATAACACTGAGAGACTCCTCCCACTTTCCTACAAAACTATAATGAACCCCCCTCCCCCTCCACCACATGGTTATTTATTCTATCAAAACTATAATACCAGACGATTACTACCCGGACGACTTTATTTAAGACCCTAATTCAAACCGTCATTGCATGGCTTTCACCCAATAGTTTGTTAAGTTATAGATATGAAATTTAAAGTAGAAGAATGTAGTCTTCAGACCCCGCTAACCCCATATCTCTATCTATTGCAGAAGGTGGGCTATATGTGTTCTAAAAAGTGCGGTTTTTTTCTGCCCACCCTATATATACTCGTACATATACTAACTGAGTACACGTGCTTCGCAAATGGCTAGATTTACAGGGGAAATAAATTTGATTTTATATTAAATAAATAAATAAATAATGTGGCATCAAAATTACGACCATCGTTATTTTGAACGATTGTCGTTGCGCGACCAATCGTCCAAATGATGTCATTTGGAAGCAAGAATTAAATGGTCATATTTTTCCTATAAACAATTTCGTATAACCTAATAATAATATGAATTTGAAGGTTCCGGCAATGATGACTTATCTCCAATAATTATTTTGTATCTCCAATAATTATATTTGAACTAACTCTCTCATATCTATTATTTTTTAATGTAATGAGTAGCCAATTCTAGATGGTATTCAAATGCAGGGCGATTAAATGATGCTACTATTAATGCCTTTCGTAGTTCCATTTGTTTTTGCTCAGCTAATTGATGAATGCCTCTGTTTGCGTTAGTTAAACGTTGATATTTCTGCTTCTAAACGTTGTCTGCTGTGTTCTCACCTTTATGGCGTATGTAAACGTACATTTAAATTCTTAATATTTTTATTCTCTTGCGAGTGTTGTTCTTCCATTCTTTATTGTCGTCGCACGTGCTTATTTTGAGCATGTCGTTATCGTCGACATATATGTTATTCATATAACAAATAAACAAATATTTCAATGTCAAATATGTAATATTATACATTACTTTGACTTTTGTACCCCGTACCCGTGTACCCAACTTTATTTCGAACACCTTACCACCTCTAAATCTTACACTAAACCTAACGATCATATTGATGAGTTTATCATCAATGATGATAAGTGTTTATCATCATTATTTTATAAGTAGTTTAAAAGTTTAAAAAAATTACGGACTTACACTGAATTTATATATATACATTATTATATATATATATATAACTTATTATAACAATTATTATTTTATTTTTATTTTTCTGTAGTAAAATTAAAAAGGTTGATAAGATATCAAGCATTAAAAATTATATATAGATAGTGTATCAGGGTTAAAAGGTTAGGATGTTATCAATATCGGAACCTTTCTCCCTATACTATGTACATACATGTATAATTTAATAATATATACTCCCGCATAACTATAGATATTTTGTTAGCAAAACTACAGTTTTTTATGCAATACAGACACCTAAATATTGGTTACACAAGCAGTCTAATCGCTAAATATAACGTGCAATTTAATTCGGTCAAAAAAACAATAAGATGTTATCGAAGTAGACATTTTAGTTGTTGACCAACATAACAAATATGTAATATTTAAATATTAACATGAAATATTCGCTTTAACCATAAAAGAACGTAATATATATTATTTAAGGCGCGATGCCGATGGAAAGAAATGATCAAGTGTAAACTTCTGATGAAGACAAGAACCTTGATGGAAATCGGCAGCCAGCTGAGTAGTCAGATTAACACTCTCAGGATTACCATCCTGAGTAATTAGGAAGGAATACAAACGAATGCAGTAGGCAGCCAGCTGAGTAGTTGTCAGATCAACTCTCTCAGGATAGTAATGCCAGTACAGCCCTATACATAGTAATTGGGAAGGAATATAAACGAATACAGTAGGCAGCCAGCTGAGTAGTTGTATGAACAACACTCTCAGCATGGTAATGCCAGTACAGCCCTATACATAGTAATTATGAAGGAATACAAACGAATGCAGTAGGCAGCCAGCTGAGTAGTTGTCAGATCAACTCTCTCAGGATAGTAATGCCAGTACAGCCCTATACATAGTAATTAGGAAGGAATACAAACGAATGCAGTAGGCAGCCAGCTGAGTAGTTGTCAGATCAACAGTCTCAGCATGGTAATGCCAGTACAGCCCTATACATAGTAATTATGAAGGAATACAAACGAATGCAGTATGCAGCAAGCTGAATAGTTTTCAGATTAACACTCTCAGGATGATAATGCCAGTACAGCCCTATACATAGTAATTAGGTAGCAATACATACGAATGCAGTAGGCAGCCAGCTGAGTAGTTGTATGATACACACTCTCAGGATGTTAATGCCAGTACAGCCCTATACATAGTAATTAGGAAGGAATACAAACGAATGCAGTAGGCAGCCAGCTGAGTAGTTGTCAGATCAACTCTCTCAGGATAGTAATGCCAGTACAGCCCTATACATAGTAATTAAGAAGGAATACAAACGAATGCAGTATGCAGCCAGCTGAGTAGTTGTCCGATCAACACTTTCAGGATGTTAATACCAGTACAGCCCTATACATAGTAAATTAGGAAGGAATACAAACGAATGCAGTATGCAGCCAGCTGAGTAGTTGTCAGATCAACACTTTAAGGATGTTAATGCCAGTACAGCCCTATACATAGTAAATTAGGAAGGAATACAAACGAATGCAGTATGCAGCCAGCTGAGTAGTTGTCCGATCAACACTTTCAGGATGTTAATACCAGTACAGCCCTATACATAGTAAATTAGGAAGGAATACAAACGAATGCAGTATGCAGCCAGCTGAGTAGTTGTCAGATCAACACTTTCAGGATGTTAATGCCAGTACAGCCCTATACATAGTAATTAGGAAGGAATACAAACGAATGCAGTAGGCAGCCAGCTGAGTAGTTGTCAGATCAACAGTCTCAGCATGGTAATGCCAGTACAGCCCTATACATAGTAATTATGAAGGAATACAAACGAATGCAGTATGCAGCAAGCTGAATAGTTTTCAGATTAACACTCTCAGGATGATAATGCCAGTACAGCCCTATACATAGTAATTAGGTAGCAATACATACGAATACAGTAGGCAGCCAGCTGAGTAGTTGTATGATCAACTCTCTCAGGATGTTAATGCCAGTACAGCCCTATACATAGTAATTTGGAAGGAATACAAACGAATGCAGTAGGCAGCCAGCTGAGTAGTTGTCAGATCAACTCTCTCAGGATAGTAATGCCAGTACAGCCCTATACATAGTAATTAAGAAGGAATACAAACGAATGCAGTATGCAGCCAGCTGAGTAGTTGTCCGATCAACACTTTCAGGATGTTAATACCAGTACAGCCCTATACATAGTAAATTAGGAAGGAATACAAACGAATGCAGTATGCAGCCAGCTGAGTAGTTGTCAGATCAACACTTTAAGGATGTTAATGCCAGTACAGCCCTATACATAGTAAATTAGGAAGGAATACAAACGAATGCAGTATGCAGCCAGCTGAGTAGTTGTCCGATCAACACTTTCAGGATGTTAATACCAGTACAGCCCTATACATAGTAAATTAGGAAGGAATACAAACGAATGCAGTATGCAGCCAGCTGAGTAGTTGTCAGATCAACACTTTCAGGATGTTAATGCCAGTACAGCCCTATACATAGTAAATTAGGAAGGAATACAAACGAATGCAGTATGCAGCCAGCTGAGTAGTTGTCAGATCAACACTTTAAGGATGTTAATACCAGTACAGCCCTATACATAGTAAATTAGGAAGGAATACAAACGAATGCAGTATGCAGCCAGCTGAGTAGTTGTCCGATCAACACTTTCAGGATGTTAATACCAGTACAGCCCTATACATAGTAAATTAGGAAGGAATACAAACGAATGCAGTATGCAGCCAGCTGAGTAGTTGTCAGATCAACACTTTAAGGATGTTAATGCCAGTACAGCCCTATACATAGTAAATTAGGAAGGAATACAAACGAATGCAGTATGCAGCCAGCTGAGTAGTTGTCCGATCAACACTTTCAGGATGTTAATACCAGTACAGCCCTATACATAGTAAATTAGGAAGGAATACAAACGAATGCAGTATGCAGCCAGCTGAGTAGTTGTCCGATCAACACTTTCAGGATGTTAATACCAGTACAGCCCTATACATAGTAAATTAGGAAGGAATACAAACGAATGCAGTATGCAGCCAGCTGAGTAGTTGTCCGATCAACACTTTAAGGATGTTAATGCCAGTACAGCCCTATACATAGTAACTACCTTCCTAATTAATTACCTTCCAAATTAAATACCTTTCTTTAATTAACTATTTACCTAATTACCTAGCCTTAGGTAAATAAATTAGGTAACGTTCTTAGCCCTTTAAAACAATATCTCAAATTAATAATAATGAACCTGTATAAATTTCTTTCATCAATTATTATGTTTTTTATCAATTTAACCTGAATTGATAACTGGTAATATAACTTAATAGAAGTTACTTGCATTAAAACATTTCGTCCTTTGGCCTTAAAATGATATACTATTGTATAGAAATAACAAGAGTTGACTCATATTTTAATTTGACACAAATAAATACAAGTATAATAATAAAATTACACAATACCAAGATAAGTAATAATAAAATTATAGCACTGACATTGTATAAATGTTATAATTATAATTAAGTAATAATTGTTATAATTAAAAAAATAAATAAACTTACCATTGTTGAATTAATCATTTTCCCTATAATTATAAGTCATTGTGAACATTTTTAATTATTTAAATAGCACTAGCCCCGTTATTTTTTTTGTTTACATTATTTATTTAGATCTACCTAGGTACAAACAACAAGATTTTTTTATGCAACTATATTATTGTCATTTGAAAATTTATGTTATTTAAATTCCTAATAGCGTTTTTACTTATTATTATTTTTTATAATTTTTTTAAAACGATTCTCTTGTTTGAAAGTTTTTTTGATTTAATTGAGTAACTGTTTGAGATAGAAGTGATAATGTTGATATTTTAATTAACTGGGGCGGTTGTCAGTGACAGAGCTTGGAGTTGTTCCGTGGTTGGTTCTCGGCTGCAGACTAATATCATTGCATGGAGGCTCTTAGTCAGTTTGTCTCCATCATCTTTTAGATTGTACCGTCGATAGGGTATCATGTATCGATACATTACCCTATATCGAATCAGCACGTCAAATATTGTAAATCGTAGCTATCGATTGTAGTCAACAACATTTTAATCAGAGCTATAGCTTTTATACGTTATCTGATGAAATCTTAAATAAAGGACAAGCCTCTTAGACATAAATTATTTAGAGAAATAGTCTCCAACGTCAAAAAGAGTGATAATTTATGGTTAGAACAGAAGATTCAAGATAATTGAGAGATTTGATTTTTTTTTTTTTTTTCAAAATACCATATCTTGGGACAAAATGTGACACAAAATGAGACACGCAAAATTTGCATGTTTATTTGACAAAATGGCATGAAAGATTAACCAATTTCCACAAGTGTTATATATTTTTGTAATCTACTCATCAATTCCTTTCATTTGATACCCCACTAAAAATGTAAGAAACAAAATTTCTTTCCCGTTACTGGAATTATCCGCCATTTTGGATTCCCTGTTAATCAGATCAAGTTGCTATTCTTATTCTTTCTATGGCCCAGAAGACCGCACACTTTACACTTATACTTTTTTTTATATTTTTAGTAACAGACTAAATATAGTTTTAGGGGGGAAGGAATACTCAAAATGTTGATATTTTTTGACAAAATTGCATGAAAAATTAAACACTTTCAACCAGTGTTACATATTTTTGTAATCCACTCTTCAATACTTTTCATTTGATACCTTACACAAAATTAAAAAAAAAAAATCACGTGATATGGATTATCCGTCATTTTGGATTTGAGCAGTTGATAATTTTGGGTTCGCTATATTTTTCCTGTGTATCTTTAATACTGAAAAGTTTCATGTTTGTATCTCTTTTGATTCAAAAGTTATTGGAACCGTACAGAGTGACAGACAGACACAGGAACGAAACTATAAGGGTTTCTTTTTTTGGTTTTACGGTGGAAACCCTAAAAATGGCTGTTAGTTTTGTCGTCTGTGCAGACGCATGCAACCTAAAATACTGGCCGATAACTATGAAATTGGGCTTTTATTTTCAGAAAAATCGTACCCGGAGGCCAAATCGATAAATTCATTTTAGCACTAAATTTAAGGGCCCGTACCCACAAAAACTCTGAAAAAAGTTATTTCTCGACAACGTTTCCGACGATTTTTAATAAACAATTCTAAAATGTAGTCCATTTAATTAGTTCCTTTGAAATAGCTATAAAAGTGGACTGAGTCAGGCCAGGTTTGATTCACCGCCGGGAAGTTATTTTTATGGTAAATTTTGATAAAATGTTCAATAATATACTTAACTGTAATAACAAAAAACGAAACAAATAATGAATGGAAAACACTGGACCGAGTAATTATGTACTCTTATTTGAGAAAATGTAGTAAGATTTTTATGTGACAGGTTTTTTTACTAGCTTTTTTTATAGCTATTTTTACAATATTTCTATTTTGAGCTGTATAGAATCCGAATGAATAATAGAAATATAACCACCGACAACGATCTGATCCAGATGTCGTTTCTCACGTTGTCCAGGTGTCGTTTTGTAAAAACTTTGCAAATTAGTTTAAAAGTGTAAAAATAACTTACCACCTCTGATAAAATTAGTCCCATCATAAATCCATGCCAAGAATTATTAATGAACCTCAGCCGTTTTATAAAATAAATAGTAGATGTTTGCCTCGATGCTGGTTAGTGAAATTAATAGTTGATGGTCGAGCTGATATCGATTGAAATTCGATGCTCACTAACCGTCTATATTCCCACCACTATCACGTAGAACATATTTTCCTTTCGGAAATTGTAAAATCATACGTTGCTATAGCAACCAAAGTTTATTGTGCCTGGAGACGTGCTTTGAACACTGTTAAGACCGACGCTCGGTTGAAACCCAAGAACATCCGTCCTAGGAGTAGCCAACCTTCACTTCTTCCCTGGTAACTGTTTTGAATGTAACAGCCTTTATCTAATATTCCTTCTCAGTTACATTTAACCAGCGCCATTTTAGTTTTCTCGTAGCTTGAGTTAATTCTCAAATGAGAACTCGTCAGGCTTACAATTTATAAAATAACTATACCAGTCTTACAATAATTGTTTACTCTGAAAGCGCGGAAAAAACGGAGAAAAATAGGGAGGAAAGTTGGTGATAATTTCTCCAATTAATAGGAAGAAAGATGACCACCAGTGGTAGTAAGAAAAGGTTGGTATTAAGAGGACTATAGTTTAAATCATATGGCGGACGGATAAGGCGGAGTAACATAGAAGTAATAAAATAATAATATAGAATATGTGTAAAGAAAAATAAACGTATCGACTGCGACCTGTAGTTAGTGACAAAGTAATATGCGGGATGCGGATGGTGGATACATGTACGGATAGCGGCGGTGGTTAAGAAGCGGTGAGGTTGAGAGGACTCTCAGCTGACACGTCTCGTCCAGCTCAAGGCGTCCGTAGCAACACTAATTGGCGGAAGAGGAGCGATTTCGATGTGGGCTAGTCCCCACTATCTCTCATTGTTTACAAACAACGGCTCGGAGTCTATCTATTATCCATTACCTCACAAACTCCTAACCATAACCGCCGGCCAAGAATCGTCGGGGACTCTTAAGGGAAATTAAAAGTAACTTCTAAAAATTAAGCAACAAGTATAAAATGATTAATAATAATTAGTGAATGAAAGTGTTAAGTGGAGTTTCCAAAAGAATATATACCTTAAATTATGAGAAAGAAAAATAAATTATAAAATAATTTCTTTACGTTATGTGAATGTAAGCGATAAATGAAATAACTACTTATAAAAAAAAGCACATAAATATATAAAGTAAAGATTATTCTGTTTGAAATAGTGGTGCGAGCTTCCTTACTGGGCGTTGGAGAAGTCCATTAGAAGTTCGCACAGATACACTGCGGACGATTCTATCGATGTCATTGGGATAGGTTTCTTCAACTATTCCCAGAGGGTAAGTTAGTGGCGAAGCGCTATCATCTTTGATCCAAACCATCTGGCCTGGCTTAAGATTTTCAGATGAAGTTGTGCACCATTTATTGCGCTGCTGAAGCATCAGCAAATACTCATTTGACCACCTTCGCCAAAAATGCCCAAGCATTGATGATAACATTTGCCAGCGGGATAGGCGGTAAATAGGTTGATCTAAAAGTGGAAGTTCGGGAGAAGCTAGAAGTGGCGATCCAATTAAAAATGGCCTGGCGTGAGGGCCTCCAATTCATCTGGACCTGGAGAGATATCGTAAAGTGGACGTGCGTTTAGTATAGATTCAATTCGAGCTAGAAGCGTGATGAGTTCCTCAAGGTTAAGAATTTGGTTTCCGACAACCCTTTTGAAGTGGAATTTAACATTCTTAATGTTGCTCTCCCAAATTCCACCCATACGGAGCTTTCGGACATATAAACTGGAAACTTATCTCTTTCTAATAAGAACTAAATATAGTTGTTCTAAAAATATGGCATTTGTCTCAGTTTTTCGCAAGAAACCAGAAATTTCTCGGAGTTCACGGGCAGCTCCCCTGAAGTTAGAACCTTGATCGCAAAACATTTGTGAAGGAAGGCCACGGCGGGCGATAAATCTACTCAACGTTGCTAAAAAAGCTTCAGTTGACAATGAAGTAAGCGCTTCCAGGGGAACAGCTTTAGTAGCCATGCAAATGAATAATGCGAAATACGCCTTAAATATGCCTGGTTTCCAGCGTAAACTTTTTAACCTGAAACGGACCTGCCAGATCAACTCCGCAACACGTGAAAGGTCGAGAAGGATTAACTCTTGGAGGCGGTAAGTCAGCCATGATGGGAGATGGTGTAGCGGCTGTAAACTTAGAGCAGATCACGCATAATCTGATGCGTTGGCGGATGACTGAGTGCACGAAAGAATCCAGAAATATCGTTGAATAAGATATCTCAATGTACGCGGACCAGCGTGTAAAAAACTCTGGTGGTAACTGTCAATGAGTGTGAGGGTGAAACTACAATGTTTGGGAAGTAATAAGGGATGCTTGGACGAGTAAGACACAAGAGCATTTTTCAAGCGTTCTCAAACACGGAGGTTACCTGAAGAGTCAATAAAAGGTGATAATTGAAGCAACCGAGACGTTTTTAATTTTTGTTGCTGAACCAGCTTTATATCTCTTTCAGAAAATAAGCAGCTTTAACTTGGCGAACGCTGAGTAAGAGAGCTTGACGTAAATTAACAACAGATAATACGCCATACTCTCTTAACGATTGATCTTTCTGTTTATAATTATAAATAAATCGCGAAACATAAGCTTGGACGCGTTGGATTCTATAAAACGAAGATATTATTCGTGTCATCCACTCTACTCTCACTTCTTGATCTTGTGACATCAAGGCGATTTCTTGCTGTTTTAGCTCAGGAAGATTATTAGAAGGTACAGGTGACCAGTCTGACTGGGGCCATTCAGAAACTGGAAGTTTGAGCCAAGAAGGTCCTTGAAACCATTCTTGAGCAGCGGCTAGCTATGTGGGATCGAGACCTCTGGAGATAATATCAGCCGGGTTGTGGTTTGTACGAACGTGTCTCCATTTATTTACTGATCTCTGTTCTAAAATGGAGCAAACTCGATTAGCGACGTAAATTTTTAGCGTATGCGGTTTCTGTAGCCACGAGAGCACAATTGTGGAATCTGTAAAGAGAAAAGTGTCATCAATCCTGACTTTTGAAAGAACCTGTTGTAATGCTCAATTTGTTTCTGCTAATAGCAAGGTTCCAGCAAGTTCAAGACGCGGGATCGTGGCTGTCTTGAGTGGGGCGACTTAAGACTTTGCCATAAGTAAGGATATAATTGGCTCATTTTTCTTACTCATGGACTTTAAATAAATCAAGCAACCGAAACCTTGTTCCGAAGCATCAGAGATACTTAATCAGCGAGGGAAGAGAGATCCTTAGTAATAGTGATCCACTCATCAATGAGTTCATTTGGAAGGCGGTAGTCCCATAAGAAGTTAGATGTTCAAAGCTTCTGCATGAAGCCTTTGTAAAATGTAAGCGGAGGGATAAATCAGAGAGGATCGTAAATCCCTGCGATTACTGATAATATGGAGCATTTTGTATAAGATGTAAGCGGTGTAGGGGGCACAATTTTGTAGGAGAAGCTGTCACTCAAAGGTTTCCAACATATTCCCAAGACCTTAACAGACTGGTCAGGAGAATCTTTAATTATTAGAGGGCTGGAAGAAGCGTTGGAAATGTGAGATAAGAAGTCAGTAGAACTGCTTATCCACTTGCTAAGTTAGAATCCACCGGCCCTGAGAAGCTGGATTAGTTGATGCGTGGTTTCAGTGAGCTCTTATAAAAAGTGGGCACCCGTTATAAGATCATCTACGAAGGTGTCCTCTAAGATAACCTTTGAAGCAATCGGGAACTTAGCCCCTTCGTCATTCACAAGTTGTATGAGGACTCTTTGGGCGTGAAACGGAGATGGTGCTAACCATACGTAACAGTGTTAAGCTGGTACTCTTTGATAGGGTCATCAGGGTTTTATCTGACCAAAATATGTTGAAAACTTCGATCTTAAGGAGCCACTAAAATTTGCCGGAACATTTTAACAATGTCACAAAAACTGACGTGTACACTTTTCTGTTCATTAACCCGTATCCTTTATTTCCTTAACCATGGTTTCAGAAGGAGAAAGTGACTTTCGGTATTGTTGCCACTTATTGTGCAGATTGATGAAATAATAGATCATTAACTTCCACAGACATGCATATGTATATCGGTGACAATGGACTTAAGGATGAGTTAGGTGAAGATAAATTAGGAGAGTATAAAAGCCACTATTACTTTTTGGCAACTTAAAAGAACTGGGGAAGAAATGGGGACTGTCCCCAAAGATCCTCAAATGGCTGTATACTGCAGTTATTAGGCCCAGAATTCAGTATGGGTCCGTTATTTGGTGGACAGAACAGAAGTGGCCAGCAAGAGGCTAAGCAAGATTCAAAGGTTAGCCTGTAGAAGTATAACGGGTGCAATGAGGACTGCACCAACGGCGGCTCTGGAGGCTCTGGTAGGACTCCCCCCACTCCATACATAAATTAAAGGAGAGGCCATTGCATATTTTGTTAGACTTAGAGACAATGATCAGCAAGGGGGTGTATACACTATGGGACACTTGGATATACAAAGGTTGGCCGAATCCAAGATCCCAGTTACAGGGGTTCGAATGAAAGGAATAGAACACCAGCTAGTGCTGAAGAGGAAATTCAAGGTAGAAATTCCATCTCGAGCCAGATGGGAATTAGGAGAAATTAAATTAGACTAGGAAACTCTAGTGGCTTATACTGGTGGCTCTAAGAACGAAAAAGGTATGTCAGGGGCGGGACTGTACCTAGAAAGGTCCGGCACCCAAGAGAGCTTCCCACAGGTACACTCACCATAGTGTTTCAAGCAGAGATCTACGCCAGAGGTGGAAAGAAAACTTGAGGTGAGGGATGCAACATCTAAACGTAGCTATATGCTCTGACAGTCAGGCAACTTCAAGCACTTTGCACCCTGAGTGTAGAGTCAGCACTAGTTAAGGAGTGCCAAGAGGCATTAGAACTGCTTGCAGAGAGGAAAGAGGTCACACTGCTTTAGGTCCCATGACACACAGGGATTCCTTGGAATGAGAAGGCAGATAAGGTAGCCAAGATAGGAGCTTCCATGCCATTCTGTGGACCGGAACCCGCCATCGATTGGTCTAGAGGACAGGCGAGGTCAACCATCAAGGTGTGGATCTGGGAAGAAGAAAGGATGGCATGGATAGGAACAGAGGGCTGCAGGCACGATTAACTGGGAATCCAAAATGACGGGTAATACCTAAAACGGGATTTTTTTATAAATTTTTTTATCAAAGTTATATCCAAAGAATTATATATTTTTGCAATCAGCTCGACGTACCCTTTCATATGATACCCCTCAAAATAAAAAATTAAAAAATTAAAAATGTGTCGAAAAAAAAATTAAAAAATGTAACTCTTCAGTTTTTTTACCCTAATTTATTTGAAAAATATTTTTTTTAAGTCGCTATATTTTTAAAATATGTGGGTAAGTACAAGACACTAACATGCCAAATTTCAAAGTGATAGGACGAAAGGTGCAGCCGTGAGAGCACGCGACAGGACGGACGGACAGACACACGCAGGAAAATATAAGGGTCCTTGGTTTTGCCTACGGACCCTAAAAATAAGGTAAAATATAAATAAACAACTGTTGGTCTCCAATATATACTTTAACTGTTTTGGTAACGAATATAAGCAATATTAAAAAAAAAAAACTGTTTACGGTATGGGAAATTAATAATTTAAATTATGAAATAGAAAACGTTAAGTCAATTTAAGGCTTTTTACGTCCTATGCATTGTTACTAAACAATTTGTTAACCCATTCATTAATTATAAACAGTTAATAAATATTTAAATTTAGCTAATTTACCCTTTTTCATATTTTTTTTTTAAACTATATGTTTTTGAGTAACTAAGCTATTCTTGTTTTTTAGCGTTGAAAAATAAAAAAGTATTCGATATTCGTTGAATAAATAATCTTCTTGGAACACTATAATTTTTTTTGGAATGAAAACCCTTTTTACTTGTTCCCGATTGTAAAATGTGATTAATCATAAATAAATCAAAATGCAAGACAATCGATTAAATTATAGATTTTTTATTTCGTGTTTCTTATTTTTATATATTTTATTTAAACAAATGAGGCTAAATTAATAATGTAGAACTCTAAAATGAATACTTACAGGCAAATGAAATACATAAAATATTTATTTGAAATTAATTTCTCTATTTTCCTACACGCAAATGGAAAAAGAGGCTTGCGCAATCCTTCTTAATGCCTTTATCAGTATTAAAAGACTACCTATAATATAGGAAAGGCTTATAGCCATATTATCTTTTTAGATAAGTAACGAGTCGATCACCTGTTCAGAATGGTTCAAGTATACGTAAAATGACAAAACTATAGAAATCCTTGTCAAATTATAACACATGGCGCATAAAGAAGCCATGTAGAATTTGCATTTCGCTCTCATATGGCTACCTCGAAACATTTTCGGTAACAACTTGCATATATTTGATCTGTCTGAAAAGAGCTTTAAAATAATATGTTCATTCATTCAAAATACTTTTATTTATTAAATTATATAATTACAAGAAGTTGTATAAAAGTAATTACGGCAAGGCATAGCCGTCTGCCGGAGAGCTTGCGTTAAACAGAAAATTCTTAACAAAAAATAAAAATTTACTAGTTATTCAAAATTTAAATATATAAAAAAAAGAAATAATAAATAAATAAAAATAACCTGCATAAAAAAAAGAATTGTTAATATTATGTAAGTATAACTGGGAAAAAGAAGATAGCAATGATAATACTATAAATTACTTCAATATATAAAATAAAAACGATCAATTTAATAATAAGTTAATAATATTAACTTTATTACAGATTAAGGGAAATTAATGTGTATTAATAAATTAGAGAGTACGGCTAGTGAGAGACTGGACTTCTTTGGTAAATTTGAATACCAGATAAAAGTTGTTACTTATTAATAAGTCAGTAATGTCGGAACCTTGGACTGTAGAAGCACCGAAGTATTGAAGACGCAGTGAAGCGTAGGCCGGACACTCAGCAAGAAAATGTAACAAATTTTCCTCGACATCTCGATAGCATATGGGACACTCCATTTCCTCCTTATCCTTATCCAGCCAGGGCACAGACTTGAGATGGATTAATTCACCTCTTAACTTGAATAAAAGTTTTAAGTCGGAAAAAGATATACTAGACTTAGAGTCTGGAGTAAAAAACCTACCATAATCAGACTTTTCAACTAATAAGGTTCGAAATAATAAAAATCTGTTTGATTCCTTGGCTTGGTTTACAGACGCTTCCATCATACTTAATTTCATTTTGCTAATTAAAGAGCTGAACTGGGATCTCCACACTGCTTTATTTTCTAGGGTTAGCTGGGAAGATGTTTTAAACTCTTGACATAACTCATTCCAAGTTTTGAACCAAAACATGTTTTTCGCTATAACCTCTTCAGCAATTACTCTAGGGTAACGATGTGGTGGGAGGTCCATTACTGAGGTACAATCATTTGTATGCAGTTTGAAGGTATACAAAAATAAGGGGTCTATAGACGTCTCCATGTGAAGCATAAAAGTAGGAGTAGCTTGAGGAAGAGAAAAGAGTTTTCTAATAAAATAACGTTGAAATTTTTCTAGAACCTCATACCTACAACTACCCCAAACCTGAGCAGCATAACAAGTAATAGCTCTAGAGACAGCATTATATATCCTGAATTTTGAGTCTAGAGGCACCTCTTGTTTACAAACAAAACTACCCCAAACTGTATTAAGTCCTTGTTTTGCAACAGCAACTTGTTCCTTCAGATGCTCATGGAGAGATAACTTAACATTTGATAAATAATAATATGTAAGATACCCATAATATGTAAGATACCATACCATGTAAGATACCATAATATGTCATGGGATTGTTGTTTAATAATGTTGACAGATTGTCATTGAGGTTTTTGTGTTTCGAATATATTCTGTACTTGTGAATGCATTATTTGAGATTATTAATGGAGTAGAAGTACGAAGTACAAGGCAGCTACGTTACAATTGGGTGTTGTAAATACTTTTTTTTGTTTTATTTATTTACATAAAAAAGATATGTCAAATAGACAAAAAAAGAATTTCCGTCGAAGTCGAGGGTTGGTTGATGAGGATGTCGTTCTCCTCGAGATTTAGAAAGGGCAGAGGCTGGATTAATTGTACCGAGGCGTCCTGTAGTTATGCCGGACAAGTTCGAGTCTGGGCGAAGGAACGACTTTATCATACGGTTTGATATGATAAGGGAAATAAACGATTGGAAAATGAGTCAAGGCACAATTTTTAGCATTGTGTTTGGTCGGTACTGAGCTAAAACTGTACTCGGTAGGTAGAAGAACAGGTTGCTCGTTGCTACCCAGTGATAATAATCCTGTCGCGAGTGCGCTAGGGTCGTTGTTTTGGTTTCATGTATAGTCAGTTTTTAATCAAATAGATCATTGTAAAAAAACACAGTGTTGTTCTTTTGTTATTAATAATTTTATTTTTGTTAACTTCAGTATTTTTTAATATTTTTGCAACAGGCAACACTGTATCTGTATCTGACACAAGTACCTATTCATACAGATATTAATGGAGAGCAATCATTTTTATAATAACAAATACATATCAGGATTGTTCCAACCCCGTTATTTTTAGCGTCCTTTGCATTTTAATAATCCCGTGGATTTGTGGATCGTACAAAAATCGTTTAGGATAGTTGTGACTACAATTCATACTGTATAAAAACCAACAAAACAGGAAACCTAATAGATTGGAAACCTTCCTTTTGTTTTTTGTTGTTATTGGTGAGATTTGACATATAACTGCGCATGTCAGAATGCATGTCTAGAAATGGGTATTGCCTTTAGCACCCGACTATACTGACTTCGGCAATACTCGGAAGTTCCGACTTTAAACAAAGCTAAGCTTTCAGTTTCTCCCGTGTTCATGACTTCTTGGTCGACCTTTAGACATACTTAACACTCTTTTTGTAAAGTTGCTCGCCACATTCATTTTGGTTGACATCTCCAGGAATGGAATCCAATTATCCACAGGTAGCTCTACGGTAAACTTTATGCGATCATGAAAGTGGTTAAAAATGCCTAGGGTTAGGTCTATCATATTACACGGAATAGACAGGATCATGTCATCTACAGGCCACCATTAAGAAATAACTTGAGAAAAATGGCTACCCTCGAAATACCGTCCAATCCCTAATTAGAAACTGGGACGGAAGTCAAGCAGACCTAAATGCAGATAATATTAAGATCCTTTGCTCTGATATGGGTAATAATAAAAGAACAGTGTTGGAAATGCTATATATACACTGCAACAGGCATGCCATGAACTACAGTTCGGACGTAGCTAATATAAGAGAACTATACAAATTTCTCTTATTGTGTAGATGTTAGTTCCTCTTTCTTCCGCTAGATTGCAGTACTATAGCTCACCTCGCCTCTACCTAGTACCAGTCTTGCCCACTGGGGCTCTGCTACTATCTGTCAAATTCGACTTAATTTACTTTTTCTCTGTTACACTTATTTTTTAGCTTCTTCTTTAATCCTTTCTTCTTTAGCCATTTCTATTATTCTTTCTCATCTCCTCTCAATAGTTTATATTGTATTAATTTTCCTGTCTTCTTTCACGGAAGTGATCTTGTACCGGTTCTTTTTATTACTTTATCTTCTTTCATTTATACGTTTCATTTTATCCTTTTCACTCCCTGCTTCACTTTCTTCCTTTTACCTCTTATTTTTGTTTTAGTTTGCCCTGAAGATGGCAACATTATAATGGTTGCCGAAACGTCGGCTATGTGAGAATTTTGGAGTTTTCATATTTATTCCCTGACCGAACCCCGGAGTTGAGTGAAGGAGTCATCTTTTATATATCTACGGTCGAGCTGAGTAGTGTGCGTTGTTTTTTAATATATATATAAAAAAAATATAAATATATATATATATATATATATATATATATATATATATATATATATATATATATATATATATATATATATATATATATATATATATGTATGTATATATATTGTACAGGTTATTTCATTTTTAATGTAAACAAAATTCAACTTTAGATAGAGCATAAACGGAACAAAAAAGTTCCTACTACAGACCATACCTCGATTTTCATATTTTTCAGAAACAGTATGACTTTTTACAGAAGTATGTTCATATTGTTTTCTATTTAAGCTAGAAAAATAACTTAAACACTATTTTAAAGGGCATAAAATTCCCTTTAAGCTTGCCTAAACAGTTGTTCCAATAGTTCTATTTAACCAGGAGTTACAGCTTTGGAAAATGAAAAAACTTTTCTTTTTTTTAAAAAAAAGAAAAAAAAACATGGTCAAAATGAGGTACTTCATAACTTCTTTATTTTTATATTCAATTTCTGTGTCCGATAAGGTTAAAAACTTTCCTATTTCATTAGCTTTGTTTGATGTAACAAATGTTATACTTCACTTAAGCATTAAGGCCGTGCTGCTAAAAATAAATACCAAAGTCGCTTAAATAAATAATTAAACAGTAGACTATCTAGGATGGAATGAATTGAAAGTATCCAAAATCAACTGTTCTTCACCTATTTCGTTAGACCCTTTAACTTTAACAACCCAAGGACGCCCTCTTCCACCGGACGGTGAAACTCAGGCTGGACGGTGAAACTCATGGCCCGACTGACCTGGACTGCCTTTCCTCTCTCCTATCCAGAATCGTTCTTTTTCATGTTTTTTTTTTTTTTTTTTTTTTTTTTTATTTGTATAATTATTAATTTAACTGTGGGGGCCCAGGTCCAGCTAACACCAAGTTAGGTGCTATTGTATTAATTAATTAGATTTTGAGTGGAAGACTACTCTTAGGAGTTGTCTGTGATGGGGCCCCAAGGTATACAACTGTGTAATAATTTCTTATGTAGGGTTTATTTTTTTCTTTTATGTATAATTTTGAAGTGAAACATCTTTAGCTGCGGTAGAGTGAATTGGCTTGGATGAAACAACATCGTGAAACCAAGTTTGCGTTTCGAGACTCGCCCAAGTGAAATATTTGAAGTGAAATTAACAATATTGAATGTTTTTCTTTTGAGACTCGTCTGTAATAGATTTTTATCAACTGCCGGCCTATGTGGGCAGTTGATTTACTGTAAAAATGTTTGCATCCGGACGAGTCTCGTACCATCGACCCCTGATATGACAATCAGACGCGTAAACCACTACACCACGGGAGTCGATGATTTACTTAAAACAAAGAATTGGTGTATAACCGTGTTGTTACATACATTTTAATAATTAATATATATAAATGTTGTTTTCATGTTTTTTCTTTATTATTCGCTTACATTTTATTAAGTGAAATTATGTTTCTTTGAGAAGTTATCTGACTGTAGTGGAATTTAAACTCTTGTTTATAAATATGTGTGTTGCTTATTAAATAAATGATTTTTATAAAATGCATTACATAAATAAGGTTTATTGTGCTATTTAGTTATTAATTAAATCTAAGTAATAACAATTCTAGTGATTTCTTTATCTTGAACCCTCCCCTTCACTGGCTTCCTCACTCACCAGTTCTCTCTATTCCTTCTTCTCCGAAATCAGTCCTTATCCCCTCCCTACCCCCCTCCTCCTCCTTCCTCCCCGTCCTCTTTCCTTTCCCTACTCTACCCTTGTTTATTGAATGAGTTGGCGCTCTATTTTACTTTTTTTTAAATTTGGTTCGAATACGAACATTCTGCGTTGACCAACCCCCCCCCCCCCCCTTTCTTAACGTCTGAGCTGAGCATAACCCATCATCTAATAGCCAACCATTAAAAGAAGGCTACAAATTTCAGGGTGTTCTTTAAGAAATGTACATGTCCCACTAAAAAACCGTTGAACCTCTTGGAGCTGCACTTAAACAGCGTAAATGGTTACTGATAACATTAACACAATTAATCCTTGCATAGTCAGCATTAGTGACAACAACACTAATAAAAACCTTTTCTAAATCACTTACGACATCAAACATTGGCAAATCCTCCAGACTACTATAACCCATGGCAAATTTATCTCCCATAGATAGCAACTGTAAACTATCATGTGGAATTTCCACATCCGTAAAATTAGTAACATTCACTTCACCGGTTAATTAAAACAAACCTATGACTTGGTAGTTAGTTGTGGGTCATAAGGGATGTAGGTATTAATAAAACTCTCCTATCTCATTGTGCTGCTATATTTCGACTTCAAACTTAAGTCATTATCAAGCATCTACAACATTAATTTCAAACAAAATCAACATAATGTTATCTCTATAATAGTCTTTTCCACTATTATTTAGGATTATTAATGTTATTCTAATGAAACCCTTTTGGAAAAATAACAATCTTACCTATTTCCTTAGCTAAAAGGATAGGTAAGATTGTTATTTTTCCAAAAGGGTTTCATTAGAATAACATTAATAATCCTAAATAATAGTGGAAAAGACTATTATAGAGATAACATTATGTTGATTTTGTTTGAAATTAATGTTGTAGATGCTTGATAATGACTTAAGTTTGAAGTCGAAATATAGCAGCACAATGAGATAGGAGAGTTTTATTAATACCTACATCCCTTATGACCCACAACTAACTACCAAGTAACTTTTGAGGGATCACCTTTCATCTTATAATCAAACCTATGACCTTGTTTGGAGTATAAAGCTTCTAACTTACTGTCTAAAATATATTTATTTTTAAAGAACTCACCCTCTCAAAGATTATTCATAGTGGAAATGTAATTCCTAACTATTCTCTCAGGCACTAAAGTAAAAGCCAAGTTGATACACCTCACTTAATTCCTCTCCTACCAATCTATGCGCCATATAGTAGCCTTAATCTCTACATTTAAACAGCCATTTCTAAACCGTTCAATAACTCTCAACATGTCATTATTGAAAGTGTCATCACCCACAACCAATTCAAGAGCTGAGCCTGTGAAATCAAGGATATGTTTAGGAAAACGCACTTTAATACTTCAAAGTTGCATGTATTTATCTCTTTATTTGTTTCAAAAGTTATTGGAACCATACAGAGTGGCAAGGGTTTCATTTTTTGGTTTTACCAACGAAACCCTAAAAAGGAATGCAACCACAACATGTGTTTAACAGCATTTTATGTTTTATTATCTCATATTTTTTTGTGATTTAATACAAAGATTTTTAAAGAATAGTATATTATGTTACAAGGCTGTGAAGTGAGTTTTTTCTTTACCGCGGCAATTACATTTACTGTCGAGCGAAGCGAGACAGTAAATATTGCCAAGGTAAAGAAAAAACACTTCAAAGTCGCGTAGCATATGCTATTTTTTCCGAGGTAGCAGACAATGAAAAAACATTAAATATTAATCACTAATCAATATATAATAATAACAAATATTAGTACATACTTAAGACTTAAAAAAAGAAACCTTAAAATGAGGTTATACTATAAGAAAAGATAAATAAAACGCATTGACATCTAGCGGATTTTTATCGTACTAGAAGCATTTCTACAAAGACTGCAGCACTACTAACGGAAGTTTTGACAACTACCCGCCGTAAAGAAAAAATCTTTTAGTGCCTAGGACGTAAAAGATTTTTTCTTTACAGCTAGGAGTAATGAAAAGATTTTTTAAGTCCACGTAATGAAAAAATGGATTTTAGCTATGTTTTTTAGGCTCTAAAGTTACTATTTCACAGCCTACCACGGAAAAACTTTTTTTTTTTAACTTTTCCTTATGTACTTGCATAATATAATAATACAGCTTAAAAAAAAAAAAAAATATATATATATATATATATATATAATTATATCACGTAATAGAGTAACCCCATTAGTGTTACAATTTAATTTATTGAAGCTTTTAAAAAGAGTATTATTGAATCTTCTGAGTACTTATTCGAATAGTGTGTTTTCTAAAATACCATTTCGTTGTGACTATCATCATTTTTCACCCTTACATTTTATTTTACTTAAGATTTTTTAACGATCTTTCTTTTTTTCCTTCTCTGATATTTAAAAAAAAAAAAAAAAAAAAAATCGAATTACATTACTTAATAGAGTAATAAAGTAATAACCTAAATATTAAAATTTAATTTTTCGAAGCTTTAAAAATTAGTATTAGCAGACCACATCCAAACACTCCAAAACTACAGACAACAAAGCAGCAGCGACAAATGGTCCAGCAAGGCTGCAATATATTGGGCTGCCAGGAAGGAGACGAACAAGATTCCTCCGAATCCGGCGTAGGGAAAAAAAAGAAAAAAGTATTAGTGTATCATCTGAGTACGGTAACTTTCATTTTCGTTTTCTTGAAAATAACTTTATTGTGACTATCATTGCTATTCGCCCCAGCCCTTCTTTTACTAATGCCAACTTGGCAATCACCTTTCTCATTGTTTTATTAGTTAAATCGTATGAATGAGTTCCATTACCGAGTCAATAGATTTGCATCTCTCAGATCTATAATTAATTCAAAAGTAAACCTTACGATGCTTATACTCAGCACAAAAATTATTCTTTAATAATTTTGGATAAAACAGGCTAACCAGCAACACACTTATGCCTTGCGACGTAGTTTGTAGCATATCGTTTCTTTCTCTATCTCGCTTATTGTAAACGCAATTTTACTGTAATTTGGTGGTAAAAAAAAACATTAGTAATACTGATATGTTCATTTTTTGATAAAATAAACATGTCAATTTTAACAACTGTTAAACGATTCCGTTCAAAATAATCACGACAGTATCATCACGAGTTTCATTTCAAAACGGAATTCACTAATTGACAACTCACTATAAATACATTAAAACTAATTAAATAAATAAATCTATCTCTGAAAAGAGTCATTATTTAATTCAATTAATTCCTTGTAATATTATTAGAAAAAAAAAAAATAAATAATATTTTCAATATAAATAAATGATATCTGGTATGAGAAATATTTGCAGATATATTAACGGCTGTAAATGAGCGTCGGTTCGATACAAAGCGTATCTCAGATATTTAATCTTTATACAGAGTTAATAATTTTAATGATGTTTTCTTACCCATTAATTAATATATAGGTTAAGATGAAGAATAACATTTCAGATTTCTCTTTTAATAATTCATGCTGTAACATTGATTTCTATTTGTCAATATTATTGTAATTTTCCTCTGCAATGATTTCAGTAAGATTATTGATTTGCAATATTAAATAAACAGGTCAAGTGTGTGCTAGTCATAAAGTCACAAAGCGAGGAGTGCTAGTCACAAAGCGAGGGTCCGTAGGCAACACTGTATTGTTTAAGTAGTACCTATTGATGGTGCTTTTTAAAATGCTAAAAAGTCTACTTTCAACTACCCTATAGGTCTGATATTCTCAAAACACAGAAACAAAATTCTGATTAAGTATTTTTTGCCTGTGAACCAGACTATATAAATACATCCAAAAGAGCATAATTATAAAAAAAAACTTATTTTGTCAATAAAAACAACTTTTTTTCAAAATATCCAAAAAGTGGCATCTTTACTTTTGGTCGAAGAATGTTCAGGAATTTTTTCATTTTATAAGCGAGATAGAAGGGGGGACACTGTTCTCACCAACTTCAAACTCGCCTACGCTCGCCCTATCAAAGTTATAACTATAACCAAACCATTATATATTTTTGTAATCAGCTCGACATACCCTTTCATATGATACTCCACACGGTCTCCAGCAAAAACAATTATTTTTTAACCCTTAAGTTTTTTTACCCTTATTCGAACAAATCGCTCACTTGACCCGAAGGCGGCGCAGTGGTTGATTCTGTGTCTAGTGGCTAGCCCACTTAGGTCGGAGCTGCCAAAACAGAAGCTATAGAACTTGGTTGGCCCTAAATCCACCACGACAGGGCGTTGGGCTACTGGAAGTCAATATTGTGAATCTAATGCTACCCCCTACTCTCAAAAAAACATTATTTTGTGGCTACCACACAACTCTCACCACTAGTCATTTTACGACACCGTCGAGCAGCGTGACCCCTCTCCTAACCTTCCTTCTCCACAATCAAATATTCCTAAGAATAAGAAAAGTCCCACATACTCCATAAAATCGGAAACCAGGGTAGAAAATTTCACTCGACAGGAATTATATTCCATTAACAAAATATAAGCCCCATAAATAAACTAAATTGAAGATGGACTTCAGTGGCCGCTACCCACTCGGATTTTCATATTTAAACTCAAATTTGCCTAATCTTTGTACATTACATTTTAAACAAAAATTAACAGCTTGTATAATTATGACTAGAGAGGTAAATAAAAAGTAACAAAACAATATTTTCACCTCAATTTTATATCAACTACAAACAAACGCGTTTCGACATTTTACATCATCTTCAGTGTGAGTGTTAGCATAGTAAGTGAAACAATTCTACCTACCTATTTACTTTACAAGCTTTTATAACTTAAAATAACAGTACAAGTAAATTGTTCATAATTATGAAGGGGTTCCAAAATGTCAGTCAAAACAATCAATCATTTTGTATAAACTTGTATAAATACAAATCAACTAATTCAATTTTTACACTTGACTTTATCATTATGTAGTATGGAGCCTACGACCGACAGACCAATTTCTAAACTATTTACAACCACATTTTTGAAATTTGATAATAGTGGTTTTTATACAAATAAATATAAAAAAAAAAAATATATACATATTTATATAAATAAAATATAAATGCACGGGTAACTTATCCAAAGAATTTTTAGGGTGAAAAAAAAGAAGAAGAAGAAATATAAAAGTCTATGAATCTTAAATTATAGGTCATTCAAGTTAAGGTTGGTTTTTTTTGTTATGGAAAAAATACTTGGGAATGAATAGAATTAAAATTTCTTTGAATGTTCAATGCGAATCTACATTGTGGTTACTGTGACATATTTACCATTACAAAGCATTGCAAAGTAAAAATAGCATAATGCTACACTTGTACATATTCGTATTCACTTAGATCTTTCAAATGTAATTGTTAAATGCTAAACGGCCGATTGGACAATCGTACGTCTGGAACCAATGTCCAGTGGTCGATGTCGAAACTGGTAAAACTCCTTTTTGAGGGATTGCCGAAGTTTAAGGTCTAGTTTCCGAATCGGTGGTGTCTCGAGAGGCTCTTAAAGCGTCGTCCTTAGGAAAGTACCTTGTTATTCAGTTCGGTCGCAAGGTCAACCCTGTACACCCCGACCACAAAAGGACAAAAAAGTAAAGGTTTTTCAAGAATGGGGCGTGCTTATCTGGACATCCATTCACAACATTGTTCGTCCACCGGACCGTCGTCGTCCTAAATCCGATTAAAATAGGAACAACATGAGCATTATGTAAGGAAGAAAGCATTGTGCGGCATTAGCTGCAGACTTGAAGGCTACCTCTGGGTCCAGCATTAGGCCTAATCTTGTAACAAGCCACTTTCCCTTCCTTAAACATCATTATTTATAATGTCGAATTTATTGTCGGTCAGACCAAACAAACTATCGAATTTCCTATAGCTAGGACATTTTTTAAGTCTTACAATATACATACTTTATTTATCAGTGAAAAGGGTTGCCGTTCTTCAGTCCCTAATTGAACTAATAATTTTTGGCACACACAAAAGATGCGTTGTGAAAAATATATTTGTTCAATTGTATAAGTGTTTGTCTGAAACGCTTCGAATGATTACAAACCTAAAGTTGTACCCAAACATAACTTATAATTTGTAACATTATACAAAAAGGGCTACATTGTAAAAGAACTTAGTTTGCGGTCTGTGTAACCTGTTACTCTAGACTCTAGATTGTCCTCGATAATTCCTACAATAGTTTCATTCAGATGCAGGAAAGGAAGAGATAAACAGCCCGGTTTTACCTATTGCTAGCAACAGATGCTGTAGATTGGACCTTTTTAAACATGATTAATAATTTGCTTTCGCTCTCTTCTAAAAATGATTTATTACGCTGGCTCGCAATTTTAACCAGGCATTTAATCCTAAACGGGAAAGAATTCTAACTTCATCTATTTAATGAGACAAACAACTTTTTTAAATAAATTGATTTAGTAAAACGAACACCGACACTTCTATGAAGTGATAAAAATCGCTAAATTTATTAAAGCGGACCTAAAAGTTTAAAATAAAGAAAACAACGTTTTTACCGATATCTTACGTTCTAACGTAACGATTTTAATGAAACTTCTTACACATCGTCTAGGCTAAAGTACAACTGAAACAGGCATGTCAATTTTCAACCTGATACAAGCAGACTTTTTGAGTAGGGAAGAAATATATTTTATAATATTTTAAATTAGTAGGCCGGGTAGGTAGAAAACAGTCCTATTTCCTACCAACTACAAGCATACTCTTTAACTATAAACTCATCATGACTAGGCATCGCGTGGCTCTATCATTGAAGCGAGCGTATTGCAATGAAATACTGAATATTGAAATTTATTAATCACGATGAATGTCATATTTGAAGATAAGTGGAAGAGGGTAGTGTGGGGAAGAGTGGGGGTACTCGGTACAGCTTTACATCCTATACAAACCTATACACACTATACGACTATAACAATCTTAACCACCCGCGGTAGCTTTTTAACAATTATTATAAATGCATCTCTTCACTACGCAAAGACTTCTGCTTGTATCAAGTTGAAATTTTGCATGCCTGTTTCAATTGTGCATTAGATGGTGTATATGAAGTTTTATTAAAATCGTTACGTTAGAACGTGAGATATCGGTAAAAAGGTTGTTTTCTCTATTATAAACGTTTAGGTCCGCTTTAATAGTTTTAGCGATCTTTATTAATTCATAGCGGTGTCGCTGTTGGTTTTAGTAAAAAATGTTATTTGAAAAAAATGTTCGTCTCATCGAATAGATGATGATAGAATCTTTTCCCGTCCTGAAATTCCAATTTAATTTTTGTACCTCTCGTTTACGCGAGCGTTGCGCGCGAACTCTTGGACGGATCACGCTGTCCAACGAACTTAGCCTGAGTATTAGTAAGAGGAACATGTATACCAAATTTCAACTAAATCGGTCAACTTTTACTCAAGTTATCGTCACACGCGTAAACGTTACTGACAGACAGACAGACAGACAGACAGACAGACAGACAGATAGACAGACAGACAGACAGACAGACAGACAGACAAGATGCATATTTCGTTGAATGTAAGAAGCTCGCTTACGCTCGCTTCAATTAACTTTTTTTCTCAATATTTAATACATATTTATTGTAAGACGCTTGCTTTAATGATACAAATAATGATTTTCTTTTAATTTGCCTTAAATCCGCTAGGTACAAACAGTTAGCTACTTTTAATTTTGTTTCTTTTTTAACTCCGCCATGTATAAGTAGTTCGCAACGAATACATAAAATTAGCAGTGTGATTTCATAATTACACACAGAAACAAATAATAAATAAATAAGAAACTTTCTGTAATATAAGGCCATTTGAATGAAAATGTCTTTTGTTCTATACTTTCGACAACAACGGTCTATAGTTTTTAAAAAAATAATGAAAAAATAAAAATAGTTTTTGCATCCTTCTTCGAGTATAGTAGTTCTTGAGTATTAAGTAGTGGCGGCAATAAAATACCCGCAGGCCCCACGGCGCGAATGGGCCTCGGGAATTTGGGAGCCCCTGGCAAGTGGTAACTTGATACATATAATGATTATATTACTCTCGTACCCTTTTCAATAAAGTCTACATTATATACGATACAGTGTTTAAAATTCAATAATCTTTATTTTATTTAATCTGATTAATGTTAATATGTTATTATTATTTACTCTTCTTTGTACGAGTTTATATAAATGTTGTTTTGAGTTAAAGAAAACATCTTTATAAGTCCTATTACAAATTGTTTAGATTGTTAATTTTTTAGTTCTAAATACTTCCTATTATTGTTGACATCTTTAAAAAAAAAATCATTTAGAGTAACAAAATGTGAGTTTTAATTTTTTATTTAATATTTAAAAAATAAATAACCAATATATGATTTCGTGTAAGTATTTAATTTATTTTTTCGTAATGTATAATAATAATTCCTATTGTTTAGATCAGAATAAGGTTATATTACTTAGGGATACAACACTGATGTTCATCTATAAAGTGTAGTGTATTAATTATAGATAAAAAAAATTGGTAGTGCGTGAAGTCTCACGTAAATAGGGTTTCGTTGGTGTTGTAAACATGAAATTAGTAGTTAGGGGGGGGGGGGATTTGGGTGTTTTTGACAAAATGGCGTAGAAAATTAAACGCTTTCCACAAGTGTTATATATTTTTGTAATCTACTCTTCAATACCTTTCACTTGATACCCCACTCAAAATTTTGAAAAAATATTTTTTTCCCCGTGACAGCAATTAGCCGCCATCTTGGATTCCCAGTTAACCCGACCAAGTTGCTATTCTTTTTTTTTCTTTGGCCCATCAGACCGCACATTTTGCATATTTTTCTATATTTTTAGTAAGAGCGGAAATACGATTTTAGGGGGGGGGGGGACACGCAAAATTTCGATGTTTTTTGACAAAATGGCGCCGAAAATTGAACACTTTCCCTAAGTGATATATATATTTGTAATCTACTCTTTAATACCTTTCATTTGATACCCCACTTAAAATTTAAAAAAAATATTTTTTTCGCATGACGTGAGTTATCCGCCATTTTGGATTTGAACAGCTGATAATTTTGAGTTCGCTATATTTTTCCTGTGTGCGCGTCAAAACGATCTTTAATACTGGAAAGTTTCACGTTTCTATCTCTTTTTATTCAAAAGTTATTGGAACCGTACAGAGTGACAGACAGACAGACACATGAACGAAACTATAAGGGTTTCTTTTTTTTTGGTTTTACCAACGAAACCCTAAAAAAGGTAAAAGACGTAGAGGGGCCCCCCAAAACCTTACCTCCGCTACTGCTATTAAGTTCAGTATATACGCTCCATCTTGATAATATAAATATTGTTTCCGCAAGAAGTTGTACATCGGACAGTCAAACAAAATAAGAACGAGGTTTTCGTTTTCATTCAAATTTCACAAAGTGCATTTTACGTCTTACTTCTCTGTGTTTATTTTATAGGTTAGTCCTTTAAGAGTAATTTTTAGTAGCCCCTGTCCAGATGTTTTAACTTGGGCCAGCAGCTTTTGAACGGAGGACGGTGGCTCTAATCGTAAATAATTAGATGCTTTATTCAGGGCTTTATACATAGGGCTGTACATGGATTTGTCGGTTTTCTCTGCATCAGACAATTTTAGCTTGAAGGGTTGTAATAAAAACAGGTTTATGCTTTCATCTTTGTATAATAATGGCTCTTTTTCGCCTCTCTCCGAGACATAGACGTGCCTGAAAACATCATTGAACTCTATATTAGTTTATAGTTCTGTTAGGTAGCAATCTTACAATAAATAACAAACAAAACCTTGAATATACAGTAACAAATTAATTTATAATGAAAAATCAACATACCTGGATTACGACGTTTATTTACATTTAATACTAAAATTTAAAATTTTCTAATTAAATTAGATTCGTCTAAGACGTAAATCCACCTACTGTTTTCCATTTATGAAACTGAATTAACAATAATTAAAATAAATCAACAAAATATCACTGATTAAATAATTTATCACATGGTAACTTGAGGTAACCTGGGACGAACCTATCCAATTTTATATTATAAATATCTAATTAAAATTTTTCATTAATTTTATATTATTATGTGCTGCTATTATTATTTACGTAATTTAGAAGGGTACGATTATTTTATATTATATTAGACAGAATCTTTTATTTTTAGTTTGTGGCAGAAGTTATGATTTGGTTAGGAATTATTTATCTTTTAATGTTCAAGATTGCCGAGAAATAGTAGTTTATGTCTTTTTAGTCTGTTTTAGTCTGTTTTTAGTCTGTTTTATAACTGTTGGTGTTGCTTATCATGGCTATGTACGCGAATTCTAGGTATTTCCGTTTCGATTCATTTTTCCGTATCTTGTGTGTATCTATGTTGTAGTGGTCTATTTTTTTATTGTTACTTTTTTGTATGGATGGCAAGTGCGGTTTTATCATTTTTGGCTTTTATGTCATAACTATGTTCTTTAGTCTACTCTTTAGTTTTTGCATTGTTTCTCCAATGTATACGTGGTCGGAGTCAAATTACGTGAGATTATTTTAGGTTTTCTGTTTTATCTTTCAGTTTATGGTTAAATATTTTATTAATTATTTTTTTGTTTAATTTTATTTACTGGTTTTAAACCGAATTTAGTCTTTCGCAGTCGAAATGATTTTAAGTTTTTTCGGATACTTTCAGATAAGCCTTCAATCGATCATTATTCCCTAATGATCTCTGTTAAAATTGTTTTGATTTTGCTTCCGAGCTTACCAAATGTAACGAAAGCTGTGACCGTTCTGAAGAACGAAATATTTTTATGCCTCCGTTTTCACAAAATCCAATACATAAATCCGTGAAGTTTACATGGTTGTTTCAAATCAAATCTGTGCGATACGGCTCATACTGTACATTCTCATACAAGAGTGCATAATTACTTGCTCAAGTGTTAACTATCTATTAGTTGTTTCGAGTTTACAAATTACATTTAACTGTTATAAGACGATTAAAGAAAGATAGTAAGACGATTATTAATATATATATACTATACTGATATCTGAATTCTCTTTCTTAAAAAAAAAAAAAATTCTCTTTCGTTAATAAAAAAATAAAATATATCAATAGTGATTCTTTGCAATAACCAAAGAAAAAAGAACACCTCAACTAATTATATAACTCATAAAATGTACGAAAAGACAATTAATGTTTAGTTGACATCAACACAAGTGCGAGTTATTTAACCACCGTGAGTTCTTCATTTCAGAGACTTAAGATTTTAAAAGCTTGATTGCGTTTGTCTAACGATAATTGGAGTAAACATTTACCGATTGGAACGAAATTTGGCACATATAGGTGCATATCAGAATTTGTGACTGATGTATAAGTCAACTAATAAACAAATAAACAGGATAACAAATTAATAAAGAAGCTAAAATTTAATAAGATAATAATTAAAGAAGCTAATAAGAAAACAAGTTGTATCAATACAATTAATAAACAAGTAGAAGTAGACGTGATGACAAATAAAGAGCCTAACAAGTTAACAAACTAAAGTTTAAACTATTAAAGAAATCAGCAAGCTAACAATAAATCAAAGTAATACGTAAACTAAGAAATAATAAGATAACGAATCAAATAAAAATCAAGTAAATAAAATGACAAATAAAGATGCTAACAAGTAAACAAGCTAAAAAGAAAACAAGTCACCTAATAAACAAGATAACATGTATACAAGCTGACAAGTAAAGAAGCAAACAAGAAAACAAGTTGACAAGTCAACTGATAAACAAGTAAGCGAGATAAGAAATAAATAAGCTAATAAGTAAAAAAGCAAATGTGTACACTAATAAACAAATTTCCAAGCTAACAATAAATCAAAGTAATACACAAATATAAAATAATTAGATGGCGAATCAACTGCAAAACAAGTCAAGATAATACCTTGTGAAGAAGTTAAAAAGTAAATTAGCTAACGAGTAAACTTATGTTTTATATACATATTTAAGATAAAATGTTATATAATAATTATTAGGATAATAATAATAATTAAGATTTTTTTAAGTATAAATTAATATTATCTTTTTTACTTGTAAAATGCGTCTTAATTATTAAAAAAAAAATATATTTTACACAAGTAGTTAATTATTATTTTCTGAGTTATATATTTTTTATATTTATTTGTGATGGAGTGGAGGTGGAACGTGTGCATTGTGTTTTCTGGGTAGGTGGCGTCTTGTTTTCCATAATAGGTACTAAGTATAAAAACCAAATATTATTGTGCTCATTTTTATGCTGATAAATGAAGGAATATTGCCCTGAATACATAGGAGCAGGAGATTTCCGCATATAAATTAGAACAGCGTCTCTAAACCTCAGAGCACCTTGAGTTCAGAACAGCTTCAAGCCCAACTCATTATAGAATTCACGGCAAAATATACTTTTTCAAATTTGTCAGTTTGGCTGACAGTCTGACACAATGTAAATTCTGTACAGTGGTCCAGGATCATATTATTAACAGATAGGTAATTGATACATAACATGTTTACCCTTAGGGTAACTTGTACATCTGTTGGGATGGGCGGACCTAGGCTTAGAAGCGGTGCCATTGGTCGACAAGGCGAGGGGTTAGTTCAGGGTCCCTACGGATTTTCCCCGACTCCATGGCCTCGTGCATCCGTCAGCCATCCTCGCCCTGTGTGGCCTTACCATATCGCTTACCTAATCTTTCCCGACAAAAGCCGTCCTCCGTAAGAAAAACATCGGCTTAGAAACCACTACCCCAAACAATACGCTTGTCCGACTCCCTTCTGCCTATTATACAGACAACTGACAATAGGATCTAGAGTGGCTTTAGCCCACTAACACTCTATTATTACAAATAGCAACGTGCGTCAAACTCGTATTTGCTACTCTTATGTATACTTTTAACAGATTAGGATATGTTACCGATGTGAAACTGAAAGCATTTCTTCAGCAGATCCTCTTTTATTTTGTAAATTGAATAAACTTTACAACATCAGAGTGCATTACGTTTAATTGTGCTTTATGCATGCACAATCCTGGTCGAAGACACCCTTTCTTATGTGGGTTACCACGAGCCAATTAGTTTCCTTGGATACTTACAATTTACATCATCTGCACCACCAGTTGAAAACCTTTGGCACCAGTTGGAAAAATTTAACGCCTTTGTACATTCTCTGATGAGATATCTGATATTAGTTTAAAGAGCATAAGTTTTTGGGAGCTATGTATGTCATTCAACACCACAGGGTGGTTGGTTATTAAAATATACTTAATATAGAATTAAAATAACAGTAATTCTAGCTTATTAATGCTGATAATACACTATTAATGAACAACACAAATTATTATAAACCATCTTAAATTTTACGAATGATGGTCAAAAGGAGTTAAGTCAGTCAACAATGTGGTCCAAAAGGGTTGTCAGGGCTTTTCCAAACTTTTGATTATACGTAGCTGTGTGCTGAAGGAATAATGATCTAAGCTTGTGGATCCTACACAGTATACTTTGAAGAGGATGAGGATTGCACTATATAATCTGGAAGTATTCACAATATTTTTAAGAGAATTGTTCAAAGTTTGTTTTTGCTCTCCTGAAAAGTTGCATTTTAAGACTTTGAATTTGGTTTTGACTACAGATATATATATATTATACTATTTTATAAATAGTAATTAAAACTAGAGATTAGTTTATGTAAATCCATAAAGATTAAAAATGTCAGATTAAATAGATAAATATCATACATGATATAAAAGTTCAAAAACTCGTCGTACTATTTGTTTACGTAATTATATTGCTTCCAAGCTTATTACTAAAGGCACAGGCCTACGGGCCCGAGCCTCCTATAGGTCCGTGTAAGACCAAATATTATAGTGATTTGATTATTTATCTTTTTTCCACCAAAAGATTAAAAAAATCAGAGATTAGGTAAATTGTTCCAAAATGTCAAATTATATAGTGTATTTTTCTCTGATGATTACCAGTGCAATATTAATATGTATTATTCCATAATGCTTAATTGAAATATCGTTTTCAGGCTTGATAATGACTGGACAGGTCGAAACGTCGCCACCTTAAGTAACTGTTTTTATTTGAATTTTACCCTTAAGAGGATCCACCTATACAAATACATAAGAAATAAAAAAGGGTACCACCACTAACCATTATAATATATATATATATGTTAAAATTGAGTGTCTTATCTAAAAAAAAGTCTGTCGTTGACATTGGACTAAAGTTTTTGAAAACATCTTCTCTAGCATTCCTCCACATCAGCCGAAATAAAGTTCCTTGGAGAAAATAATTTTGACATCCACATCTTATTCTTCTTTTAAACTTGTCTTTTTTTACTAACTCTCAAATTATAATAAATAAGCCGGAGCTTATACCGAGTTTTGATGGAACCATTTTTACAAAGTTAAATGCAAAAGTGCAATATAGTTTTAGTAATTATGATGCAGTGTAGTAAGAAAATAATGAAGAATAACCGGGAACAAGGACATACGTTCGCAAACAACTGTTTGTGTAGAATCTAGAATGCCTGTCAGGTATGGACATCGTGCTTGCGGTTGTTTGCAAAAGTTTGCACACCCTGTTTGCGGATGCGCGTTGAGAGAGTACGACGAGGCTTTAAGCCTTCTATTTTCCGACCATGTCATTACCTATTAATAAACAAATAATTAAAAGAATAACCCTTTCTCTGTATAGATTATTGAAATGTCTCTCGTATAATTTGTTAATCTTAAGTAAGTATAATAATGGAAAAAAAAAGAAAAATCTTAATAAATATAAGAAGGGGTTTTATAATGAAAGAATAAATAAGTTATTCCTCTTAAAGATATTTATTTTATTTTATTTTTTTAAATATTTTATTGATTAACACAACTACAAAATTTGCATTGCAACAAGTGATAATGTTGTTATTGTTTACATGGTGGGAGCAACGGTGTAGCACATCTAGTGACTACACTTACTTGGCTTGAATATTATAAATTAATTGTTATGCAAAATAATTAAATAATTATAAAGTAGATCAATATTATATTAAATAAGATTTGAAAATAGATAGTTATAATATAATTATAATTAATTATAATATTTAAAAAAAAATAATATAATATTTTATAGGAGTTGATCTGGCCACTGCCTCTTCAGACGTCTTGGAGGGTTACCTGGGATTTGCTGGGAAGATAAGAGTTGTACAAGAGGATTAGGATGATGGGATAAAGATACATGGAATTTTCTGTATCGGGATACGGATAGATTTCGGACAAATGGAACATTGAGGTCTTCTTGGATAGTAAGGTTTGAAACATAGTAAGGAGCATCGGTAATTTGTCTGAGGATTTTTTACTGTAGGATTTGGAGACGACGGGAATTGGAGGGCTTGGTGCTGCCCCACACTTCCGAACCCTAGGTCCAAGTTGGCTTTAGGAGTACGTTATAGATGCGAAGATTGTTGCTTAGAGTAATCTTAGACCTACGATCCAGAAGACCGAGCAGTAACTTGAATCGTCGTGTGATGTCAGTACGCTTTGTTTTGGTGTGTAGTTGCCATGTTAATCGACGGTCAAGGGTAAGGCCAAGCGCTCTATTTTGTTTTTCTGTTTAAGTCTTCTATTTGCCGACCTTGTCATTACCGATTATTAAACAAATAATTAAAATAATAACCCTTTTCTCTGTATAGATTATTGAAATGTCGCTCGTATAATTTGTTAATCCTAAGCAAATATAATAATAGCATAAAAGAAAAATCTTAATAAATATAAGAAGGGGTTTTATAATGAAATAATAAATAAGTTATTATTACTATTAAAGATAATCTGAAGCAATTATTACGTGACTGAATTATTAACTGACAAAGCATGACATAGGGTTTGATACTGGATCGTGGTTTAGACATATCGGTTTCGTTGTTATTATTCCCGGCCGCAGGTTGGACTGTTTACACAGGGGTAAGATCGCCGTGTGGTTTTAATACAAACCCACTTCAATTACAGCTTGTGCACAAGAGTCTTAGTGAATAGAACGGCAACAAAGGTATCCATTAGGAGACGATGCCACGGCTGAGGAGAGGGTGCAGTTTGTAATAGGTTTGTTTAGACCGGGGCAGAAGGGAAGGGAAATAACCTCCGGCCTAATCCCTTTCCGAAGGGATAACTTGACCGTGATGAGAAGCAACCCCAAAGCAAATATTACTGTAATCCGATACTTAGGTATCCACCTAGTAACACACACCCTTCTATCTCTTACCTAACTATAGCCGCTCTTAATTGTAAAGAGTTTTTTTTTTTTTTAAAGAAAATATTGGTTTTGACGGACAGAAATACCTATAAGCCCTTACATACTTATTTTAGCTTGGACACAAAGTGGCAAGCTATAAATCAGGCCACGTCCCTTAGTTAGACAAACTTTCACAGAGCAAACCGAGAGGAAGACAAAAGGGCTTAAGCATTGCAATTTGAAATTATTGAGCTAGAAACTTTAATTCTGAGTACTAAGTTACCGATTCCAAATTATTATTTGGCCTCAAAATGTTTCTGTTTTGAAGCCTCAAATCCGTCAGATCTCAAGCCATTATTTTGTATCGCTTTGTTACAGGCATTGGATCTAGGAATAGTAGATACCGAACCAAACTGATAACCAGACTAAAAGTAAAATATTCCTTAAAGAATGTCACGAACTTTACGGATTCTGGATTGTAAAAAATTAAAAAGTTAGGGACCAACATTCCGTGTAATAATCGAGTATATTTATTAAGCGGTCTACGTAACTCTCAGTGCTCAGTTATACTTTCTAATTTGTCGTCCAGGCAACAATATTTGAATACCTCAGTGCACGTTCCTGTCATCGTAAAGGCAAATCATCAATTCAATTGTTAGAGATTAGACATGCTTCATACTTACGGTCACATCGATTATAACTGTTAATCGTCAAAAATAAGGTCATTCTTTCAGATATTTTAATCCAAATAACGTACAATTTCTAGGTGAAATCATACAAATAAGCAATTTTATTGTGTTTATATGAAATATATACACTAATTGATTTCACTACAGGATTTTTTGTACGGGCGATCTTTCTGACTTAATGTAAGTCTTAAAAAAATCTAGCAAGCCAGTCTTGTAGGGCTTCAAGTGACTGCAGATAGGTTTATTTTTTGATCAGGCCTCTCCAGCGCCCTCTAGTGCCAAAAAATGTGTTTTTGATAGGTACCCTGTTGTCAAGGGTACTTTTTTACTTGAAGACCAAACCGAATAAAACGAATCTTATCTTGTAAAGGACACTTTAGAGATGGTAGCCTACTCTGAACTATCCTCACTCCAAACCCCTCCAAGTGGAGTTATCAGCCTCCAAAGTTGAGTGATTTCCAATAAAAAAAATGTTCTAGTGAGGAATTCTTTAATTTTTTGATGAGAGGAAGAGGGTATGGTTGGGGTGCTCTTATTTAAAGACTAAATACAAATTAATAGAAAACTTTATTCAACTGCAATTTAATTATTACTCACCTTTTCATATGAACACACCGAATTCAGGTTCTACTTAATTCAGACCTTTTTTTCGCCTAATACTACTATAAATATTTTTTTATTATGTATTACTTTTTTTAAAAAAACTGCACTTTTACAATACTAAGCTCAGCTTCTGTAATAGATAGAAATATGGGGTTAGCGGGGTCTGAAAACTACATTCTTCTACTTTAAATTTCATATTGTATAACTTAACAAAATATTGGGTGAAAGCCATGCAATGACAGTTTGAAATAGGGCTTTAAAAAAAGTCGTTTTCCGGGTAGTAATCGTGGTCTGGTATTATAGTTTTGATATAATAAATGATCATATGGTGGAGGGGGGGGGGGGGTCTTTGTAGGTAAGTGGGAGGAGTCACTCAGTGTTATAACAAACATTGGAGATGTGCTAACTACTATGTTGTCTGAAATTGAAGATCAAATGCCAAATTACACTTTTATGCAAGATGGTACCCCGTCCCATCGCTCCTTACAAACAATTCAATACTTGCAAGAGAATTGCCCAGACTTCATTTACCCAGTTAAGTGGCCGCCAAACAGTCCAGAACTAAATCCAATTGTTTTCTGAATGTACCCAATTTTATATAACATACAATTTTATAACATACAATTTTCAAATGTGCCAATAAAATAGTTTATATGGCTGATCGAGCGACACACCGACACGTGGCATCTGGTATATAAAGTTGTGTATGCCGTTTGGCAAATTTTGTCATTAAATGGATGGAATAGTTTATTTCAATATAGTTATCCGCGAGTATGCAGGGTATATATGCGAATGTTAAAATTATATCACATATAAATGCTCGCGAATAGACAAAGTCTCGAAAGTTGGGTGAACTGTACCTGATATTTATAATCATACCTGCTTTATAATCTTGGCTTATCATAATAGGAGAATTCATTGTTTGCTATAACATTCCCAGCAGTTGATTTATCTTTATATCTAAGGAAGAACTGTTTTTTTTGGACGTCTAAAAGTGCATAAATTAATAACTATCCACAGCTGATTTGGAAGCTAGGATGTATCATCTTTGTGTATAAAATATGTGATAATATTTCAAATGTAAAATTCGAATGAGTTGATTACTTATTCACTAATTTATTATATTATAATATACCTGTTATTCAAGTATAATAATAAATACACTTAGTATAAAATTACATTATAAAAAATTATATCTTTCGAGTTCCAGAGTTTATAATTGTGCCAAATAGTAAAACTTCTCTGCAGGACCTAAATACGAATTTTTTGATAATATTTAAATAATATAATAATAACCCTACTTGCCTGAGTAGACTACCCATCACCAACAAACGCCGTTTGCTCATACCCTCGGACCAATCGGTGCTGCTTTACGTGGCTGAAGTATGAACGGAGAGTCTCAACAAAGAAACAGAAAGCGGCTTGAGCGATTGCAAAGGGGAGGGGCACTCCCCGTCGCATCTGCATACCGAATAGTATAGGAGCCGGCGATTCTGGTGAAGTCAGGCATTCCACCGATCGATTTCCATGAAGAAATCCTCCGACGAAGAAAGAACTAGACTATTTTCAAAGAAAGACTTAATGAAAGGTGGCAAGCCTCTTGGGAAGCAAAGACGAGAGGACGGTGGACAGCTAAGCTAATCAGACGAGTTAGACCATGGCCAGAGAGAAATAAACGAGATTGATTTAAACTCACTCAGTTTTTAAATTATCATGGGTATTTTCAATCTTACCTCTACAAAATAGGCAAGTTTGTTTCTCCGGGTTACGTCTACTGTACTGATACAAACGACAATGCAAATAATTCTTTCTTTCACAGCATTAGATAGGACCAGGAAAGAGCAGCCTTGGAACGGATGAGTGGAAAGCTCTGCGGATTCCATTGTGGAGCAGATCTTATCCTCCGAAGATCGCTGGTACAGGGTGGCCTGTTCTATAAAAAGCATTCTGCAGACCAAAAAGGCCAAAATGGGTGCCCTTGAGTAGTTAGGACCCATGAGGGTCCTAACCTGAAGCAATGTGGTAAACAGTTCCGGGCTAGGTCCGGATGAAGGAGGAGGTGTTTTAGTCGCTGCCCAAAAAAAAGAGGCCGACACTCAGTGCATATAAAAAGCATTCCACCGATCTCTTCAAAAAATAATAATAATAATAATATGAATGCCTCAGAGTGGCATAAACAGTATTTGTCTCTATTCTGCATTCATTTATTTCAACATGCCCGACAAAATTGTTTAGATCTCACTGCTGCGAGCATTAAACTCAGAATATACTCTATATTGGTATGATGTAAAACTTTAAGTAACATATTAATATGAACTTGCGTATCTTTTTCTATTTTATAATAGACAATTCTACTATGACGAAAGCTGTGTGGATAGCACACATCTACTAACCACAGTCCTAAGACAGAGATTTGTGGTTTGATTTTTAGAGAGATAAGACATTTTGCCCATGAAGTGGATGGGGTGTCAAATCAAGTGGATGTGGTTCCCTCCGTCCAGAGATAACTTTACTTTGTATGAGAAGGTTGTAAAAGAAACTGTAATAGTACATTACGCGTCTAGTGCGAAAAGTAGCATTTTGCATGTGAATGTGGAGTTTGCACCCGAGTGACAGCGAGGGTAGTAAAACCACACGAGCAAAGCAAAATGCAGTTTTCCCACGAGTGCGTACCGTGCTTTACCTACGATTGTGGATTTTAATAATAAATAAAGAAAAAGAATTTAATAAACTTCCTGTATGTAAGTTCGTATTTCTCTTTTGATAAAGATGGCATTAATTAATTTGTGTTATTTTGTGCCGAATTAATTATTTCGGGAGGCGTATTATTCTCCTCATTTTCGTCATAATCACTTAAACCACTCATTGTTTTTCACTAAAAACTATACTCTTTCTTTCCGCACTAGGGCGGAAAAAAGAATAATTATAAATGCTCATGCGCAATGAATACAGCTACGAAAAGAATCACTGTCTACGCATCTAAACAGAGATATAATGTTTATATTTCGTATCAATCGTAGATAAAAAATATTTCAGCTAGTCTTTAACACAACTCGTAAAACCTCTGAGTCTTCTTACGAAAATTTATTTTTTTCTTAAATTTCTTGGTCTTTAGGGATGAAGTTATAAAAAAAACATTACTATTTTTTATAACATTATATTAATGGTAAATTTTCGCCCACACCTGGGTATCTTCAGCTCTAAAATTATAATGATACATTTATAATTCAATCTATTTATTATCTATAAATGATTTTACTTTATAAATAAGTATTAACAATTCAAACATTAAAACAACAAATAAATATAATTACTTTTTTTATAAAAAAAAAAAAAAAAAAACAACAACCAACAATTGAAATTCAAAAATATTTTTTTTTAACAACGGTTTACCTTTATCAATGTAACATGGAAAATGGAGTCTTCAGAGAGTTTGAATAAAAGGTTTGGGAGTGAGTAACATTTACCTACTACACACATTCTCTAGTTACTGACTACTCTGGTGGTATTTGACTCTTTCTGAACAATATATTATCTTTATCTTTATCTATCATAATAACAGTTGAAGTATATGTTGATCATTGATCACTCCCAAACCTTTTATTCAATCTTTCTGAAGACTCCATTTTCCATGTTACAATGATAAAGGTAAACCATAGTTAAAAAAAAAAGAAAAGAGTTTTAATTGTTAGTTCTTTTTTATAAAAAAAAGTAATTATATTTATTTGTTGCTTTAATGTTTGAATTATTAATAGTTATTTATAAAATAAAATCATTCATAGATAATAAATAGAATTATAAATGTATCATTATAACTTTAGGCCTGAAGATGCCAAAGTGTGGTCGAAAATTTGCCATTAATAAAATGTTATAAACAAATTGTTACTTTTCTTTATATAATTTCATCCGTAAAGACCAAGACATTTTGAGAAAAGTTAAAAAAATAAGGGATCAACAGAAGAATAAATTATATTTGAAAATTTAAAGATACCGATAAAAGTATAATTGCTGAATACAAGAGACAAATTTTGCGAAAACATTTTCTTCTTTCGCTTTTACGTCGTTTTAAAATATACGGTTCACCTGCTTTAAGGTAAAGTTACAAGTTGGTTTTGTTACAACGTAGTTTAAACAATGCTAAACTTACAGTTAATAACTTGATAAGGAGGCATCATAACTTGGCCTGTTTGTTATCTTTTCTTTACCTGTAAATGTTTACCTCTTCTTTACCTGTAAATGTTTACTTCTTCTTTACCTGTAAATTAAACTGTTACTAGGAAAACTTGTGGAAATTTTATAATAAAATACCGATACTTGTTAATTAGGTACTGAAGAAGCTTGTTATTACTTTAGGACGTCCTGATATACATACAGCGAGTGTCGGATTTCATTACCCGAGTTGGAAGACAATGAAAGGACGAATCCGAGTCAAACTCTTCAGGAGACGGATACGTTAAGTAAACCCGACGAGAATTAATTAATCCGGGAAAACATCCGGTAAAGTTCGGTACCGAAGGAAATCTTAGCCACGGACAAGAGAACAAAAGATTATATCCGATGTCGACAAGAGGAAGGGGGGGGGGGGGGGGGTTGGTTTAGGGGTGGTTAAGGAAACGGGGAGGCGGGGACCTGTATGAATAGGCCCTCCCTGGGTATAATAGGGCCCTAATGTAGGCCGACACCACCATTTTACTATTATCTACCTTAGAGTGGACCTCTTGCTCATTTTATTCCTGCGACGTACTTTACTGCGGACTATGTCGTTGCTCGAACAACCGCCTTCGTCTCCCGTGAAAACCCGGTCTAGTTTTACCATCGACTACATTTTAAACTCTGCAGGATACAAGGAGTCTGAAGAACCTCTGCCCTGGATACACTGCACCAGATATCGCCCTCCCAAGTTACAAAGTAAACCTTTTTATTAAATAATCCTATATTATAAAATTATTTTTAAAATTCGCCTTCGAATTTTACATCGACTTTAATCTTCACTCCTAATTTAAATTACTTTTTTTGGAAGCTAAATATATTGCCATAACAACGATATTACAGATTATATTTTTTATATATAGATATTATTTTTTTTTTCAGTCTTTAGACTCGACGATTTAATACTATGATCTGGTACCAAGCAAATCACAACTATGTTCATAGAGTGTTATTTATATTGGCTATACTTTGTTGTTTAATTTTGCTATTATTTCGACCATTGGCTTTTAGATTATCAAATATTCAACGTATTACTTTCGTTTTGTTCTGATGCCAAATTTAAGATTAAACTCTGATGTTCTTATTATGCTATAATACATATGTATATCTATATTTCTAAATATATACATATTGTTTTACAAGGAAAAAATGTCAAGAGTCAAACAATGAGTTAAAATTGAAGGCAATATTTTAGAGATTTTAACGCCTAATTTTTTACAATGTCCCCTAAAAAAACTATTTTCATACTGAATATAAGCTGTAGAATAGTTTTACTTAATAATTCATTAAATACTGATTCAAAAAATGAGATTGCAAGATTTTCTTTTTTTTTATCTTTCACTAGCTGACCCGGCCAACTTCGTACCGCCTAATAAACATTAATAACATAAGAAATGTATAGCTGCTAACTTTGAAAAACCATACAAATAGTTTATTTAGTTAAATAATGATGCCTTAGATGAAAAATGTATGTTACAATTTGCAATATATACTTTTACAACATAAAATACTGGCATAACAAACATACAGGTAAACAAACATTCTTTTTTATTTATATAGATATAGATTATAGAAATATTTTTCGTTTATTTTGCATTTTACCCCCCTCCTAAATAAAAATGTACATAGAAACAATTGCTGTACCTTTAATGATGCATTAAAGGTTTTCATTACTTTGTCATTTGCACCCCGTACCCCTATGTACCAAAATCGGAACATAGTTACTTACTCAGAAACCTTCACGGGAATGCGTCCAACCACTCCCCAAAGTTTCATAGCAATCAGATGATAGATAATATACTCGTAGATTATATAAATATTTCTCCAGTATTTTATACTCCCCCCCCCCCCTCCTAAATGAAAATATGACAAAAATGTACTTAACAACAATTACTGTACTCTTAAAGAGCTTTTCAACGATATGTAGCATGATAGATTTTTATTACTTTAACATTTGTACCCCGTACCCCTGTGTACCGAAATCGGAACATAGTTTTACTAACTCAGAAACCTTCCCGGCATGCGTCCCACCATTCCCCAAAGATTCATCGCAATCGGATGATAGATACAGATTATAGAAATATTTTCCCTGTATTTTCCATTCGTTACTTTGACATTTGTACCCCGTACCTCTGTGTACCGAAATCGGAACATAGTTTTACTAACTTAGAAACCTTCCCGGGAATGCTTATAACTATTCCCCAAAGTTTCATCGCAATCAACAAACATTCTTAACAAACATTCTTAAACAACGTTTGATAAACGTTTTAGGCAGGCATATGAGACAGACAGACAGACAAACATTCATTTTTATTTATATAAGATTATCTGAGACACGCGATATTCTCTGTTGATGTGAGACAATACCAATAATCAAATTTGACAACAACATTAACCGTAGCAACTATTTCTATTAGTATTATAGATTTTTTGACAAATTATCCATGAAAATAACTATCTAATCATCTTCCTAGGATCTGGTACTGCTAGGCTTTTTAATGAAGTGTTTTTAAATAAGTAAATCCCAACCTGAGAGGATAGTTATTTATGTAACTAGGCAGCAAAATGGAATTTTACTGAAGAGTGATTAGATTATCCTTTGAGCCGAAGGTGAGGTCAGGCTATGAAAATTAACTGCCGGGACAGGCATTTTCCTGCCTGTATCAATTACTTTCCTTCTGTTTTTAATATTTTAATGACAAATCAGCGAAACTTTACTTTCCAGTCTAAAAGCAGTTAAGTATTGCTTAATTTTGTTGCCGTAAGTAGATTTATTACCTTTATCTGCATAATTTTGCGGCCGTGAGTAGATAAAAAATATTCTCACTTAAATTTTAGAACTTAAAATGAGAACCTAAATAAATTTACATTTCTTTATATTTCTAGGCCAGTTTACGTGTCCGATGATAACATGAGTAAAAGTTGACCGATTTAGTTGAAATTAGGAACACATGTTTCTTTTCCTAATGCCGAGGGGAAAGTTCGTTGGACAGCGTAATCCGTCCAAAAATTTGAAAACATTAGCTTCAATTTAAAATTGGCATTCTTCGAAGGGGAAAATATTTATTACCTTCATCTATTCCTTGAGAAAAACATATTCTACAAATAAATGTTTTTAGTAAAAATAAAAAAAAGCAGTGACACCTCTATGAGGTGATAAAGATTGCTAAATCCTTCAAATCAGATCTAAACGATCATACAAAGCAAACGTTTAACCATAAAAAAACTACGTTTTTACTCATCTCTTACATTCTAACGTAACTATAAAACTTCGTATACGACATCGTCTAAAGTACCATTGAAACAGTGATGCAATATTTCAACTTAATTGAGCTGAGCTCTTATTCTATACTTTGCTTTTGGTTTGGACACATACTCCTCCTGAACGGCTGAACCGATCCTCACAAAATATAATAGTTGAACAGGAGATGTCCGAGGCGTGTAAGTTAGTTGAATAGTAGGGAGGCAACCTGCTGCTTCTGATTAAGTATTTTTTTGCCACATTACCGGACTACAACCATAATACATCGACATAACACTACAACATAAATACATCGAAAAGACCATAGTTATAAAAAAACGTATTTTGTCAATAAGAAATAAAATAATATTTTTTTCGAAATTTCCAAGAAGTGGTATCTTTACTTTTGGTCGAAGAATGTTCAGGATTTTTTTCAGATTTTTTGCACTTCACATAAGCGAGATGGAGGGGGGGGGGACACGTTTCCACTTCAAACTTGCCTACGCTCGCCCTATCAAAGTTATAACCAAAGAATTATATATTTTTGTAATCAGCTCAACGTACCCTTTCATATGATACCCCTCACGGTGTCAAAAAAAATTAAAAAATTTTAACCCTAAGTTTTTTTTGCCCTAATTTTTTTGGAAAATATTTTTTTAGTATTATAGATGAACTAACATATGTACACGAACGGACGGTGTATGTGAACTACATATGTGTGTGTCTATATTTTTAACATATGTGGGCAGGCACAAGACACATACATGCCAAATTTCAAAGTGATCGGACGAAAAGTGTAGCCGTGAGAGCAGGCGACAGGACGGACGGACAGACACACGCAGGAAAATATAAGGGTCCTTGGTTATGCCTACGGACCCTAAAAATCCTTGAATAAGACCATCAAAAGAGAATAAATTTAACTTTAAAAATCATGAAAACCCCTTCCTGAACCACACTGCTGTAACTCATACCAAAAATAAAGTATACCTACTATAAAAAAAAATTCAAGAAATCATATGGATGAGAGGAAAGATTATGGCCAATCCAAATACCTTTAACAGAAGAACTATTAATATTCAAAAACACCGACATTAGACCTTACCATGTAATCATTGAAAATAAAAGTGCTATTCAAGGTCAAAGAGGACTATAGTGACACAAGGCAAACTGGGATTCATATCAAACCACACAAAAGTAATTACAAAAATAGGTATCGAAAGATTAACAATTTTTACAAAACATGGAATTCCATTATTTACCAATATTAACTAAACCATGTAAAACGAATTACACCAAAAGATGTACCCACTCGATCCAATCCAAGCCCTCTCACGCTTACCTCCACTCTGTACGATGTCGAAACATTTATACCGCGTGTAATTCAAAGTAAAAAATGCTTACGCTACTGACATACCGAGAACGATTGTAAAGGATCAGCACGCTGTGAAACATGCGGGTTAAACCCTGACACACACGGTATAGACGAACATAATATAATCAGACCGTGCCCAAAAGAAAATCCCATATGTTCTCTCTATTGCAAACAAGAACATAAAACAATTTCCTGAATTTAAATCACAACAATCGATCAAAGAAATTATGGTCAAAAATGGTATATCTTACGGTGAAAATGAAACAAAAATAACTATAACAAAAATACTTATTCAACAACTCTACAATCTCAACCTATGCCCACACTTCCTAAAACTGAAACCCGTATACTTCAAAACCAAATTTATTATAAATCCCTTTGACAGCCTCTTTTTTTTAATTTTTATTCGATAACACAACTACAAATTTAAATTGTAACAAGTGATAATGATAACATAGGTTATGTGGCGGGAAAGACATGAAGAAGAAGTAGTCCAGTGACTACTAGGGATGGGCGGAACGGAACGTAACTATAAAAATAACTAGTTCCAGTGTTGGAACGGTTCCAATCGTTCCAAGATTTCATGGAACTACGTTATTTTTGGAACGACTTTGAAGTTTTTATTTTACTGTCGAGTTTCATTTAGTTAATAAATTTTTATTGTTTGAATTCGATACAAATTTGTTATCACCATTTTACAAAAAAATAATATCTTTTAAGAATTATCGAGCAAAATAATACGAAACGTAACTGATTAAAGAGGAAACGGAAACGAAAAAACAGTAACGAAACTAAACAACTAACTTAAAGGGAACGTTAAAAACTCGTTTCTCTTGGAACGAAACTAATGATCTTCGTTCCAAGCGCCAATACGTAACGTGTAACGTAACTGAAAAGACGAAACGGGAACGAGATAACGTAACGAAACTGTAACTCGGAGGGAACGTAAAAGATTCGTTTCGCGAGGAACGAAAACTATAGTTTCGTTCCAAGTTCCAGTTCCAGCCAAGCTGGAACGTAACGTGTGTGTCTTATGTCTAGTATAGTAGAGTAGAGTAATGGAGTGGGGATGAGAGCTCGAGTCTCCACATCACTCTAGTTATTGTGAAGCGTTATCTTTTTCTCTTTCTGAGACATTGATGCCTCTTTGCCGCTTTTTTTCTTTTAGGTCCATAGTCAACTTCTTCTTGTCACTTTCGCCCTTCGCCACTCGTTTCGTTGTTTTAGTTTTGTATAGTTAGTAAAAATACGAAATAAACAGGTGAAATTTAATTTGTTTTTTGTTTAGTTTTAGGATCTCGTTATGGAAAGAACATATTCTAGTATTTAAAAATATTATTTATACTGGTATAAAATATACTTTTAAGTAGTTACCATAATATTGTATCATAAACATTTTTATTATACTGTTTACTTGGTTGCAATTAAAATATCACTATAAAAAAATATAAGATAAAAAGATAAATAAAGAGATCTTAATAATATTATTATAAAGTTTGTATTTAATTTCAACTTTTCATCGTCAGCGTCAGTGAAGAGTGGAACTATTTAATAAAGAAACGAAACTTATTGTAGAACGAACATGGACTAGACTCAGGAACACGTGAAGTATAAGAGAAACTGTTTCTTTGGAACATAAACTGATACGTTCCAAAAATAACTAGTTCCTGGAACTAGTTATTGGTTTGGAACGAAACGTTGTAACTCGTTTCACTCATGGAACCGTTCCTCCCATCCCTAGTGACTACCCTTCCTTAGCAGTAAGAATAGTAAAATAATTATAATACAAGATAACTTTTGATAATAAAATAATGATAAAGTAGATTAATATTACTTATTTTACACGTTTAGGAATAGACAATAATAACTGTTTTTTTTGTTTTTTTTTTAAAAAAAAAAGAAAAAAGAAAGTACAGTAATAATAATATTAAAATGAGGTAACATAATTTAAGGGACAAAGATATCTTAAGGTAAGAGATCTCTAGGCCACCTCCTCTTCAAACGTCTTGGTGGGTTGCTTGGGATGAACAGAGAGGACAATAGTTGTACAAGAGGATTTGGATGGTGGGATATGGATTCATGGAATTTTTTATATCGGGATATGGTTAGATTTCGGACAAAGGGCACATTCAACAACGATAACAGACAGCCTCAAAACGATAACCATCATGGACAAACAAGTAAAGAATTTTACTTTCAAAAACGTATCCCCTCCAAAACAAACACCCGGGGGTCTAATACAGTTCAACCCTTATAATAAACCGACTCAACAAACCACAAATAATAATGAAACACTACATAATCATCTTGATAAAAATCTTATCAACCTAGTCACAGAAATAACTAAAACGTCATAAATAATAAAAGTAAAATAAATAATAAGATTTAATAGCCATCACACAGCCTGGGGTTGTTGTAATACTGACTTGAAAGGTCAAAAAGTAATAAAAGCAATCGATAAAAATAATGAAATAATCCCTAAAATATAATAAACCAACACTTATCCCTAAAATAAACCAAAAAACACAATCTTCAATACACCTCGTCATTGCTAACGCTATTGCAACTGACTTTGAATGGAATGTTTTAAATGACCCACTCGGCTCGAACCACTACCCAATTATAATAGAAACAAATTCCTTCACTTACTATGTTACACCATAAACTAATACAAATAAACGTACCAAACCAAACAGCAAATTTTATTATCAAATTAAATACTTATAGCAAACTACTATTTCACGTGAACGGAAATATAGTAGGAAGTAGAGTAACTAGAAAAGTTATAATGAGTCGTTTATATCACTTGTTGAAAGAAATAAAAAACAATTTAATTATAAAATATAAGTTTATTGGTCAATACCACAATTTTATTTTATTACAATTTATTATCAGACCTCTAAAATACTAAAATATAACAGTTTATAAAAATATAAAAGAATGACGGCTATCTTCAGCGACTTATATTTCTAGACTGACGAGAAGGTAAGGTGCTTAGTACATAAGGTCGGGTGGGGACCAGCCGTCATACTTTTATATTTTTATAAACTGTTATATTTTAGTATTTTAAAGGCTGAAACCGGTCTGATTTGTAATAAATTATAATTGTGGTATAGACCAATAAACTTATATTTTATAATTACAGTGTTTTTTATTTCTTTCAACTAGTGATATAAACGATTCATTATGTTTGATTACCACAAAATCTCAGGTAATACAACCAACTTTTTTAGAAATGTTATTCCACAGGGAGCTATTTTGAGTCCCCTGATATACATAACTCACTCCTTGGACCTCGAAATGACAATACCCCTACCGGTAAAAATACTCCAGTTTTCCGATGACGTATATACTCAATCAATAAAAACAAATTAACATGAATTGAATTTTTTAAACAAGACTGGACTAAAACTATGCCATGAAAAATCAGAACGCTGCATTTTCACTTGAAGAAATAACCTCCACCTAGAAAATAATATAGCCTTTGCAACTATAAAAATGAAAAGAAATACAGAAGTCAGATTTCTTGGTCCCTCCCTGGATCAAAAACTAACATGTAAAGAACGCAATAAAAATTTTACCTCAAAATGTGAAAAATACCTAAACACAATGAAAGTGACAAGTGACCTGCAACAAATCATGGGGAAGTGATCCAAAAACCATGACTACACTATACAGGGCAACAATAAGAGCATACTTAGACTTTGCCTCGCCTTTCTATACGGTAACGTCAAACAATACTTACAAAACTCGACCCCATTCAATACAGAGCCCTAACAATATCTATGGGATAATTAAAAACAACACCGATAGCCATAATCTTAAATGAATGTTGTGATCAGCCGCAACTTTCGGTGACATCTAGCTGACAAACTGCTATTAAAATTATATACTCAAAAATCTATCATATACACATCCATAACAGAACTATCAAATAAAACAGAGGACTAGATACTGGCGACATAAACCTGCACACTTACTCAACAATAGCTACAATTCTCTATTATACCTTACTTAGATCAAACACTACCAGTTCATCAAATTACTTATGAAAAGTTATATCAACAATCAAATATACTTGTACCCTAACAGAGGCGTAGCTCTCTGGTAGCGCCCGCCCGCAACATAAAAAAGCGCCCTTTACTTAATCCATTTTCATTTTAATTTAAATCAAATTATAATTATTATTAACTACGGGAAACAATCAAAGAAAAATACACTCCAGCGCCAGGATTTGAACCACAGGCCTCTATATTTTCAGTATAGCGCTTTACCAACTAAGCTACGCAGGAGAATGATTTTCTCTGACGTTAATGATACCTTGACCCGAATTTAAGCTTTTTCAATTTTCCACAAGTCTTAGAAGTCAACATTAATGACATATAACTAGACCGAGAAATAACGCTTATGATTATAAAGTACCCAATTAGTACCTGTACCTAGTACAATCAATTAGAAATTAATATTTTACGATTTTGGTAGTATTCATACTACGGAACGTTTAAATTTTAATTTAAATCAAATGGTTCAAATCCCGGCACTGGAGTGTATTTTTCTCTGACTGTTTCCCGTAGTTAATAATAATTATAATTTGACTTAAATTAAAATTTAAACGTTCCGTAGTATGAATACTACCAAAATCGTAAAATATGAATTTTAATCCATTTACTTGATAATGTATATAGATATTATTATCGAGTAACAGTGAGTTGCAACAATAAGAATCAAATAAGTAGCTTAGGCAATCTTAAGGAAATTATTTAAAAAATTAGTAATAGACTTCAAAAAAATAAATATAATAATAATTAGACTACTTACCTACCTACTACTATTACCCTGACACTACCTGACTACTTACTACTTAACTACTTACCTTACTACTACTTGACTGTACCTTATGAATTATTTTTTTTTGTGAGGGAAAGTTTAATTTTTGTAATTTTGTCTTACATTATGATAAGACTTAATCTTAAAACAGCGTAATAAGACTGCCCCAGGAGTCTCAATGTTTTGGGGATACAAACACACGAACCTTTGAGACTTTTGTATATATGTACATGTGTGTGTGTGTGAGTATTATGTATACATATTTATTATAGGAATACTACTATTATTGTCTTCCCTCTATTAGTCAGCTTAGGAAATAAGAAATGTATAATTTATTGTTTATAAAAAATATTATCTATTTTGCTTTATAAACAATGATTTGGAGGAAAATACAGATTCCCCTCCATGTTTGCACATTACCTTAAAAAATTATTAAATATATTGACTAATTCTATATATTTGTACTTATTTAAAAAAATATGTCTTTACATATAATGTATAATTTAAATTGTTTCTTTGTATCTGTTTAAAGAACATAAGTTTTAAGAAAAAAGTAATGTACACACACACACACACACACGTATGTAATATGTACATATATACATACAGGGTGGGCAGAACACTTTTTTGAACACTTATAGCTCAGCTTCTGTAATAGATAGAGACATGGGGTTTGCGGGGTCTAAAAACTACAATCTTCTATAACTTAAAATACCATTGGGTGAAAGCCATGCAATGACGGTTTGAAATTGGGTCTTAAATAAAGTCGCTGTCCGGGTCCCAGCAATAGTTCATTGACGCACATCACCCCAGGCACGAAGATTTCTCTTTCGAAGTTCATCATCATCAACGTCCTTTATTCTGCCTCCCTCGTGCACTCTATGTTTTTACCAACCCCAGACAAAGTAATCAATTGGATGAAGGTAAGGAATAAAGTCTGGGTAATTCTCTTGCAAGTATTGAATTGTTTGCAAGGAGCGATGGGACGGAGCTCCATCTTGCATAAACGTGTAATTTGGCATTTGATCTTCAATTTCAGGCAACATATCTTCAATATTTGTTATAACACTGAGGGACTCCTCCCACTTACCTGCAAAGAACCCCCCTCCACCACATGATAATTTATTCTATCAAAAACTATAGTACCATACAACGATTACTACCCGGACAACGACTTTTTTTAAGACCCTATTTCAAACCGTCATTGCATGACTTTTACCCAATAGTTTTTAAGTTATAGATATGAAATTTAAAGTAGAAGAATGTAGTTTTCAGACCTCGCAAACCTCATATCTCTATCTATTTCAGAAACGCTCTATCTATTACGTCTATTACTGAGCTATAATGTTAAAAAAAGGGAGGGGTTTTTTCCCTACCCTTACAACACAAAGTCTATCCTCAGCACATCAAACAGAATTACAACTGCACTATAGCTTTACTAGATTCTACGCATCCTTGCTAATAAATGTAGCGAAACGTTAGCATAAACGTTCTCACGGTGTTTTATTTGACAGCATCTCGCTAACACACCCTCTCATCATACTTGAACTGTCACGATACTTCTCCATTATCGCTACATTTCAGTCAAAATTAGTTTAGGCTAGAAAAAAGTAATATCGGAGAATTATGCTGTGATTAGTAAATATATCGGTTTTGACGAAAGCACTTTCGTACTGGAAAAGAATATTTTTAAACTGATTACGGGTTTTTCTTGTATCGCTGATTATTTCTAAATCCTCGTTATTACTATTATTATTATTATTATTTATCTCTAGACGTTTTTCTACCGTCGGAAAGTGTTTGCTTGACGTTTTGGTGACATTTCAATTAGTTTCATTTTTCCCATCGACTCCTCTCAATTTTTGATTTTGTTCGGTAAGAACGCCTTAAGCTCCTTGCGTAAATTGATCCCCATGAAGTAGTTTCTTTTTAATTTAGGATTAAAATCTTATGATAGGGTGCCCGTTAGCGTTTAGGGGATGCCTTAGTTTAGCTTTTGCTTTGCTTCTGCTTTCTCCTAACAAGAGGTAGGATAGATTAACGTCACATTACTTTCCTGTGGTGATGGTCAGCATATTCCTGTTGCCTATAGTTAAGTTATCAGTAGACGTAAAAAGTAAAAAGTTAACGCGTTACTTCTGTCGAATTATACTGGGTGACTGGGGATATATGTGAAAAAATGAAGTAGGCCGTTCTAGGTCTCAAGGGCTACAAAAAACACTATATAAGCCACGGGTCAAATCTTAACCGCTTTCCCACAAAATCAAATTTCATGATTATTTAAGATTACATACCTTTGCTCATAAAAATGCTTATTGCACCAAAAGTATAAAAGCTAGAATAAAATGTTTGGCACCGTTGTAAAGCTGACAAAATTTCCTAAAAGAAAGATGTAGTTTTAATTTTCATGCCTGCAAATTATATGACAAAAATTTTATACAAATTTTATTTTTAAGAAAATAATTTTAAAAATATTTTTTTTGAGGGCCCATATCTTGGTAAAGAGCCCAAGCTCATACTTTTCAGACTTCAGGAAAAACTTTCTAATTGACTAACGTTTCGATCAATATTAATATTATTACCCATTCATAAGGCGGAATTTTTATTAAACTTCGTTGAAAGTGAAAAAGAAACATGTTTATTGTTAATATTGTTGACACAAATATGCTTATACTAAACCAACCTTTGCTTGTTTTTAATTATTTACTCACCTGTAAGTCTAGAATTGCAACAATAAACACGTTTCTTTTTTACTTTCAGCGAAGTTCAATAAAAATTCCACCCAATGAATGAGTAATAATATTAATATCGATCGAAACGTTAGTAAATAAGCAAGTTTTTCGTGCAGTCCGAATCGTTTAAGCTCGGTTCTTTATCAAGTTATAGAATCGCAAAGCAATTGATTCTTTTCTTAAATATAAAATTTGTATACTTTGTTTGTCATGTAATTTGAGGGCATGAAAATTAAAATTACACTTTTCTTATTGGAACATTTGTCAGCTTTACAACGATACCAAACATTTTGTTCTAGCCTTTATACTTTTGGACCAATAAGTGTTTTTATAAGAAAAGGTATGCGATCTTAAAATAATCATAAAATTTGACCTTGCGGGAAAACGTTTAAGATTTTACCCATGGTTTATGTAGCGTTTTCTTTTGGCCCAGGCGTAGAACAACCTACTTCATTCTTTCACATATTACGCCAGTCACACTGTATAAAACTTACTGTTTCGTGTGCGTCATGGATACTCTAACTACTGAGCTAAGACCGAGTCACGTCAGTGAGCTGCATTTTTATGTCATTCTCACTTTCTCTTTAATCTTCAATATTTGTTTTTTCGATGGAGTGAATCTATTAACATGTGGTATCGGTTTTGTTGTAAGGATGCAGGAAGAAAGAACCCGGGAAAAGGAAACTGTGCAGGAATCCCAGGATACCTTTCAGTGCAAGTCAGATAGCTATCCTGGAGGAGAAATACGACACCAGTCCCTACCTCAACAGCACGGATCTCTCTAGGCTCGCTTCCCTACTTCATCTTTCTCATTCAAGGGTATGTCATGTTAATTCTCACCCCGTCATATTATTTGTCAAAACAACTCACTGCATTAAATTAAATCTAAAAGTCCATAGGCCTACAGAAAGGAAATACTTAACTAAAAGTCCAGTCATGCACCGTGATTTAATGAGCGAATTTTCAAAGAAATCTGCATATTAAACGAAGGTGACGACTCACCTCAAAATGATTTTTTATTGCTAAGGCAACCACTTTTATTCTGCCCGTTGCCACGGGCTTAAGGGCTAGTTTTATAATAATTCATTTTAAATTTTATATTTAAATTAAAGGTCTTATAAATTTAAATTTGCGCATGCACTGCCATTATTGATCCAATCTTGATGAAACGTTTAGACAATTATTGTCATGGAGACCAACGTTCAGGCAATCGTCATGGAAAAAACCCCTAAACCCGAATTTGAGCAACATCGGTCTAATAATATAGGAACTGAGAAATCGTTGTTTTGGAAATTCACGTTTGCGCATGCGCACACGTTGCTATTGGTCCGTTTAGGAGCTAACCCGCTCAATCCCTGAAAATTTCACCGATATTGGTCTATTAATCCCGGAATTATGGCTTTAACAACAAATTTTAGATTTGCGCATGCGCAGCTATTACTGATCCTAAGCGGCTTTAAAAGAAATTTTGCGCTGATTCCGAATATAATAAATTTTAATATGTTTAAGATACTACTTTTTAGAAAAAGAAAAAAAAAAAAATTTGGTACACAGAGGTACGGGGTACAAAAGTCAAAATAGTATATACCCTTCAAGATGCATGTCGTTGGAAATCTCTTTAAGAGTATACAGTTGTAATTGTTGTTATGTACACTTTTGTCATTATATATATATATATATATATATATATATATATATATATATATATATATATATATATATATATATATATATATATATATGTATGTATAAGTAAGATGGGGGAAAAATGGAAAAACACGTTTTTATGCTATTTCTGACCCTAAATTGTCAAAATTTGACCTCTAAATGGACTCCAAATATTCTGGCCTGCAAACTCATCCTTTCTTTTGATATTATTGACATTCTAGCATTTGATTGGATTTTGTAAGTGCATCCTAGGATGAGATATCGTCTGGAGTGATACATACATAAAGAAGTGTTAAATTTCAGGAATGGATTAAGAATGGTCTAAAACGGATTTCCATGAAGAAAATTTTCAAAAATTCGCATTACAAAAATTTTGAAGCCATTGCAATAGCATAATTTTCTTCGAAAATTAGCTAAAAGGGCCCCATACACAGTCGAACCAGTCGGCAAGACGGTGCATAGAATCTCTTCATTCCTCGAGCCCGACTGGCTCGCCGTTGGTCCTACACATTCGAACCCTCGCTCCGACTGGCAGTCTCATTTCAGTTGTGATTAAACATTAAATGTTATTAGTCATGTTATTAGTCATGTTATTAAATCCTAGCCCCAAGTAAAATAAACATGTCTGTGAAGTGGAAAAGAAGAAACGCATATGGACAAAGGGATGGTAGAGAAATAAATCTAAATTTTGTCATGTTAATCTATTGCATACAGTAAAAGTTCAAGACCACAGAGATTATAGACATTTTTTACGAATGGATGCGATTTTTTATGAAGGAGGATGTGGCCTTAGTGAATTAATTTTTTTCATTATTTTATATTATTGGATTAACTTCACGACATTTTTCTACAAGTTCTACAAATGAAATGTTTCTCAAATTTCTATTTGAATGTGCTTCTGATTTAACCTCCCATAAACAAAGTCTTTCTCGGTAGAGATTAATACATTTATCCTAAAAATCTTTATTTTCCTCCAACATGACGAAATTATTAAAAAACTGAATTAAAAATTAACAGAACAAAAAACAGAAACAAAAATGGGGCCCCTTTTTAAGGGCCCAATTCAAGTAACTATAGCAGGGGGTCGGCAACTTATTTGCCTACAAAAACGCATTAGCAGATCATAAAATCGCTTTGGGCGTACATGCCGGCTTTTGACGAGCAAAAACAATGAAGGTGGATACTTTCAAAAAACTTAATACCTCCTTATCTTTAACTCGATGCCAAGAGGTAAAGGGAGCAAAATAATGGCAAGGCCATAATATCGGAAATTGGCGGGCGTTAGAAGTACACCGAGGCGCCGGGTTACCGACCCCTGAACGAGAGGATGGACGGATAGTGTATTCGTAATACGCTTGAAACCAAGGTGCGAACATGGTCGAACCTGGTGATTCCGAATCCCAGAGAGGAGAAACATATCTCACACTGATCATCTGTAAAGGGACTGATTGTCTAATTAACTCACCCTGTCACCTGTCCCGAGTCTGCCATAATCTAACGAAAACAAGAATAAAACTTACAGGAAATTAATCTTTTTATAAATTAGTCGTACCTATAGTATTCTCAAAGGGCGCTTAAGGTCCTTATTCCTTCAGCACGGTAGACACACGCGGATGGCACGAATGGGGTGTTTTCCAACAACGCGGCCTACACGGTGTTTAGAAGTTTAATTAATCAGTGTATCGATGACATTTTGCTACAATTTTCATTGATAAATATAAAACGGATTATTTTAAAGAAATAAATTGTAGATAAATAAACTTTTTCCGTGGTAGGCTGAGAAATAGTAACTTTAGAGCCTAAAAAACATAGCTAAAATCAATTTTTTCATTACGTGGACTTAAAAAATCGTTTCATTACTCCTAGCTGTAAAGAAAAAATCTTTTACGTCCTAGGAACTAAAAGATTTTTTTTTTCCGGTGGGTAGTTGTCAAAACTTCCGTTAGTACCGCTGCAGTCTTTGTAGAAATGCTTCTAGTACGATTAAAATCCGCTAGATGTCAATGCGTTTTATTTATCTTTTGTTATAGTGTAACCTCTTTTTAAGGTTTCTTTTTTTAAGTCTTAAGTATGTACTAATATTTGTTATTATTATATATTGATTAGTGATTAATATTTAATGTTTTTTCATTCTCTGCTACCTCGGAAAAAATAGCATATGCTACGCGACTGTGAAGTGTTTTTTCTTTACCTTGGCAATATTTACTGTCTCGCTTCGCTCGACAGTAAATGTAATTGCCGCGGTAAAGAAAAAACTCACTTCACAGCCTAGTAACATAATATACTATTTTTTAAGCAAACACTAAAATTCTAACAATTTAATCATTTTGGCAAGTAATTACGGATGGTGTGAAATTTTCTCAGCTATAATTTACGGCCTTAACAGTTGTTCAAAAATTGTATTGTTATTTAGGAAAATAGCAAAAAACTGACAAATAATTTAAGCCACCAATTTAAGTACCTGGCCAAGGAAAACCTAGAATTTTTAAAGGAAATACCTTGAAAACCATTCGAGTTATCAAAGCAATCATATGGACCTCTTTTGAAGACATTTTTGTGATCTTTAATTATTTTCCATAGATTGATTTATTTTGTATGCCTAATCTTTTTCAAAATATTTTGGATAAACAAAAAAATTGGACCTTTTTTTTCTAAGATGTGTCATAGCTCTCCCCTCAGAACTTACAAGACATTTGATGTTTTATTTTCAAACATCAATGAAAAAATATCATGACAAATATCCAAACTCTCCGAATTAGTTCTACACAAATATGCCCAAATCTAAGATTCGTATACTGGACAGTATACAATGAGGCTTGATAACTGTTTGTTTTTGATGAGTTTCAGGTCTCAACAAGATATTTTAAGTCTTGATTTCTTGAAATTTCCATTAAGAAGGATCCCTCTCCTTATTTCTGACCCCATAAGATTGGCCCTACTGTATTTAATTTAGTCATAGAAAAAAAAATAGGGAAGGGCTCACCACATTATCATCCTAGGGCTCCACATACTCTAAATCCAGGCCTGAGAAAAATATAATCAGAATGAAACTAGAAAACACATTACAACTAAATAAATAATAATCTGCCAGATAATATAGAAGAGTCCAGAGTCAGTTCATATCATCAGATCAGGAAAATGTAACAAGGTGAAACCAGTAGGATATTATCAATAGGGTTTTTATCTAAAGGTTTCTGGGTAGAGATGCCTGCATGACAAGAAGTTATCTTTATAGTTAGGACAGAAAAGGCATCAAAATGGCACCAGCTATGCCATCTGATAAAATTAGATGTCAAAAAGCTTAATAAACTTTTAAAAATTTTGAATGCTTATAATAAAAATTATTGTATAATGTTCAAAAATACATGACATGACATGCATGGGAATTCTTTAAAAGAAGGTATTTCATAAAAATATTTTTTTAAATTGATTAATTAAAAAATAACATGAAAAAACAATTTTTAATGGCCATGTATAATGTATTGATGATTTATTTCACATTCCTAATTTTGTGTAATATATGAACTCTCCACTTTAATATAAAAAAACTACTTTTATCTTGCTGTTTTGGAAGAATACAAGAAGTACTAAACCAAGTCTTTACACAAGAAGAACATCCGAGCCGCGCAAGGGAGCTAGACTGCTTCCGGAGAAATAGTGTGCGTCTGACGGGTTATCGGCTGTGAGCCGCGTGCGTCAGACGTGTGTGTAAGACGCGTGTGTAAGACGCGTGCTAGCAAAACACCTCTGTTGATGTGTAGCCGCGCTCGTCTGTTGCTTTTTAGGAAAACCCCTTTTACCTGTCGTTATTATAAATATGTACCAATATAAAACAAACAATTAATTTCTTTTGATTTTCTTTTTCTTTTTAATTTTTAATTCTTAGTTTTCTTTTGTGGCAGGTAAAAATATGGTTTCAAAACCGAAGAGCTCGGGAAAGGAGAGAAAACAACACTAAAGGATGTTTAATACCTAAAGATAAAGACAAGAAATGGGCCGGAGAAGCCGGAGTGGTACCAGACGAACGGTTCCAGTCGTCTTTCAGACCTTGGGAAGAAGGAGCTTTACATAGCGAATGGGCTCTCTTAACTTCAGGTCCATTCCGAGAACCTGCATATTTCAGCAACCCTGAAGATCGATCAGATCACAATCTGCACAGATATTTCAACAAAGAAATCATGTCTTGGTTACATTCCAAGATACCTTCGGACTGATTCATCGTTTAACCTTCTACGTTATTTATACTCTATATTTGTGTTCTTTATATATATTCTTGGTCTATGTTGTAAATCGCTAAAAATAGCCTGGCTATAAAATTATAATTTATTTAATATATTGCTCAACACTCATTGTTTATTAATTCGATTGTTCCTCGTTCCTGAATAGATTTAGCTACAGATTCTATCAACTAGTGCAATTCCCAGGCCATTATTTTCTCTTATCACAATACAACTTTATCGTATTGTTATTGCAGACTCGTTACTGATATCGATGGATGTTTCGGGTCAATAACTATTTCATCAGTTAGGAAAACTAGCAGAGCTTATTTATAAGAAAAACTCAAAGAGGTCGGCATGTGGCGACCTGAAAAAAAAAACTGATAACAATAATTATTCAGTTTATTGTGAAATTATATGACTTTATATATATATAAATATACGTTAATGTGTATAAATATACACGAATATATATAAATATACACGAATATATATAAATATACACGAATATATATAAATATACACGAATATATATATAAATATACATGAATATAGTTAATTAATAGTAGTAGTGGCTGCTGCGTTGAACAGCAGTTACTTATGCAGTAATTTATGCAGCACACCATTTAATTGGTTGCTTGAGCATCCTTCAAGTGTATGCTAAACTAACAAATCTTAAGTTAATCAAAATTAAATATAATCTATAAAATAAATATAATAACTTTACTTGTTATTAGTAGTGGCTGCTGCGTTAAACAGCAGTTACTTATTTATGCAGCACACCATTTAATTGGTTGCTTGAGCATCCTTTAAGTGTATGGTAAACTAACAAATCTGCAAAACTCTTACTTTTTAGAAGAGCAAAAAGTGTTTTTGCTCTCTTGAAATGTATAAGGATTTTGCAGATTGAAGAATTTAGCATACACCCGACAATGCATGGGTGGTCCTAAGACTATGCACTCTGTTACAGTCGTGTCTTTATCTAATTGCTCCACATTTCCGGTAAAGCCGTATTTTATTAATGGGTGAAGCCAGCTTTGAGCAAAGGAAATAATGCCTAAAATGCTACTGCAAGTTAAAAACCTTTTGTAAAAGTACAATCTGAGTACTGCCACAAAATAAACTTTCGCTGGTAAGCCACACGGACATGTCGAAATCTCTGGTAAATTACAAAATTTTCCAACATCGTCTACAGATTCTTATTTCCTCGATAGTACTCCAGCAGGGCTAATGTACAAATCTCCTCATCCTCGTAAATCAACGGTTTATTCGAACTTCCAGCATATATATTGAGTAAGTAATGGTAGTTTAGTAATATTCGGATAAAAGAATCAGGTAACGAAAAACACTCGTTCCTACAATGCTTTGAAAGCCACACAAAATGGCTTCATTTTAAGTCGCCGTCTTGCACTACAAACATATATCAATTCATTTCCTCATTATATTTGATCTTTAAGCTAACTATCATTTTAATACAATATGCCACTGATTTTCAAAATGGCCGCCAATAAATTATACCGTGTTTAATTTTGCAATATTTTGTTTTATTATTCTATTTAATTTGTACTAGTCAATGTTAACATATTAAATTCTACCTACAAAAACTTTGATTAGTTTATGCTAATGCATGAGAGTTTGGGTGTTGACAGGGATGTGATAGTATACATCACATCCCATGGTGGGATAATGAGGGTGTACAAAAAATAGAAAGCTTCACTCCTTTTGTACACTTCAATAAACTCAACAAAGATAGATGCATGCGGTGATAGTATTTGTAAAAGCCAGTGAGTTTGCCTGTATCGATAGTTGGATAGAATGTGCAGGATGTAACTCGCTAAGTTTGGTCATATCTTCAAAAATATATTTTGACTGCTATTTTTACAGGTCACCTAATTTGGATGGGGATATAATATTTCTTTGTTTATTTATTTCTAGAAAAATGCTTATCTCACAAAAATAAAATATTTTTAGGGGATGTTAATTTAAATATTATGGATCAACATTTAAATCTTAATACATACTAGCAAATACCTAAATGTTTTGCATGAACATGGGCTTACTTCATTTTTGAAAGCTATCATTAGGTGGAGTATAAACGGTGGATCATGTGTGAATAATATTTTTGTTGGACCCTGTTTTAGAAGTTATTTGCTTTCTTGGGGGAGCATCATAAGATTATTTTATTTTGATTTTCATATTGTTAATTTTCATTTTTTTATATAAAATTATAGAAATAAATGTTCATTAATTTTATATATTTAACTGTGTGTACTAAAAGCAAGCTCTTGCATGTTTCATTTCATAGGTATTTATTTATTTACTTTTAAAAAAATAAAATAAATTGATGTTGGATACATGTATTTATTAGTACAATCATTGGGGCATGCATTCATGGGAGTACATTGAATTAAGTTAAATGAACAATACTTGGAGTTAGGCATTTAAAGAGAGAGGTCGCCTGGAAACAGAGGTTGCTGAGAATCAGCCACAAGTGTCCTTTTATTGAAAACTCCCGACACCACATGATTCGCTTTTAAACCTATTCAGAATACAACAAGATTAGTGGTTTGGCATATTCAGTTGTTTTCCTTTTTTACATTTTACATCACCTGATGTTGAATTTTATTTATTCTCAAACACAATTCGCCTACTAAGTTACTAAAGCTATAGCAAACGGGATGGGCTAGTTATATCCTGTGTCTAGAAAATTGTGCCAATAATAAAATAACAAGAGCTTGGTGTATATGACCAAGCTGTCCAACGTCTTTTAAAATCAAATAGAGCGAAGTGTCTGTTTGTTTGTTTGTGCTTTATAAAATTCAATAGCTTTAGTTTTAAGCTTGATGAAATTTTGCACAACCTTCACCCAAGAGGAAGGTCACTGCCTACCCCCCTTTTTACCTCCCCCCCCCCACCCCGGGCAATGTACAGCACTTGATTTAAAGTCTGTGGCAGACCATTCTTTGCAGGTGTCTTTGTGGCTAAACGGTAAGTCGTATCAATAAAGCCAGCTCTGTCAGCAGGTAGAGGTAAATTTTTGGATACTGTAGTAAATTTCAAATATTAAAACATTTAACTGCCCGAATTTGGAGGGAAGATCAGAGTGTGAAGATAGAAGAGTGTCAGTGTAGCCCTCTATGTAAGTAATGGTCATTTTTTATTTTTCAGTATTTTGTAAATTATTTAGCAATTGTTATCCTTGGAATCCAAGAGATTCTATAGCTATCCTGGTATGCAGGAAATTTAGATTTTACTTCACTTTACCTTGGCATCCAGGAAAGTGAAGACACTATTTAAATTCTGGAATCCAGATTTCATGCCACCCTCTTGAGGACATCATCAGCCACCATATTTCACCTCACCTGTCCATTCAGATAACTCTTATTTACCAGGACATTGTTATTGTGTTACATTTTCTACACGATATTTAATTTTTTGACACACTTAAAGGGGCTGGAAGCATGAAATTTTGCAGATCTAGTTGCCATAAGCATGCCAAATTTGATGATTCTAGCCACCCTATAAGTTTGAAAAAACTAAAAGAATCTTTGAAAAATATACACTAAATCTAAGTGTCTAGCTCAATCTATAGTACAACCGATGGAGATAAGGTCATAATTGTCATAACACCAAAATTGTGAATATTTTCAACTTGAATGGGCCTTCCATGTAGAGAAGAGTGTCTGTACATGTGTGTTTTGTACATTTATTATGGAGTAAGTTTACTTGGATTAACAGGGATGAAGGGATGGGGCTTTGGAAGACAACTGCACAAACTCTTGTGCTTTGCAAGGATATTTAGGCTCCGTCTAAATATCAGGGTCACTCACAATTGATCTCGCTTCTAATACATCTCATTTCTCAGATTAAAATAATGATTTTCTACGATAATCAGTTCGGACGAACTGATTAACTGGCAAGTAGCAGATGCATAAAACGTTATAATATTATGTTAATTTATTTTCATAAATAACTGCGAGGGGGAAGAGGAGCGGAAAGTTTGATTTAGTAGTAAATAGTGTGATAAGGAGATTCATCGCTCTCAGAGGGGAGATACATGTGATTAGGACGATAACAACTGGGAGCACGCGCCCCGTACCCCTGGCCTCGTGGCATTCCTACTATCTAATTCTTAATTATCCGTCTATCGTTATCTATCGATAAAATTATACACAACAATTCATAATTAGTGTCGTACAGTCCAATAAACACTTATTTATTCGTCGTAATTCACTCGTGTTTCCTTTTAGATTGGAAGCTGCCTCAAGACGACCGAACGAGAAGGAATCATCCATCCATGACTGGTGGGTTTATGTCATTTAATCGGGTGTCGATTAAAAGTGATAAGGTCACGATTGTATCGTGTGCCCGAGTTCAAACTCGTACCCACTGGTAGAACGGATAATTATTGTTTATCGACATTCAGTCAAAACATCTTGATTATTATCTCATCTCGAGTCTTCAAGTACATAATAACAGCATTTTTTGTTCGCATAATCAATAGTTGCTTTCTACTTCCAATATAATTGCTGTTGCTTACTCAAAATTAAATTTGCGGCAATCTTTTAATTCAAACTAATCTCATATTCTCAGGTAGCACTTCACATACATTCAATATTATATTTATCTAATCGATATCTATAATTATTGGTAAGAATTTCTTGTAATACCTTCTATTCTCTAAGAGCTTTAATGTATTTATTTAATGTAAAACAGTATAGTATATGGTAGTGTAGGTTAGAGCTGGATCAAGGTTATGGCCGTAGCTACATCATTGCCGAGAACATTATCTTGTCATAGGCTACAGCTATGTCACGTTGTGTCATAGAACAGCGACCCTATATAGCACATTGCCATTCTGCAGCTCTGCCCAAAGCATCTTGAATGCAACTATACAAGAAATAAAGTTCGCTTGAGATTTACTACTATTTCAATAGATTCTATCCTAAAAAATGGCCCACTTTGGTCGGCCACTTCTCCCATCCACTTGACATGATCATCAGTGTGAAAAATGTCTTACCTCCCAGGGATTTGTACCATCCTGGCGATGCGATGGTACAAATCAATATACTTGGCGTGTATCGCTAATGAACTTGGTTTCAGGTGAGGGTTTATGAGAATTTACTCTAACTGGATTTTGGATTTTATCTCCTTGCTTTAATCAACTTTGTGTGACAGCCAACAAGATTTCGCATTTCCTGGTCCCAAAATGTTCTGGGCTAAGCTCAGCCTAGAGGAGCATCGACTGATCTACTGATTTTCCTCCTCGAAGGGCTGTAGGGATTAAGGGGAGAAAGCTTAACACCTCGAAACAAAGTTTTTGTAGGAAGCGTCAAATGCAAACTTGTGTTGCAGCCAACAGAGGTTTTAATATTGCCTGAGTGAATACTAGATCGACTGTCAATTCAATCGTCATTAGGTCATTTTATCTGCACAAAACTACCCTGGATTATATTTTAAAGTATACACCTTTATACGGTTTTCTGTGATAAAAATAGTTTACAAATAGTTTTTTTAGAAGCATTTTTAGATCGCCAGAGGGTCAAATAAGTACCGCATTATTTATCGGTTAGAGCGTAAAATGAGAGGTCCTTTTATTCTGTCGCAGTTTCGGCAGGCCCACAGAAACAAAATAATAATATAGCTGATCTGCCAGCGAGTAAATCTTTCTTTCCCAGAAATAATGAATGCACTCGCAATCTCCGATATAATTATTTTTCTCATAAAATCGTCATTTATTGATTCACGAGAACTGTTATTATGTCTTTAAAACAATTTAATTTGTTTTTATAAACATTATTAGATAAAAATTACTGATTTTAAGTGAACTGTATTTTCTGCAATTCACGGATTGCAAAAATATTCCTAGGATTATGAAACTGAAAAGAATTCCATACCGGACTATTAATTCTGATCTTGACATGATTATTGAAACTTTTATTTTACCTTTAGCATAATTCAAATTTGTACAGTACACGGGTAAAATTGAATGTTTTAATATATTTTATTGGACGTATTGTACGGCATGTATAGATATTCCAAAAATATAATTAAAAATTATAATTAATTCTGTTATCTCTACTAGATCCTTACGTTTTATTGAACACCCTTACCGTCTTCTAGGTGCCGCTTTGTCTCGTGTGTCATCCATACGTGATTTGGGAGTAATATTGGACTCTAAACTCTCCTTCGACTTACACCTTAATAATATCGTCAACAGTGCCCTCCGCTCTCTTGGTCTTATTACCCATATATCTCGTGGATTGTCAGTGGAATGTTTTGTCACTCTCTACAAATCCATCGTCCGTCCTATTCTCGAATATGTAGTGCCTATATGGAATGACCTTGGTGTAACTAAGTCCGAGCGCATTGAATCTGTTCAACGCAATTTTATTAGGACTTGTTACCTACGCTTTTACCGCTACAAAGTGTTCTATTCGTACGAACGGATGTGCAGTAAATTAGACCTCGAGCTCCTCAGTATACGTAGATCGGCCCTGAAATTCTGTTTGTTAGCAGATGCCTTAACCACGAGCTTGTATGTCATGTATTTAACAAACTAGTTACTGTCCTACCTCCTGGACGTAGGGATGGCAGACATCTTTATATTCGTGAATTATCTCACCTCTGTCCTCTTGTCCGCAGTGTATGTTCCTATAATAACCTTCCTATTAATTTACCCGTCCTCCCCTCTCCTAGATCCCTTAAAAGTACTCTCTGCATGATTATGAAATCATAGAAATATTGTATGTAATTTTAACTTTATTTAATTTATTTATTTAGGAATTTTAGTAATTTGTAAACATTGTACTCTGTTATTTTATTCATTGTTGCCCTGTTATTTTGTCATTGTTACTCATTTTTTCTTCTTGTTATTAGCTTGCTTTATTACGTTTTTATTCACTACTTGTTCCTCATACTACTTTATCTGTCACTTATCTTTTATCTATGTATTTTAATTAGATGTAATTTACCTTCCGAGTTACCACTTGTGGCTTTGCTGTTTGGCAACTCGATGTTATACAATAAACAATAATTTTGACAGCAACAAATTTCTAAACAATTCTTGTTAACATTTTATATACGTAGAATTTGAAAAACTCGAGGATAAGTGAAAGGAAATAATCGAATTTTAAATGAACACAAATATCCTTTCTCATATATAACTTCCATATTCATATATGGAATTGTAATACGATTCAAAGATGCCCGTTATAAAATGTTCAGCCTAGAAGTCGACGAGGTTCATATAGGGTTAGCAAAAAAGGGCACACAGGTAGGAATAGACCTAATTGCTTGGCATTGCCTCCTATCTTACTACTACTAACACATGGGTAGCCTATTTCTTCTTTCTTTTCAATCGGATCTACGTCAGTATTTTGTAGCATATCATCTATATCAAAAAAGTTATCACCACTTTTGTCATCGAACCTACACATGTGTAGGTTCGATACACTAATATACGTTCTTCTGTTATAAAACGTCGGTTCCGGAGTGCCAAAAGCCTCTTGAACGCTAATTCCTAATGAAATCTATAGATTGTAATATACTCGCAATCTACTAACATTTTTAATACTTTTTAATTGACATAATTCTAATTTTAATGATATAATTTTTTTGGTTCGACGCAAAAAGGCAATACACTTTTTGACTGTTACCTACTTTCTTCGTTAATGAATCTGCCGACATGAATTCTCTTTATTAAAATTATTGTATTTATTCGTTGAAAAGTAGATATGCGAAGCACGCCTTGAAAGACTAAAATAAATCTAAATATAAGTAAATAAAAAGAAGGTAAACAAGCATTCACTATTTATTTTATTTTCCTCGCATTCTAATATTTCCCCGCTAATTAGTAGAAAAAAAGGATGTTTAGTTTAAACAAGAAATCAATTTGAGATAGATACTAGTGAGATAAAGATGTTCCCCTCCAACTGACCGAATTCTTCATCTTATTTTCACCGCTGTTACATATCTAAATCGATAAATAACAAATCGATCGGAGGGAAGAAAAAAATATATGTGTGTGGCCGGGGACGACCGAACGCCGCCGAGATAACGGTCACTCGGGTCGGAATGCAGATATGTTTTGACCCGAACAGTGCAAAGTCTATATGAGTAATAAAACACATTTTTTGTAAAGGGTGCCTGGCTTCTCAATGAAATGATAGTTTTCAAATGTTTTAGCGTTTCAGATCAGTTTGAGACGCCACGATGAACACATCTTGCATGATTAAACATCAACTCGAGTTGCGGATACACGTATTATGTTTACAGGTACATACACTTCTTTTATAAACAATATATTTTATCAAACGATTAATAATTAAGAATAACAATACACAGTAACGATCTTTATGGCTTATAAACTCCAATAAGCAATTATTATTGCTAATTATAAATACGATTTAATCAAATTTAAATTTTCTTAATTAAATTTTAATTTAAATCAAATTATAATTATCATTAACTACGGGAGACATACAGGGGAAAATAGACTCCAGCGTAGTTAATGATAATTATAATTTGATTTAAATTAAAATTAAATCTATCCGTAGTATGAATACTACCTAAAACTTAAAAATTTTGAATTACGTAATTAAGTAATTTAATAATCAATTTTTCAATAATATATTCATTATTTGTATAAATAAATTATTAATTAATTTTTATAATAACCTAATCATTTTATCAAATAATTTATTTTATTTTATTAATCAATTATTTATTTATAATAATCTATTACTTATATTTAATATTAAATGTTTATAGTATTAACATATACTAATTATAATAATGTAATTATTAAATAAATGTGTATAATTAAGACAAAACGGGTATGTTATATCACAAATGGGTTTTGAAAAATTATATATTTAGAGGTTGTCTATAAACAACAGAAATAATTAAATAAAAATTTATGAAATGTTATAAGTATAATTTTGTGTTAGAATGTGCTGTGAATAGTAATAGTGACGAACTTTTAACACTTACGAATAAGTAATAGCAAATCATATTCAAACCATAATTTATAATTTGATTGACAGAAAAATGCTATTTATCTGTGATAGGTTTCTTTATTTGTCAATTAAGTAGACTCGTTACTTTATTAGTTCAATGTAAAGAAAGAAACTTAGTAATTTTAATAGAGATCGGCTTTGACCACTTAAGATATTATTGCTTACCAATATCAGCTGAAGTGGTTAAAACCGATTAATATTAAGTACTAGAAATTAGTTTTTTGTTTTTTTTCAATTAGTCCTATTTACCACTCTAATTTAGTTTTATTTACTACTCTCATTTAGTTCCGTTTAGTCTACTTCAGTTCTATTTAACCCAATTTTAATTTATTTGGTCTCAATTAGTTCTTTTTAATTATTTTTCTACGAGTATGATCCAAAAAACCTCGACTATTTACTTATATTTACTCCTCTCATTTAGTTCTATTTACTTCTCACTTTTAGTTCTATTTACTTTTCTCATTTAGTTCTATTTACTTCTCACTTTTAGTTCTATTTACTTTTCTCATTTAGTTCTATTTTCTTCTCTCATTTAGTTCTATTTACTTCTCACTTTTAGTTCTATTTACTTTTCTCATTTAGTTCTATTTTCTTCTCTCATTTAGTTCTATTTACTTCTCTCATTTAGTTATTTACTTCTCACTTTTAGTTCTATTTACTTCTCTCATTAAGTTCTATTTACTTCTCTCATTTAGTTCTATTTACTTCTCTCATTTAATTCTATTTACTTCTCACTTTTAGTTCCATTTACTTCTCTCATTTAGTTCTATTTACTTCTCTCATTTAGTTCTATTTACTTCTCACTTTTAGTTTTATTTACTTCTCTCATTTAGTTCTATTTACTTCTTACTTTTATTTCTATTTACTTCTCACTTTTAGTTCTATTTAGTTTTATTTAGTGTCATTCAGTTCCAGTTAGTTCTTTTTAGTTATTTTTTATGATCAAGTTCCACAAAATCTCCCCTATTAGTTCTATTTACTAATCTCATTTAGTTTTATTTAGTTTAACTTAGTTCTAATTACTACTCTCATTTATTTTAATCTAGTCTTTCTTAGTTCTATTTTGACTTATTTAGTTTTTTTTTAGTTATTTGTCCACGAGTAAGTTCCACAAAATCTCGACTCATTAGTTCTAGTCCTATTAAGTTCTATTCAAATTATTTCTTATTTTAACGATAAACAAAATAGAGTTTAATCTAAAATTATTTTTATTTATTTTTATATATTAATACAATAAGAAGGAATGTTTTTAAAGCAACTTTATTATCTAAAATGATTTGATGCGTATTTATTGTTATCCCTTTACAAAGAACCTCCATTAACTTCTAGGCTAAACATCTTATAAACGGTATCGTTAAATCATATTAGAATCGCAAGTAACACAATTTTTCCACCGAATGTAACATAATTGTACAAACTGTTTTAAAACCTTTGTTAGTAAATTTTTCCTCGTCAATACAATTTTTAAGACTTCATAAGACTACTGCAATTAGTTGAAACCCGGCTAAATTACATATGGTGAATCACCGCCGCTTTCATCGACACAATTTATTCCTATGTATTTTTAGCTGGATCGTTGATCGATTAAGCTTTACCAGACTTTTAACTTTACTTTGTTTATCGTCACAATAAAGTCAAAGATTAGTAGAGTAAATTCAACTAATTTATATGAATAAATCATGTTAGCTTGAATAATTTCTGACTTGAGCTCTTGCTAAAAATGTTTTATAGATACACAACAATTCAGGCACTTTTCAGTCACCTGAATTTTGCGCTCTTGAAATTTAGTTTACAATATTTTTTAAATTAATACACTAACAAAATGGTATATTTACATAATATACTTATATTTTTTTAATTTTGAGTGTGTTGTCCCCTTTAATATAACATTACTATTTTCTTTTGTGTCTTCAAGGGTTTTATTAACAAAAAAAGCTAATATATTTGCTTTGCTTTTTAATACCTATTTATAAATAGGTATAAATATGCAAAGCAAATGTGTTAGTTTTTTTTTATTAATAAAAAATCTGAAGACACAAAAGATAATAGTAAAATATTTGGTTAATGTGAATCATATAATTATAAATCGGGCTTAGTTTAAAAAAATGTTTGAATTTCATATATATATATATATGTAATTATTATGTTTATATAGATAGTTCAAAGATTCAAATAATTTAATGAAAATATTTTCTTCCTGTGTAGAATGGAATAAAAATTAAATTAATATCACATATATTTACCCCAAAGGGTAAGAGCTTGCAGAACCTACACTACTGTTCGGAGCTTTTTTATACTATAGAGTTATAACGGGGTAAGGAATGGATGGAGCGAAGAGGGTTGTGGGGGTAAGGAATCTTGCTTCTAGTTGACAATAGTGATCTGGAGGGGTAAACACCATATATAATCGATGAAGAATGACTAATTGTTATAGTACAGACCCACATTCGACTCAGTTCCCATTATTCTTGTATCACTATTAAACATTTTAAGTGGATTTATTCGTATCTATTCAGTAGTGGTGTATTATATTATAATCTATAAGTACCACACTCACTATTCACTTCTCATAGATTAATTTCCTTTCCGACAAATTGTCAGTAAGTATCTATAACACGAAAATATTCTAAAATACTAAAATTATTTGAAATTAAATTCATAGATTGCACGAGAGTATTAACAGTAACTTCGATATTAGATATGTTATAAGTAGTTTTATAATATGGATACCGACTCCATTAATTTATCGATTTTCCGTTTTATAATTAGAAAATATTCTATTTTTGAAATCACTTAATTTTTATCTCACACTTCATTTGAGCTTAATAAATGTCATAGTATTAAACTTGCCGATAGATACATAAAAATAAGTAATTTCGAGAATAGAATATTTTTTAATTACAGAACGAAAGTGTAATAAATTAATGGAGTCAGTATCCATATTATAAAACTACTTATAATATATTATCTAATATCGAAGTTATTTATTAAATCATGAACGTGTAATGAAACAAATTATTTTTTTACTTTGCTTGTTGGCTTTATATGTAAGGTCTCTCAGCTATTAGGATTTAATTTACATCTTTGTAAAACTTTAAATGACGGTTAAAAGTTACGTAGCTTATGTTTGTTTGTTGAGCGTTTAGCTTATCAGATAAGCTGCTGTTATTTCAGATCGATAAAGTGGACTTTCTCAATTATCTGATTGAGAAATACAAGTGCAAGTTAGTTGTGTTTTCATTTTATCGGAAGAAAAGCTTCAGCTTCAAAACTGCTGCATTTCAGTTGTAGTAGTATAAAGTTGCAATACAGTTAAATATCATTACTAAGCAATGTATAAGACCTTGTATTTATTCAATACTATTATAATTACTAGAACTTGAAATTAAATATCAAAACATTACCTCAAGTTATGGTCTACCATTAAAATGATTTGTCCGTATTGGTCAGTAAAATATGGATTATTTAATGTTTCAGGGAACGTATCCAGAATGAGTTACTTATGCAAGTCTGCTGTGGTTCTGATATTGGTTATTTCGGCGGGGGAAGGTAAACCCGTGGCCACGACGCTCGGAGCAGGCGTTAACTTATTCGACTTCCTGGACCGGTTAGGAGGCGACTCTTCCAGAAAATTAAGCCGAGACATGTTGTCCCAACTCTCCTCTAGAACGATATTCGTCGATCCTCTCATATATAAATGGTGAGTAGAGTTTTCCAAGTGACATTTCTTTAGGCGTGGTAGAGTAAATTGGCCTGGATGAAACGAAATAGTGTAACAAAGTTTATGATTCGAGACTCGTCTAAATGAAAGATTTTTGAAGTGAAATTAACGAAATTGCATGTACCGAAGTTAATGTTTCGAGACTCGTCTAAATGAAAGATTTTTGAAGTGAAATTAACGAAATTGCATGTACGCAAGTTTGTTTTTCGAGACTCGTCTAAATGAAAGATTTTTGAAGTGAAATCAACGAAATTGCATGTAACAAAGTTTATGTTTCGAGACTCGTCTAAATGAAAGATTTTTGAAGTGAAATTAACGAAATTGCATGTACCGAAGTTTGTGTTTCGAGACTCGTCTAAATGAAAGATTTTTGAAGTGAAATCAACGAAATTGCATGTACCGAAGTTTGTGTTTCGAGACTCGTCTAAATGAAAGATTTTTGAAGTGAAATTAACGAAATTGCATGTACCGAAGTTTGTTTTTCGAGACTCGTCTAAATGAAAGATTTTTGAAGTGAAATCAACGAAATTGCATGTAACAAAGTTTATGTTTCGAGACTCGTCTAAATGAAAGATTTTTGAAGTGAAATCAACGAAATTGCATGTACCGAAGTTTGTGTTTCGAGGCTGGTCTAAGTGATAGAACTTTTACAGGCAAATCAACTGCAGGCTTAAGTCGGCAATATTTACCTATGAAAAATCTTTCACTAGGGCGAGTCTCGATCCACCGCCCTCTGATTCAGAAGTGCTAATCATTGCACCGAGGAGGTAGATGATTTTTCAAAATACAGAATCGGTATATAAGCTTTACTTATAATACATTATAATAATATAATATATTATATAAATGTTGTTTTCATGTTTTTTCTTCATTATTCGTTAAAATGTTATGAAAATATTTTATTTTTCAATTATATACCGAATTCTTAATCCTTAAATAATAAAATCATCAACAAATGCAAAGAGAGCAATGCATAAAATCAACTGTTTCTAAAACTTAAGTTTCATTTATAATGCGTAAGAGTCTCACACATATTTTTATTTTTTGATAGTTGAGAGTAGATTTTTTTGTAACATTTTTAAGAGATATGGCCTTTTTAGTATAACAAAAAATACCTTAATTTGTATTACTGTACCTACTGTAGCGAGTCCTCAAGCAACTATTAATTTATTTTTCAGGGATAGAGCTAAGAAAGAAGAAGGGGACAAGTTCCAGTTAATTTTGTGCGACAACGTTAAAGATCTCAGTCGAGCATTAGACGACAATTTCAAAATCGCCGGAGTGGACGGCACCGTCGCCGACGGAGGTTCCGATATCGGCCTTCCGACCAAGTACCTTGAAACGGGGTACTCGTACCTGCTAGTCCGGTACAGCCGAGTAAGACATGCCGAGAAGTTAAGAGCGGCTTCCTCCCTCACAAGAGAAGCAAAGGACGCCGTCAAACGCGTCGAACAAGGCGATACTAACTCCGTACTGTCCTTCTTCAAGAAGTACGGCACTCATTTCGTCTCTTCCTATACTACAGGAGAATCTCTATATCAGGTAAACAAGGTGTATTAAATTATAAGCATTAGGTTCAGTTATACCCAAGTTTACTTTAGCGAATTCTTTTTTAGTTTGTTTCGATTCTAAATATAGATGTTTTCATTTCAGGTTTACGTTTACCAGGAAGAAACTTACCGTCGAATCAAATTAAGACTTAAGAGAGCGGACACTCTGAACCCGACGTCGCTCGAGAGTCTTTTCTCCAGATACCACTTCGACTACGCTAGTCCTCTTAAGACTTCAAGCGAGAACGTTTTAACAGGTTCCACCGGTTCTTTTTCAAGCCCGTTTCTAATCTTCCGCTACCTGGAGAAACTGAAAAGTCGAAGACTTGCCCATCAGTTTAGCCAGGACTTGGAACGAGCTGAAACCTTGCTTACCGTTCATTTGAAGAGTATGGATCGAGCCATCACAGACCCTGTGGGCAAGCGTCGATTCAAAGAGGTACTCGACAACCAGATACAACTTTACCAAGCTAATATGTGATTTTTCGCTAGAGAATGTGTCCATCTCGTTACAACGTGTGACGGAAGATGAGTGGTTCGGTCGGATAGCAGTGATTAGATCGGAGAACAGTGATTCATTCGGTCGGAGAACAGTGATTAGGTCGGAAAACAGTGATTCGGTCGGAGAACAGTGATTCGGTTGGAGAACAGTGATTCGGTCGGAGAACAGTGATTAGGCCGGAAAACAGTGATTCGGTCGGAAAACAGTGATTAGGTTGGAGAAGAGTGATTTGGTTGGAGAACAGTGATTATTCGGAGAACAGTGATTCGGTTGGAGAACAGTGATTAGGTCGGAGAACAGTGTTTAGATCAAACCTCAGAAATTTCAGAGAAAAACATGTTGATACCAACAGAATCATGGATTTTTAATTTTTATAAGTGAAGAAACTGCATTATTGCATAAACTACCAACTCGAGTTATTTAATTACCGATACTATAAAGAAAATATCTATTCTGTGAAATTACATAAAAGTTATTTTGATTAGGATAAGTGCATAAACTACCAGATACAGTTATTTAATTACCGACACTATAAAGAAAATCTCAATTCATTCAAGTTTAGTAAAAGTTCAAAGTAATTCTATTAATATAGGCATATTAATTTATTACTTTTGTTTCAACATTTAGTTACATGTTTACTTAATTTTTAATCTTTATTTTTTTGTATGTTATATTGAAGATTTATTTTATTTCATGTATTCTGCTATAGATTTTGCATGAACATTAATTACTATGTTCATTATTTAAATTTACTTATTTATTTAATTTAATTCTGTAGTAAGGCTAGCAGGTTTCATAAAATTAAGGTTTATGGACAGCTCCTTTTTTAATTGATTTTTAATAAATCTTAAATATATATTAAGAACCTTTTAGTTAATTTAACATTAAAATAAATATTTACGCAATAGCTCATTCTTCAACTATATAGGTATTTTTTTTTAAATTATTTACTTGTCTAAAAATTAGTACATTTAATTTAGAATTCAATTTTAAAAGCGGCTTGTATAATTTTATTAAAATTATTTTTTTCATTATACATACATATTTACAAACGAATTTACTTTACCCTGTAATACAAATCAATGCGGTTTTAATCTAACTCTAAAAGATTAAGGCGCATTATACAACTTAAAATATCTGTTGTATGTATTGTTAGCACATTAACATGTAGCTAAATGTTCTATTTCAAAACAAAGATTACATTTTATTAAATTAATTTAATTACTAGCAAGCGTAACCTAAAAACATGTTGCACGCTTAAATAAACAAACAATTACTTGTGATTTGACTAAAAACTAATAAATCTTTAGCCTTGGAGTTGTATATAATGAGAATATTAGTATGATTCTTACAAGACTCGTAGATATTCCAAAGAATTGTTATAAAATGCATATTCTAGTCATGTTTTATCTTTATTTAATGCTATGAGTCCTTTAAATGAATGTAAACTATAATTAAGTGTAAGTATAATATTTATAATGAAATTAGTTATAAAGGATTTAATAAATAAATTGGTAGTGCGTGAAGTCTCATGTAAAAAGGGTTTCGTTGGTGTTGTAAACATGAAATGTAAGGGGGGGGGGAGGGAATTTTGATGTTTTTTGACAAAATGGTGGGGAATATTAAAAACTTTCCCTAAGTGGTATATATATTTGTAATCTACTCCTCAATACCTTTCGTTCGATACCTCACTCAAAATTTAAAAAAAATATTTTTTTTCCCGTGACAGCAATTAGCCGCCATCTTGGATTTTCAGTTAATCCGATCAAGCTGCTATTCTTATTTTTTCTTTGGCCCATCAGACCGCACATTTTGTATATTTTTCTATATTTTTAGTAACAGAGGAAATACGATTTTGGGGGGGGGGGGGGACACGCAAAATTTCGATGTTTTTTGACAAAATGGCGCCGAAAATTGAACACTTTCTCTAAGTGGTATATATTTTTGTAATCTTCTCTTCAATACCTTCCATATGATATCCCACTCAAAATTTTAAATTTTTTTTTCTGCATAACGTGAGTTATCCGCCATTTTGGATTTGAACAGCTGATAATTTTGAGTTCGCTATATTTTTCCTGTGTGCGCATCAAAACGATCTTTAATATTGGAAAGTTTCATGTTTCTATCTCTTTTTATTCAAAAGTTATTGGAACCGTACAGAGTGACAGACAGACAGACACATGAACGAAACTATAAGGGTTTCTTTTTTTGGTTTTACCAACGAAACCCTAAAAAATACGGTTAAGTAAAAATAATAAAATAAGTATACATATACACTTATCGACAAAAGTGTTATAATAAGTGGACTTTGTTTTCATTTTAGCCGTTATCACGTAATACATAATCAGTATTATAATTATACGAGTATAATCTAGTCATATAGTAATTTAATATTCATATAATAAACAAATAAAGGTACTTCTTTAGATTGTTACTCCCTATGTTTTTTTTAGATTATAAATGACTTTGACTAAATAACTATTAAGACAAAGGGATGCTTAGTCTAATGTACTTTGGGACAAAGGAATATCACAATTCTGTTTTTATAGGGGAGTAACAGTCTAAAGAAGAACATTCCGTACACCTTCTTTAGATTGTTACTCCTCTTTTTTTATAAGGGGAGTAACAATCTAAAGAAGTGCCCAAATAAAAGTTAAAATCATCAGGGCAGATGTTGACATGATAATAAGTACCAAATACGTAAAGTGAAATCGAAAGAATACCACAAAACAAGATGCAACAAAATCAAACAACCGTGCAACAAAAACCTAAAGTGGCAACTAATCGAAATATGTTTGTAATATAAAAATAATATTATATTTTAAAAAGTTCGATGCAAATGATACTTATAATGTGAAGTTTAATTCTTACCTGATGATTTACTACGTAAAACTAAAATTGTTCTATTGTTCAATTATTGATTATTTTTAGAAAATTTGTTGCTAATGTAATAAGAAGAAAAAATATTATTATTTTTTGAACGTTTCTTTTATGTTATCGCTTTTAAAAATGTATCGTTTACTCTTGTTTTTTTGTTGTTAGATTAAAATAATATATACATACATATACAAATATTAAAATTAAAAAGATGGGTATTTTATTAGTACTAAATTATTTAAAAAAATCGAATAACAGTTTAATAGTTTTTTATGTTAAAAAAATAACCCCACATATAATGCGGGTTCATTGTTGATATTTAAAAACAATTTTTATGTATCTTTAAGGTTATTTATTTATTTTAGTTTAATTTGAGATATATAAGACTGAATGATATTAATAACTGGTTGTTATACATTTCTTAGCGATCATTAATATTTTTATAACAAAATGTATAAGATCAAACAATTTAAATAAAGAAATTGACAAATTGTTAGTGCCGGTCTATAATTGTTGATTTATAGCTATATTCTTAATCACCGATTTCACAAAATCAGTTGTAAAATTTATTAATAAACACAGATCGATCCAGCCATGCGGATAATAATTATTAATATCTCTAAAAACATCTAGTGATATAGATCTATCCAGTGACATTCATCTATATTACTATTATGATGAGTTTATATACATTTAGAGTTAACAAATTATCAGTATTATGGTCGTAAATTGTAATTTTATAAATTGCTAATGACATTGAGCCTGTATACATATTTTATAATACTTAAATTAAGCTAATTAATTTATTCATTTTATTTTTAAATTATTGTCTTGACTTTATGTACCTTTAGAATAATACAAATTTATAAAGAAAATATCAAAGTAATAAATGTTTATTTTTTTATTGTGATTCCTGAGAGATCTGAAGTACGAAAGTATCAGCCATTATTGATCTTACCCGTCGTTAGTGAGGACAACAGGCTCCAAATAAAATATAACTAACTTATAAAGTACAGATTCCTTTGGATCCGTACTTTATAAGTAAAAGATGAGATTACGTATATATACAGGGTGTTACCGACCTAAACCGACATTTTTTTGGGTGAAACTAGATCCAAAATGGAGCAAAATGCCACAAACCGCACTTTGCTGTCTCAATCTGTTGCCGAGATATGAATTTTTGAAGTCATTTTTTTAAAAACCATGTTTTTTGCTAATAAAATCGTCTATTTGTTTAACTTTTGACCATATTTTCGAAATCAGCGTTAAATTTTCTATAAAACGACAGCACTTTTATTTTTGGAAGTTATTAACTAAACACCGAAATAACAGTTCAAACGTTCAAAAATTTGAATAATTATTTTTATAATAATAATTAAAATTTCTGAAATTCGTTGAACGCTCACTATTTTCCTAGAAAAATTCTTGGAGGCTGTCAAATCTCAAAAAGACTTCCTCATCTAATATTCTTTCGAACGGTATAATCAACTTTGCGATTCCGTATCGACTTCATGGAGAAATGCACGTTTAAATAAAAAAAAAGCCACCTAAAAAACTTTTAGGAGAAAAACCCACTACAATTTTCTCAAATAGAAATTTATTAAATAAAACATTTCAATAGAAAACCACTCTCGGATACGAAAATTAGATTAATACGGATTCAAAAGTGAATTTCTCCATGAAATCGATACGGAATCTCAATGTTGATCATACCGTCTTAAAGGGTATTAAATGAGGAAGTTTTTTTGAGATTTGATAGTCTCCAAGAGTTTTGACTAGGAAAATAGTGAGGGTTCAAAGAATTTCAGAAATTTTAATTTTTCTAATTTTTGAACGTTTGAAATGTTATTTCGGTTTTTAGTTAATAACTTCCAAAAATGAAAGTGCTCTAGTGTTATAGGAAATTTAATGCTGATTTCTAAAATATTGTCTAATGTTAAAAAATAGACGGTTATATTAGCAAATAACATGTTTTTTTTTTTTTTTTTTTTTTTAAATAACTTTTAAAAAATCATATCTCGGCAACGGATTGAGGTAGCAAAGTGCACTTTATTTGGCTCCATTTTGGGTCTAGTTTCACCCCCAAAAAAAATTAGGTTTAGGTCGGTAACACCCACATTAGGTCGGTAACACCCACATTAGGTCAGTAACACCCACATTAGGTCGGTAACACCTCATTTTAGGTCCCGATTGACAGATTTATTATTGAAGCGGACACAAAGGAGCTTCTTACATTCAATAAACCATGCATCCTTTCTCTGTGTGTCGGGAACGTGTGACGATAACTTGAGTACAAGTTGGCCGATTGGGCTGAAATTTTGTACACATGTTCATTTTACCAATGCTCAAGATGAGTTCGTTTGACGAAGTTATCCGCCCAAGGGTTCGCGTGCAAAGCTCTCGCGAAAATTTTAAATTAGAATTTTATGACGGTAAAAAAATTCTTACTTCGTCTATTCGATGAGACAAACATTTTTTTAAAAAAAATACAGTATTTTAGTAAAACCAACAGGGTTGAGGCAGAGAGGGCTATTTAAATATAGACTCGGACTCTTCTCCACAGATAAAATATAGGGCTGGTTTAAATGATATTTGATAATTTTGGATTGTATGGAAAAGGTAAGTAATAATAAACAAATTTAATCAAGTTTAAAAAAAAAGAATAGTCATAAAAAAAAAGAAATACAAATACAGAAAGAAATTGATCTTGAGATTCTAAAATAAAATAAATCATACGTTGACTTTAATTAAAATAATAAAAAATACGTGTGAATAATAAAAAATGGTGTCGCGGGACACCCGGTAGGAACGAAGTTCCTTACATTTTTCATTAAATATAAATTATAAAATCACACTGCTAAGTACGTATACATTGCTAACTACTTATATACATGGCGGAGTTAGAAAAGAGACAAAATTAAAAGTAACGAACTGTTTGTACCTAGCAAGAGTTAAGGAAAAATTAAAAGAAAATCATTATTTGTACCATTAAAGCAAGCGTCTTACTATAAATAAACAGGTCAAGTGTGTGCTAGTCAGCACACAGCGAGGGGCCTTAGGCCACACTGTATAGTTTAAGTAGTATCCTATTGATGGTGTTTTTTAAAATGCTAAAAAGCTTACTATTAACTATCCTATGGGTCTGATATTCTCAAAACACATAAACAATCTTCCGATAAATTATTTTTTGCTACTGAACCGGACTAGAACCATATAAATACATCGAAAAGATCATAATTATAAAGAAACTAATTTTGTCAATAAAAAATTAAATAATATTTTTTGTCGAAATTTCCAAAAAGTGGTATCTTTACTCTTGGTCGAAGAATGTTCAGGAATTTTTTCAGATTTTTTGCACTTCACATAAGCGAGATAGAGGGGGGGTGGGGGGGGGGGCACGTTTCACACCCGCTTCAAACTTGCCTACGCTCGCCCTATCAAAGTTATAACCAAAGAATTATATATTTTTTTAATCAGCTCGACGTACCCTTTCATATGATACCTCTCACGGTGTCGAAAAAAAAAAAACCCTTAAGTTTTTTTAACCTATTTTTTTTTGAAAACATTTTTTTTAAGCCGCTATATTTTTAAAATATGTGGGCAGGTACAAGACACATATATGCCAAATTTCAAAGTGATCGGACGAAAAGTGTAGCCGTGAGAGCAGGCGACAGGACGGACGGACAGACACACGCAGGAATATATAAGGGTCCTTGGTTTTGCCTACGGACCCTAATATATATTGAATATAAGAAAAAAGTTGATCATGATGAGTTTATAGTTAAAGAGTATGTTTGTTAAAGGATGTTGGATTGAAATAGGACTGCTTTCTACCTACCCGGCCTATTAATTTAAAATATTATAAAATATATCTCTTCCATACTCTAAAGCTTCTGCTTGAATCCGGCTGAAATTTTACATGCCTGTTTCAATTGTACTTTAGACAATGTGTAAGAAGTTTTATTAAAATCGTTAGGTATATGTTAGAACGGAAGATATAGGTAAAAACGTTGTTTTCTTTATTTTAAACGTTTGGGTCCACTTTAATAAATGTAGCGATCTTTATCACTTCATAACAGTGTCGGTGTTCGTTTTACTAAAAAAAAATATTTAAAAAAGTTGTTTGTCTCATTAAATAGACGAAGTTAGAATTTTTTCTTGGATTAAATACGCAGTTTTATAATAACATACCTCCTAATATATTGAAATAAGCGTCAGCACAGATCAATTTTACTTTTAACAAGACCGTAATTATATTTTCGATATTTACAAAACCAAATGACATTTTGACATACAACAAAAATAAACAAGTCAAGTTGCAGGCTTCCATAATAACATTATTTCCCCGTCTTTTTGAAGCTTACGTTTACGCGAGAGTTGCGCGTGAACGCTTGGGTGGATAACGTTTTCCAACGAACTCAGCCTGGGCATTGGTAAAATGAACATGTGACTTATAACAAAATGTGATGTACCGAATTTCAACTAACTCGGTGATCTTTTACTCAAGTTAAAAGGAAACATTTCTGCCTCGTGTATACATTGCCTGGCAAGGCAGTTAATTTGCATAGCCTATCCTCAACCCCTAACTAAATCTATAATGACTAACTAAATCACTCGTCAGTAAAATTCCATTTTGCTGCCTAGTTACATAAATAAAGTAGTTTCCTTCGTTACAGTTTCAAAGTGCTAAAGTCAATATTTTCGGTGGCAGATATATCAGAATGAAATTCAGTGAAAATAGTTGTCTTTTAAAGAGTATAAGTGTGCAAATTTCAGCGAGATCAGAAAAATATTCAATTTATTAAGAATTATTGCTGACAGCAAAATGGGTAAAAGGAATCACAAATTTATTATTTTCCGAGTGGTACAACTAATTTTAAGGACTTTATTTTTATACCAAGTTTCAACTCTAGCTAAAAAAAAAACTATGGGAGTTATCTCATTGAGATTGTTTAGGAAGTTATAAAAATTGTGATTTAAAGGAAATAAATCAGTTTCTTTAAAACCTGACATCTTAGACACCTAATTCTTGTGTTATTTTATAGAAAATTTTGTTGCCTTAAAGTTTTGTTATTACCACTACTTTTCTCAAACATAAACTTTAGTGATATACAGGGTGGCACAAAAGTATGGAAACCCCTGAATAACTAGTCAGAAATGTATTTTTTTGAAAGAAGTTAAGTACAAAAGTTTCAGGATTTTTCCTTAGCTACTCAATGGTGACCGTGGATTTGACCTTAACCTTGCCCTTCAGGGTCATTTGAAGGTCAACTTTGTTATTTTAAATGGGAACCCCCATTTTTTATTGCGTCTTTGAAAAGAGCAGGAAATTTTACGAAAAATATGACCTTGACCATGTCCTTGAGCATGACCCTTAAGGTCATTCCAAAGTCAAAATTGTTTTTCCAATGGGAAACCGTAATTTGTATAGTGGATTTTGAAATAACCAAATTTTTCCCTTCAACAGCAGCCTTGACCACGGCCTACACCATGCCCTTGACCACAACCTTCAAGGTCATTTCAACCCTCCCCCCCCCCTTATTTTATTAATTTATTTGTTTAAGTACTTTTATTTACTTTTTTTTTCTTGAAGGTCGACCACATCCTTGACCATGACCAGAAATGAGACCAAAATTGAATAAAAGTACTTAAACAAATAAATTAGTTTAAAAAGGGGAGGGGGAGGGTTGTAATGACCTTTAAGATCATAGTCAATGACGTGGTGTAGGCCATGGTCAAGGCCACTGTTAAAGGGAAAAATTTGGTTATGTCGCAATCCGCAATACAAATTAAAGTTTTCTATTGGAAAAACAATTTTGACCCTGGAATGACCTTAATGGTCATGCTCAAGGACATGGTCAAGGTCATATTTTTCGTAAAATTTCCTGCTCTTTTCAAAGACGCAATAAAAAATGGGGGTTCCCATTTAAAATAACAAAGTTGACCTTCAAATGACCCTGAAGGGCTAGGTTAAGGTCAAATCCACGGTCACCATTGAGTAGCTAAGGAAAAATCCTGAAACTTTTGTACTTAACTTTTTTCAAAAAAATACATTTCTGACGAGTTATTCAGGGGTTTCCATACTTTTGTGCCACCCTGTGTGTATAGTATTTTCAAATCCTGTTCAACTATAAGTTGTACCTGAAAGCAGACACATTGTTCCTGACTCTTCAAAAGCTACCTTATCTATAAGCCAATATAAATACAACCATAATAAATTGCAAATAATAATATTATTTAAATAAAATGCATTTTACCATAAGTTCTTATTTTTATACCTTCCTTGGTCTTCTTTTTCATAATTCCTTAATTTTTAATGTAAATTGAGCTACATTTACATCTGAAAATACCTGCAACTAAATCCTATTAAATGTATAAAATTATAAATACAAAAGGAAAATCTTAAAAGTAATTTAAATTGAATATTGCTTTTAAGGCCATTGCATGAAAACTGGCTTTAGATGATATGGAACACGACCTGACATGGAACATGCTAAATATTACTAAATCTATAAGTTTTAGTAAAAATATGGAAAAAAATAAAACTTTAAGGCAACACGCCGATAAAATAAAACAAGATTCAGGTTTCTAGAATGAATACTTCAAATTTTATGAAAAAATCTTTAACTTTTCCTAAAAATCAAAGTTTTTTCTAAACTTCAACCTAAATTAGGCAAGGGTGTAACTTTATCAGTTTGACCTGAAACTTTATCAATCTTATTTTTTAGCCAATTGGCAACTTTTAGGAGGGTTCCTCGGAATAAAATCGAAAATTGATTTCTTGTGATAAACATAACATGGCATGAAAATTGCTAAATATTACTAAATCTTTATCTATTATGTACAAGTTTTAGTAAAAAAGTGGTAAAAGTAAAACTTTAAGGCAACACAATTGTCAATAAAATAAGACTAGGATCAAGTTATTGGGATGAGTGGTTTTAATTTTATGAAGTAAAAACATGTTTTTTTTCCTAGAAATCGCAGTTATATTATAAATATCTACCTAAATTAGAAACAGTTAACATTATCAGTTTGACCTGAAACTTAATTAATCTTATTGTTTAGCCAATTGGCAACTTTTAGGATGGTCCCCCGGAAAATAATCTAAAATTGATTTCTTGTGATAACCCTAGGAGTATGCCGGTCTTCGGCTTCTTGATTTGATTATTATTGATTTAAATTGAATTGAATTTGACTTGAAGTTACATAAAAAGGAAAAAGGCCGGAATTTCTGAGTTCTCTCACAAGACTGACATTATTTATTTTCTTTGTAACAAGTTAACTTGCTCTGTCACAAAAACCATAAAAAAAAAAAAAAAATATTGAATAAATAAATAAAACAAAACTTGCTGCACTCGCTCCGCGGCAAGGAGGTATACCTACATAAAAATATTTGGGATTTTAAAACATAAAACCCCTCATAACTTTCAAACTATATTATATCTTATCGACTTGATTCTGGTTTTAACCAATTCAGCGTGAAAAAAATGCATAGAAGACGATACCCCACTTGTCTAGGTAGGTGAGTTGAAGTCCCCTAAATTTACCCCCCCCCCCCCCCCCCCTCCCCTTTCCCACCAAAAAAGGAGGAAGCTAACAGAAAATAGTTAGGGACTTTTCAGATTGTATTTAAAATGACATAATAAAGCTCTGTGTGAAAAAAACCTTGGTTTAAAATTATTCCTAAGAAAAATGCTATACTTACTGGACTAAGCCTTACGACAAAGTAATACTTACTTAAGGAGTAAGCACTGATCACTTTTTTGTAAAACCATTAGGTATATTAAATGAAATAGTACTGATAATTAAAAAAGTAAGTACTGATAACTTTGCAGTCCAACTATTTCAACTAATATAGTAGTACATATACTTGAAAAGTAACTACTAATCACTTTTTGCCCAAGCATTACAATTAAAGAAGGTAGTACTTACATGAAATGTAATTTACTGATCACTTTTTTGTACAACCATTAAAACAAATGAAGTAGTACTTACTTGAAGAATTAGTACTAGTAACTTTGTGGCCAAAAATCACAACAAATGAAATAGTACTTACATGAGGATTTAGTAATAATCACTTCGTTTTTCAACCATTACAACTAATAAAGTGAAGAGTACTGATCTCTTTGTAGCCAATTATTACAACTAATGGAGTATTACTTACACTACTTGAAGAGTAGTTCTCTGTTGCCAAGCCATTACAATCAATGATCGACATACTTGGTAAGTTTAAGTGGTCGAAACTAGGCATAATATATATGTTGGAATGGTTTGATATTTAATTGAATGATTTTAACTTGTAGAATGTAATCTAATAATAGAAAAGTTTGTATAAAATATTATAGTTATAAAAATAAAATAGGGTAAATAATTTTAGCAAACCTTCATTTGTTTTGCATCCTTCAAGTGAACCTACCTTTCCTTGCTTCTTAAAAGATGAATATATCCTTTTACAAACCAAGCTTCCTTTGCTGATGAATAGTGTATTTTTTGATCACATTAGAATCGCCTTACAGCTTCAGAGAACGTCCAGAATCACCTTTCTCTCCTAGAAACCTGGCTGAGAAAATGGAGAATTAAAATAAATGAGAAAGAAAGTGTTCATGTCACTTTTTCATTAAATCATGACAACTGCGAACCAGTAATTCTCAATCAGGTTTTAATCTCTCATTCCACCTCAGTTTGCTACCTTGGGCTACACCTTGACAGATATTAACATGGTCACATCACACAAAAAAAGCAAGATACTGACAGACGCTATAACCTTCTTAAACCCTTAATCAACACACACTCCAAAATCACACTACACTACAAATTACTCATCAACATTACCATAATAAAACCCTCGTGGGCATATGGCATAAAACTCTGGGGCTGCACCAAGCCTTCCAATTCCTACCGCATACAAACTCTTCAGTCTAAGATTCTTAGAAAAATTGCCTCCCTTTTACGTGATTAACCATGTCATCCATACTGATTTTCAAGTTGCTTTTATTCGCGATTTCGCAGTTTCCCGATACAAATCCTTCCGTAGTTCCTTCTCCAATGATCCTAATTCTTTAGTCCAAAGTCTATCTTGCCCTTACATCCTGGACAATCCTCCGCAATGCCTTCAGCGGCAGTGGCCAAGAGTTATGCTAATAGAGTAGTTAAAATTTGACATATATATTTATATGTATGTATCAATTAATTAATTATTTATTATTTACTTATCTATTTCATCTACTTATCTGATTTAACATACCAGTTAGTGCTGCCACTGGACAGAATCTTACATCTAGTCATTCCATGCTACAAATACTCCACAATCATTTATTAACTGTATTGCTTGTATTGTATAGCATATTATAATGTTGCAATAAACTAAATTTAATTAAAAAAAATAAAAAATGAAAATTTTTAATAGATCTGCCTGTAAAGCCCCTTATTTGAACCTTATAACGTGTTACTGTTACTATGGGAAATTGGGCACACCTCTTAGCGAGAATTTGTCTCGACCCTGTCTTAAGCAAGCTAAAGCAAACAAATAGAGAACTAGCAGAGACCACCTCTCGCTTGTATTAAACTTCACTTGCTTTTTTGTCTCCAAATCTTAAAACGTTAATTTGAGCCTCTTCCCAACTACCTAGCAAGCTGAAACTTAGACACGTTACCTATTACCAATGACAATACCATAATCAGTAATCCCTTTATTAGTTAATCATTTAATCAATTGAATTAGTCGAATTTTTGTAAAATGTATACTGGTGATGGGTGACTGGAGATATATGACCAAAAATAAATAGTGTGATTTTAAACCTCATTGGCTAAAAAAAAGGTCATGTAAAGCTCAGAAAATTCCCTTCAATAGAAAAGTGTAATTTAAAGTATTATAACTTTAAATTGCGTGACATACAAATTGTAACAAATATTATTTTTTAAGAATTTTCTTTTTTGTGGTGGTAAAATTTTTTAAAGAGCCAACCCTTAACTCGTCAGGCTTCAGGAAAACTTCCTTAATTACTGACTATATTTTTGTTTGTTGTTATTAAGTTTTTTGTTGTTATTCTTGACGTGTTAAAATAAGAACTTAAATTAATAATAAAAAATAGTTAAGATAAATTAACCTGGATTTTTTGTTTCATACGATGTATAAAAACCGAAATATACATGCAGTATTTGAAAAAAAAAAAAAAATAAAAAAAATAACAGAGTAGAGAAAAATTAAACAAACAAAAAATCCAGGTTAATTTATCTTAACTCTTTTTAATAATTCAAGTTCTTTTTTAACAAGCTCAGAATAACAACAAAAAACTTAACTTTCGGAGAAGTTAAGTAAACATTTCATCAAGTGAATAGGTTTGCTATGAATATGGATGTAATATCTAATCGTTAGTATATAAGGAAGTTTTTTCTGAAGTCCGACGAGTTAAAGGTTTGCTCTTTAAAAAATTATACCACCAAAAAAAAAAAAATAAATAATAATAAAAATATATATAATGTAAAAAATAATATTGGTCAAATTTTTTTGCCACGTAATTTAAAGTTATAATAATTTAAATTACACTTCTCCTAGAGGGAATTTCTCAGCTTTCCAACTATACTAAAAATATTACTCTAGCTTGAAAACTTTCAGATAAATATGTGTTTTTATGAGGAAAGGTAAGCGACCCTAAAAATATCATAAAACCTTGTGGGAAAACGGTTGAGAATGGACTTATGGTTTATATGACGTTTTTTGTAGCCAATGAGGTTTAGAATCTCCCAATTTATTTATTTTTTTACATAAATCGCCAGTCACTCAAAAATAAATTAATAAACATACTTGTATTATGTTAAAATAGGTTCACAGGAAGTATTCCTCTATTTCATTGAACTTGCCCGATATTTTCTGGGCAACCCACTTTTCAAAAATTTAGACTTTCGGGTTTTTCTCTGTTTATGCCACCACTAAAACAACTAAAAATCTACTTTACGTTATAAAGAAATGTTTAAAAGTAACTCCTTCACAAGGCATTTATCTAATCTCAAATGTTTCATTACTACATGTTATTTTACCGTAAAATGAAAGTGTACTGGCAGCTTGTTTTTCCTCAACATATTTGATGCTTGAAGCAGAGTTTGAAACGTTATCAAGGTTTCCTAATCATTTCCAAATGAAGGTCACGTCGTGTTACGTTATGTGGTCCTACTGTACAATCTATCCGTCCAAATGAATTCAAACTTCTTACATCTTACTTTCAAAATATAATGTGGTAACTAAAATCGTCCTCCTTATTTATATATCTATACCTTAAGTACTTGGTCTATTACATACCTTAGGGGTAGCAGCCGATACATAATCCTCAGGATTACAATGAACATCACCACACCCCTGTGGCGAAACGTCGCACTTTAACTCCTTGGTGAAGTGGATTTCACCGCAAAACTAAGATAACTTAAGTACTGTTTGAAAACTATCGCTTATTCGTTATTCTTAAAAATTGCGACCCTATAGTAATTTGAAAAGAAACTATTTATTTAATTTAATCAGCATTAGAGGAAATTCAGCTCTCTTCGATTTTTCCTTTCATTGTGGTTTTTTTTTTTTTTTTTTAAATAAAAAGAAAATACAAGATAGGTAACACATCAAAATATTAATTTTACCAATCGTAGATTATTTACTCTATATAATTAAAAAAAAAAATTGTTAAAACAAAAAATCCAACATAACAGCAGTTAATATAAAAACAAAAGATATTATAAAGATATAAAAAGTTTTTTTAATTTAAAAAAATTGACCTTTTGATTCATTTTTTAAAAATTGGTATATTTATTTTTTTTTAATATCAAATTAAATCTATTTAAATACATTTTTTTTTAAATCATATTTTTTTTTTGGACCAATTCAACAATTGTTTTCAATTTTTTGGAATGTAATCTATTTAATACAATTCTGTGTATATATATAAAAAAATAAATAAATAATAATAATAAAATATAAATAATATTTAATTGTATTACTATTGCAATGATATTATAATTCTTCTGGATTATTATGCATATTATTTTGCCAATTGAAACAATATATATATATATATATATATATATATATATATATATATATATATATATATATATATATATATATATATGAATATATATATATATATATATATATAAACAAAGATGGTACAGTAAATTTAAAAATAAAATCCATAAATTTATATTGATTTGAATATAATTTTGGTTTTGAACCATATTTTTATTTAAAAAAATATCTACAAATATAATTACATAATTATAATATTTCTTTTATTCATTACAGCAAAATTAACTATATAAATAAACTAGAAACTGTTGGGTTATTTTAGTCCAAAATGAAACGCGATAATAAAACTTCTGCATCCTCACATTTATCTCCAGCGAGATAAATTTTCAATTTTCTTTTAGTTTTTCTTAAAAAATAAATAAATAATATATTTCATCTTGAATTTATTTCAACGGTTGAGATAAATTGTTTATAAAAACAATAGATGATCTGTCACATTTTGTTTAAAAAACAAAATTTTAATCGTAATTCATAGGAGATCTTTCCACAACTTTTAAAAAACAAATATTAGTATATGTATATATTTGTATTTGTTTTTTATACTATGTATGATACAAATATATCGTAAAAATTACGTGAAAACGTATCAATTAATGATTTATTTACAAATAATTAGTTTTTTTTTTTAATTAAATTGTTTTGGTGAAAGATACATTTTCAAAATGTATCGGAGAAATAAATATATAAATTTTTATCTTTTATTTTGATAAAAGTAATAATTTGTCACACTTCAATATATATATAAAATTGAAAAGTCAACGAAATTATGTGTCGATGAGTAAATTATTTTTAGTTACGAATAAATAAAAATAAAACTTATATAATTCAATTTCAAAGAGATAAATAAATACAATTTATTTATAAAATAAATAAATATCAAAAAAAATAAAACATGTAATAGTAAAACTAGAGGTCATGCGTTACTACAGTGTGGTCAATCTGTGTACATTTGTCATTAAAAAATAACAAACAAATCAATAGATATTAAATATATTAAGGCATATTATATAATGTTTTATTTTAATCATCTGAATGACAATCGTCTAAAAATACATATTTATACTATCACTGTATTTGAAAAAACTAAAGCCGTCTTACAGGTATTTTTATTTATTTATTTGTTATTTTATTTTAAATATACCGTCATTATTTCTTTAAAAAAAAACAACTTTAAAATGTGTTTTATCGTTAAAACAGAAACAATAATATTAAACAAGTCGGGAAGATATAATAACTAATTACATAAAAGAGAGAGAAAACAACGTATAAGTATATCAAGGTTTCAATCGTAACATAATAAATAAGACTTGCATTCGAAACTTCTTTTTTTTCCATAAACAAAATATTTATGTCTGAAAAAGAGCGGAGGCACGTCATTCGTAATAAATAGTATATGTATACGTATACGTATATACATATACTACGCATATAAATGTATGTATATAACTATATATATATATTATTTATTTGTCTATTTACACTTAATGTTATATAAATACAATATATACATTTTTTTTATCTGTCATGCCGATTTAAAAAAATATATATTATTATGTAACGAAAATAAATAAATTTACCAGAAGAGAACGTGCCTGAGTTTACCGCGTTATTACTGTGTAGGTCGAGGTAAAGTAACCCGTTTTATGGGTTTACCCTTTAAATGGGTAAACCCATTAAAATGGTATTAATACTTTAAAAACACTTCATTTTGAGAGGTTAGGTTCACCAGCAATGCATAATTGTTTTGCGGTTTAGCATTTTACCACTGGCTGTACTTGTGGCCCGGTCTGCTTTACCTCGACCCAATTAGGCGGCTTCTTTTGGCAATTGTAATTATTTAACGGTCGATTGGTTAAAACTGTGCAATCCGTTTCTCCGGCAAAACAACTCATACTTCTACACTCGAATATTATTATTATTTTTTTTTTTTTTTTTTATCGATTATTTCATTTCTATACATAATAAAGTGCAATAACACGCTTACAAAAGTTCCCATAATAATTTTAAAACGGATAATTTCGAAAGCTCTACGTCTGCAAATGAATCGATATATTCGCACTAAAAATCGATTATTGAAACTCGATATTTTGATTGAACGATTTCCTAAGATGTCCCTTCTCTTTTAATAACGACTAGTATTTCATTATTATAACCGGTTGATCAGAGTGTCTTTAGGCAGCGATTACACTAGACAAGAATTCGTACGATAAAATATTACTTGGAATCCGTTTGATTTTACCGAAACTTTTTTTTTATCCTACAATAAGGGTTTTCTGCATCCAGGATGGAATAAGTCCGATTCGCTATAACAAGTGACATACCATGTAACCGCTTCATCTTACATTCTAAAGCAGTTTAATGGCTGCCTACGTTAAAGAAATTCCGTGATTTTATAACAAAATTAAAAAAGGATATTTAAATCGCATTACAGACTCATAAAAAAAGCAGTTCTGTTAAATTTAATACCATTGTTTAGACGGCTGCTTTATTTTATCGATCGTACTCATTCAAGTAATTTTTAAAACAATAAATAACTAAAATTATGAATTTTCTGTATTTACAAAACTGGTAAAACTAAAGAGGTACACAAAAAGATTTTTGTTTTGTTATTAAAATACTAAATTATTTAAAAGAAACATCACACCACTTTATAAGGCGAAAAAATATTGCTAAACCGTTTGATAAATTAAAAATATAAACAATAATTATAAATAACACAACAACTGTTTTTCTTTTTTTAAAAAAAATTATATTTTAAATCGAATTCGTGCCGTTATTAATATATGATATTTATCCATTAACATTTGCACATAATTGAAATTAAATTATCTGTCATTTTTAGTTGTTCATTGCGAATATAACACTAAATTTAAAATTTAAAAAAAAATTATACGGCACAAAAAAAAAATGCTTGTTTCGCTTATATTTATTTTTATATTCATTAGCTATTCGTTTTAATTATATTCAACCTAATCTAATTTTTGGCTGTACGTTTGCACATTATCAAAATTATATGATCTGTCTATTCTTTTTGTCATTGCAACTGAATAAAAAAAAAAGTTTTACTTATAATTATACTTTTTTTTATTAAATTATCATGGCCTACGTTGGAAACGAATATAAATAATCGCCACGGATTTTTATTGTTTTATCTGATTATTAATTTAGTATTATTTATTTAGCTATTTGTTTTATATTTAATTATCTATTTGGACATATTTAATAACCTCCAAGGCTTATTTCAAAATCATTCAATAACTTTATACAGTTTAAAAAGTAAAAATAAATAAAATAAATAATATTTTAGATAGTCGTAATAAATATATTTATTTCGAGTCGTAATAATATACTTTTCTGTAAAGAAGTTTATTTGTAAATAAGTATAAAGCAAGTAATATTTATCGAAAACTTTTTAATATAAATTAAGTTAAATCGACTAGTTTCTTTTTCACTGACAGGTTTTTTGAAAAGGTAGTTAAAAAGTCACATTATGTCGACTACATAGGACATAAGGAAGGAATTATGTCGACTACATTGGATATAGGGAAGGAATTATGTCCACTGCATAGGATTTAGGGGAGGAATTATGTTCACTGCATAGGATATAGGGAAGGAATTATGTCGACTACATTGGATGGGAAAGGAATTATGTCCACTGCATAGGATTTAGGGAAGGAATTATGTCCACTGCAAAGGATATAGGGAAGGAATTATGTCGACTACATTGGATAGGAAAGGAATTATGTCCACTGCATAGGATTTAGGGAAGGAATTATGTCCACTGCATAGGATATAGGGAAGGAATTATGTCGACTACATAGAATGAGAAGGTGCTGTAAAATGGGAGAGCAGTGACTTAAATACAATCATAGGGTAAACTAATAATAGATTGTTTTTTTTAAGGTAGAGAAATAGTAATTATTTGCGATACCGAATTCGTTTAAGAAAGGTTCGGTACTTAACATATTGATATGAAAGTTGTAAAATCAAAGCAACAGTTGTACAAACCAATTTATTTGAAATAACTTAGTGATATTGGAAAAATAGTTGTTAGATTATCACTTATAATACATAATGTGAATTATAGTAGATCGGATCAAGTTTGCTGTTGGACCAATTCTATGTGGGCTGTACACAATATACTAAGGGTCGGTCGTTTCTCTTGGTACAAACAGTTTACTTCATGTCCGTTCACTAACAGACTTTCTGCTTTAATCACAGACCACACAGAATTGCTTATGGAAGCAAAGTCTGCAGCTGTCCTTAACGTGTTTAACACGTTCACTTGTAAACTTAAATAAACCTATTTTTTGGATTCAAGGCACCTTAATTAAGTACATCCGTCGAAATCTCTAGGTATGACTATACTAAGTATAACAAAAAAATATTCGTATAGTACGAATGTCGACAATGCGCGTACGGAGGCAAAGCTAGTCCAAGAGAGGGTTACTAAGGCCCGTTAAAAATAATGAAGAAGAATCACAGCAACTAAACAATATGCAATATATAGCTCTGATTTTACAGTATACACTATACAGTACACAGTATACACTATGTAGTATAAAATATTCTCTATACAGTGCCACCACCCAGAGTAAACGTGTTAACTATAATAATACTTCTTGCTTCTTGCAGATTCCGAGCTGGCGCATACTTGTTTAAAATACTGTAAACACCATTATGCAAACAGTTACCCCGTCCAAATCGGGACTAGTATAGCTTGTTCCTTAAAAGGAAGACGTCTAATTCCTTGTGCAAATTGGGCTTAAACGTGTTTATATACTTTATGACTCACAGACTTTCTGCTCGTACTAAATACAAAATGGATCGACCATCTCTCCAAATACGAACAGATCTTAATGTTCATTGACTCTCGGAGTTATTACTTGAGTTGCACACAACTTAAATTCGTCAACCGCAATTTTTCCGATATCTTTAGTAGCCAGACACATTTTGTCCATTTTCTTACGAACTTGATACTGTTTGAGTCGTACTGTTGTGCTGATTCCATAATAAGATGTGCCTCAGTTCTGACCGCACTGATTATCTAACGCTTTGGTCATCTTAAATCGACTGGTGTATTCGGAAAGTAAATTTAAGTTATATAAACATTTAATTAGAGGGTATTAGAACTAATAAAAACATTGTCTATTTTTTCTCAACATATAAAACAAAGGCAATCGGCAATAATCGAGATTTCTAATAATTTTTAATTTATAACAGTTTAACGTTTCAACACAAATGAGGAATAAGGCGTTTTGTGAAAGTTAGGCTTGTTTGACTAGGTTTACTCTTAAGTTATTAATCTAATATAAATAGTACAATTAAAATAATAAGGAAGAAAGCCGACTCTATTGTTTACATTATAATGTAATTAAATAAAGTTTGATAATCATGTTATATAATGGTGTATTTCAAGTTTCAGAGAGGCGATCAAGAGTATTTAAGATTAGGGAAGTATATCATTCGATTTATTACAAGATGAGATAAAATACCTGATTATATGCTACGGATTGGCTATCCAAGTAATTCCGTTTAGTTAGTTCTGTCACAGATGAAAGGTAGATAGATTATATGTACAAGGCAGGTAGAAAATTACTACATATTTACATTTATTTTGCTGTTAAGATGCAATTGCTATCTAGATTAAATATTATATTGTGCCAGTATGTGATCACATTTGTACCAGAGTTTTAGTTTGGCACCTTGTTTTAGCTTTAAAAATGTATCGTATTTAAGGAAAGTTCTTTCTTTCCTTCAATCCATTGGAGAAGCTCGATGAATATGTAGCATGTCAATACCGATATTTGAACTTGACACTTTGACATAAATCATTCAGTATTATTTTGAATTGATAAAACAATTCAAGAATTAAAAATCTATTTCTGAGCGCGGTAACAATCTATTATATCTATACATGGACACGTGTAACATTGGTGACCCCAGATTTGTGAAACTATGGATAATAATCACCAACAATCAAAATAATGCAGAAAGAAATTACGAGACGCATGTGGTGGTAAAATTCCTTCTCTTTTGGCTAGAGTGTCCTAAAAATATGTTTTCATCAGATTGAGGCATAGTTTGAAATTTCCAAAATTACTGTGGAGAGTACGTGCTTTAACAATCTTGTGGCGAAGTTAGAACCAACATTTCTATAAAATATATGGGACAAAACAACAATAACAAATACATCTTAGCAAAAACACGTCTCCTTAATATTTTTAAAGAACCTGAACTGACGAAACCATGTTTATTTCCTACTTCTGTACAACATGATGTTAAACACCATTTAGTAACAGAAAGTCACCCAGTTTTTGCCAGACCAAGAACCTTAGATGGAAAGAAGCTTAAGATTGCGAAACAAGAATTCCAGTTTATACTAGATCATGGGAGAATTCGACCTTCCAAATTCTAATGGTGAAGTGCATTACACCTTAGGGGACCATGCCTAAGATGGTACATGGAGGCCATGTGGAGATTATAAAAGCCAAAATGCTGTTAAAGTTCCTGATACATACCCTTTGCCTTGAATAGACGATTGTCAACACATCCTGCGTGAAAATAAAATGTATTCCAACATTGGTTTACTGTAAGCTTATTTACAAATTCCTCTGGCGGTTGAAGGTAAAGCTAATAACACCATAACCATTCCTTTAGGTTTATTTGAGTTTAATTTAATGCCATTCGGTCTCCATAATGCTTCTCCTACGTTCCAACGTTTATACATACAGTTCTCTGGGTACAACATTTTGAGTTCCCTTACATAAATGATATTTTAGTTGCTTCTATAACACCCGAAGAACATAAATACATGACAGAATGGTTATCGTCCATTTATTTCTGAAGTAATTATAGCGTGGACCAACATCAGTTAGTGTTCATCAACAGACAATATTAAATCTCCTTCCTTCCTTTAACAATAAAGGAATATGCAGCATGGAATGCCTGAGATTCTTGTTTCTTATTATTCTTACCACAGCATGCTTAGACCCATAGGAGGATATGCAACACGGTTGTTTCTTATTATCCTTACCATAGCATGTCTACAAATATATGATGGAATTCCACACACTTATGTCTTGAAAATTGTTGTATAATTATTTTATCCTGAGCTCATATGTATTACTATTAATGTTGTACTGATATACTAACTAGATTATATTGATTAATGTTGATTTGTCTGATATTTCATCTTCAAACAAAATGTAATAAAAATTTCAATATAAAAAACCATTTAAAGGAAGTTTAAGATTAGCGAAGAAATTTATTTAATTTTCCCTAATAAACAGTCTAAAATTTTTTAAAAAAATATACTGATTTTTCATTAATTTTATATAAACGACATCGAATTAGCTAATTATAAATAATTTTAATTTTTGTTTAAGAGCGAACGCAGATACATTGTAACAACTTACTTCGGTAAGTATAATACGGTGTTCCTATCCAATAACCTTTATCATTATATATATATATATATATATATATATATATATATATATACAGAAACAAACAAAACTCAGGTTTCGGTCACACAAATCATCACTATGTTCGTCAGTCGTTGTTTAGATGTTTTACGGCCCCTGAAGAAGTTTTTAAGTAAAAACCGAAACGTCGGAATTGTAACATAGTGACGATTTTTGTGACCGAAACCTGAGTTTTGTTTGTGTCTGTTTATATTTATGGGCGAAAATTTATTCATTTATATATTTATATATGTATATATATATATATATATATATATATATATATATATATATATATATATATATATTATATATATATATATATATATATATATATATATATATATATATATATATATATATATATATATATATATATATATATATATATATATATATACTGAAACAAACAAAACTCAGGTTTCGGTCACAAAAATCGTCACTATGTTACAATCCCGACGTTTCGGTTTTTACTTAAAACCTTCTTCAGGGGCCGTAAAACATCTAAAAAACGACTTAGAGAGACTACGACTGAGTCGTTGTTTAGCTGTTTTACGGGCCCTGAAGAAGGGTTTAAGTAAAAACCGAAACGTCGGGATTGTAACATAGTGACGATTTTTGTGACCGAAACCTGAGCTTTGTTTGTGTCTGTTTATATTTATGGGCGAAAATTTATTCATTTATATATTTATATATATACAGAAACAAACAAAACTCAGGTTTCGGTCACAAAAATCGTCACTATGTTACAATCCTGACGTTTCGGTTTTTACTTAAAACCTTCTTCAGGGGCCGTAAAACATCTAAAAAACGACTTAGAGAGACTACGACTGAGTAGTTGTTTAGCTGTTTTACGGGCCCTGAAGAAGGGTTTAAGTAAAAACCGAAACGTCGGGATTGTAACACAGTGACGATTTTTGTGACCGAAACCTGAGTTTTGTTTGTGTCTGTTTATATTTACGGTCGAAAATTGATTCATTTATATATATACACTAACAAACAAAACTCAGATTTCGGTCACAATAATCGTCACTATGTTCGTCATTCGTTGTTTAGATGTTTTACGGCCCCTGAAGAAGGTTTTTAGTAAAAACCGAAACGTCGGGATTGTAACATAGTGACGATTTTTGTGACTGAAACTTGAGTTTTGTTTGTTTCTGTTTATATTTACGGTCGAAAATTTATTCATTTATATATTTATATATATACACTAACAAACAAAACTCAGGTTTCGGTCACAAAAATCGTCACTATGTTCGTCATTCGTTGTTTAGATGTTTTACGGCCCCTAAAGAAGGTTTTAAATAATAACCGAAACGTCGGGACTGTAACATAGTGACGATTTTTGTGACCGAAACCAGAGTTTTGTTTGTTTCTGTTTATTTTTACGGTCGAAAATTTATTCTTTTATATATATATATATACATATATATAAATTATTAACTAAAAGTGTATATATCTGGCTTGATATAGCAAGATTAACTAATGGTATATAGTTAAGACGACAAAACTGTCATTGGTATATGATGAAAATTTATCACTACCTACACAAATAAATATTTCCATTGGTCAATCTTCCTATATGACATTAAATTTTAAGTTTTCTTTACAAAAAATTAGAAATAGTTTCTGTTCAACCTTTAACATAGCTCAATTACCTCGCAGGCTCTTTAGTTCAACAAAATATACATTTTTTTAAAGATACAAATAACATTAATTTTTTTTTTTTTTTTTTTTTTTTGTAGTTAATAAAAGTAATATTCGATATGCATGTGTCTGCAATTACTGGAATTAAACGTAATAATACCTACAATATAAAACTGACAACACTGCATTTATCTGGAGACGGAGGTTTAGTAGATAAAATTTTACCTCAATAGTTTTTATTACAATGTTAGTAATATAATAAAATACTGTTTTATTTCACCAGAGATTTATAATTATATAAAAGGTTAAGACATTGCCACTACTTTTTTGAGCAGACAATTTAATCCTTTGTGGTTTAATTTCTATAAATTTGCGATTTAAGATTTTTATTTGAAATTAAAAGACAAATAATTTTAGTACAGTAAACTCTAATAATCATGGTTTTTCGTAACATATTCATGAAGGCTTGTTTCTTCTGTTAACTGCATTTAAAATGTATGATCTCGGTTCTTTTTATATCAGATTAATTTTATAAGACATCAAATAATACTCTTATAATGAATACAAAGTAATTACTGTTGTAATTTTGCTAAAAACAATATTTCTTATATGCTAATCTTAAAATATACCAGATTACCATTTAAACCTTATACTACTGAAAGTACTCGCTTGTTTTGTTTTAAAACAGTGTCTTTACTTACTGAAGGAAAACACATTTTTCTCTTTTCTTGTACAGAACTGCCGTCTAATTACACAATAATCAATTGGTTAAGTTATATTGATTGATAACGGAATATTTAGTTAATAATAATATAGGGAGATCTTGGGGAAGCTTCGAACCCAATATTTCTTCGGCCTTGTTATAGATTCCGTGTATAACTTAAGGTTTTAAGTGGTTGCTCCAAGTACCAGTGATTTAGTATTGACTCGACATTCCTCGAGTACACAACGAGCTACGATAATTATTCGTAAGCACCCGAAATATAGGTCTCAACCAACCCAAGTTAAGTGCCTATAATTATATCTGCAAATCAATCTACAATAGTGAAAATTTCCCAATCGACTTTTAAATTTGAAAAAAAAAAAAAATCAGAAACATTGATTTAAAACGCCAAAAAACAATTAATATATGCGCAGTCGATTAATCGACCCACAATCATTATTGTGAGTCGATTAATCGATCCACAATCATTATTGTGAGTCGATTAATCATCGATCCACAATCACCATTGTGAGTCGATTAATCTATCCACGATCATTATTGTGAGTCGATTAATCGATCCACAATCATTATTGTAAGTCGATTAATCGATCCGCAATCATTATTGTGAGTCGATTAATCATCGATCCACAATCACCATTGTGAGTCGATTAATCTATCCACGATCATTATTGTGAGTCGATTAATCGATCCACAATCATTATTGTGAGTCGATTAATCGATCCACAATCATTATTGTGAGTCGATTAATCGATCCACAATCATTATTGTGAGTCGATTAATCGATCCGCAATCATTATTGTGAGTCGATTAATCTATCCACAATCATTATTGTGAGTCGATTGATTTGGAATTTTTAATTGATAACACAAGTATGATTTATGTGTTTTTTTCGTGACACCAAATAAACATCAATGCGTTTCCTCCTCACAAAATTCAATATTAAAGCATTAACTAAACAGGTAAATTCCAAACACGAATAAACATTGATTGGATTTTTGTTCAATAATCGTGAATTTTAGCTTTCTTCAATTTCTTACATAACATGTTATTTACCATAAATAAATAAATAGAACAAAAATTATTTCATTTTTCATCATTAAATCGGTGCGATAAAAGATAACGTAAAATTGCCATTACATGATACTTAACAAATCAAATATATTAAATAAAAATCAATTTATTTTCAAATGTGTTTATCACAATTTTTTTTGACTAGAAATTTAATTTTTATATAAATAAAATCATAAATTAAAAAGTAATACATAAATTAAGTACAAACAATAAAAAATTAAAACAAACGTTATTTGACTATTTATATTTTGAACTCAAAAAAAAAAGAGAAAAATAATAATAATAATGACTAGGAAAAGAGATCATAATATAATGTAATTAAAAATATATATATATTCATATATTTATAATTATATATATACTGTTTTGTGGAATTTATATTCCTATCACTTTTCTTTTTTTTATTTCTTACGTAAAAAGCTCCTACCAAAAATCTATCCTAATTCTTATTATTTAATTTACAGTTTTACTTTATACCTATATATATATATATATATATATATATATATATATATATATATATATATATATATATATATATATATATATATATATACACGAAAAGAGATATATGCATGGTATGATCTCAACAAAATTATAAACAATTCATATATTTATATATTTTTTTTTTACCTTGACTAGATCAAACACTACCTATTTCAAATCTTTTACCTTTGTAAAAGTAGAATTGTTTATAAAGATAAATAGATCTATAAATGATTGTTTGTTTATTTATCGATCTTGTAAATTTATTTATTTTATAAGTGATGCTATTCACTTTTAAATTTTAACAATCTCATAATATCATAAAGTACTCTTTTTTTACCTATTTACAAATATAATGACAATATTTCTTTTATTAAAAAAGTCCAGTGTTTATTTTTACTTATTTTTAGCAATGTACATAAAAGTTCTGAGTATTTATAAATTACAAACTTACTACTTTTTTTCAGAACTTGTTTATTTTTACACAATAAATAATTGTATTATTTTGGTTCCGATAGCTTGCTAAAAAGATTAAAACGTCATAAAACAATAAATATATATTTTTATTTATACTGATAAATATATATATTTATTTTTTTATTAAATGATTGTTTATAAATACAGCCAATGTACAATTTAAGCCCGGAAAAAACTGTGTTAGAATTTGATTATTTTTTTTACAATTTATTTAATTATTACTGCTTTAATACACATAACATTTTACTGTAAGTTATGTACTATATTTTCTTTTATCTGCTGTACGCGGTGAAATCCAAATTAATTTTGGTCTTTAAAACCTCGTTTGAAATCTTACCTACTTGTATTCATATCACAAAAGCAACAATTGGTATAGTAGGGAAAAGTCGGACATTCCTTTTTGAGGATATTATTGTTAAATTATTGTAACTCAGACCACATACTTCAAATTAAATTTTAAAATTTCTAAGTACAAAAAATTAAAAGTCGAAACCAATATAAATTTGTTTCATAAAAAGATGTATTAAGTAATTAATATAAACGTTGCTTTTTGAAACCGTAATCTCAACAGGCTAGACACAAATCCATCCGACATATTCGCCCAAAGTTTTTTTTCCCCTGAATTCTAAACGCCTAATAGTAGATAATAAGACAGAACTCAAAATTTACGCGTATTACATCCGAAATATGATGATTTTATTTTATTTAAAAAATTGAGCATTAAATGAGTCCAAGTTAAGTTAAATGTTTAAAATCAAAAACCACGATGGAATAATCAAATGACAGGGGAAAAAATTCGAGTTTTTCTTCACACGGGCAGAATATTTACACATTTATATTGGCTACGACTCCTAATTAATCATAACTTAACTTATTTAATTCAAGTTAAAAATGGTTATGTAGAGAGTAGCTTAAACTTGTCGCTTCAAAAATCGATTTTAACACCGATAAGATGAAACCACGCTCAATATATATATATATATATATATATATATATATATATATATATATATATATATACATACATATATAATTTCTTATTAGCTTAAAACATTTTTGCTTAATTGTTTGATTTTTTTTTTTTTTTTTTACATAAGCAACTTCGCAAATCTTCTTTTAGCATAAGCTTGACATTTATGTTTAGCTTGATTTGTTTTATTTTGCACAGTAAAGCGAATTTGATTAACATACTCTAAGTGATTGGTTTTTATAATAATAATAAAGTGTATTATAAGTTTGTAACAAGTAGGCAGATTACAATAACGAGGATTGACAAACAGTTAAATCAATGTAATCTGTTTACCGAGGTATTGACTAAATATCAGAGATGCAGTGCTTACATAGATTTACGCCTGTGTACATAAATATAACATCACACTGTGCTACACTATATTATACGTCTATCCACTGCGCCACATTTCGTATTTATTTATTCACAGTATACACTTTCTTTTTTATTTTATCAGAACAGAAAATACTCCAAACTTTTTTCTCTCGTGCAAAAAAAATTAATTATTTACATCGAAAACATTTCTCTTAGTGATTTGTAGAATTTAATTATATATATATAATTTGTTTTAGTCAGTCAAGCATGATTTTTTGTCTTCTTATTTCGGTAAACCGAAGCTACTCTCGAATACGTGCGAAAATGCACAACATATTATTTCATTTTTTTTTATAATTGCTAAATTTATTAAAGCTTTATTTAATTTATTTCCCACAGGTTTGGGATTTTCTATTGTCTAAAATCAAGGCACCACCTATTCTCCCATATGCAACGATCGACTTCTTCATTTCAATTTTTTTTTAATAACTCGAAATCAACCGGACCAAGTCAGACGACTCATCTACGACATTTTAATAAGGAGCTACAAACAAGAAGACGATTAAGCTAAATCATAATTATATTATCGATCGACTGTATAGCAAACGATGCAACCACAAAAATGTATAACCTTGACGAATCCGATTCGTCTGTACAACTGCCTTGTTTGTCGTCAGATATGTGAAGCATCGTGAAAGTCGATAAAACAGATAACAACTACAAGGAATAGTATCGGCCATGCACGCTTTTCAGCCAAATCCATGCCTCAAATCATCTATTCGCTACTCTGCTTCATCTTCAAATCGCAAATATCATCACGACGTTAACTCCTTTTGAAGGCGATCGGTTTAGTGAAACATATTACTCGATAGTCTTGGGGATGGCGTGTTTATCGCGAACAACTAGAGTATTATAGTGTATCGACTCAAAAGAGCCTACTTTCAATATCTTCATATCGCAAATATCATCACGACGTTAAAAACCTTTTGAAGACGATCAATGTAGTGAAACATCTTACGCAATATTCTTGGGGATGCCGTGTTTATCGTGAACAACTAGACTATTATAGTGTCTCGACTCAAAAGTGCCTACTTTCAAAATAAATATATTTATAAAACATATAACTTTATCTTACATAGAAACGACTGTATTTCACAGAAAGAACTGAAGTAATAAGATGGGATTTAAGAATTTGTATCATTAATTGTTTTGTTTAATTAATTACGTTTAGAAATTATAAAGTTATATGATGTATAAAAACCAGCTATGACGACAAAGCTAACTTCTTACGTAAGCATTGTTCCTAAGATCGTCAGCAGAAACATAATTCCTAAATTCTACACTTATATTTAATAAAAAAAAACTGACTGGAATGTCATTGAAAATGGAATGTAATTAATAAAATGGAATGTAATTAAGACATGATTCTGTAAAGCACCTGCCGCCGACAGTCGAAACTGAATTGGACTACTACTATTTGATACGACCCTGTTAAATAAATGTGAGGTTCATAGCCTGCGTTTTTTACGCGCTTCAGAATAATCTATCTGCTGTCACAATATGACGCGAGAAAAGTTGGTGCCAAACCAACTTTCTCGCTTTAAAGCTAACCTGAATGAAACCTTCCCGTTCTCTTCCCCCTTGTTTATATTATTGATTTTATTTTATTTAGTCAACCATTTACTTACTATATAATTAAATACACACTTATTTTTCATTTTACAACCATCCTTTTAGAAAGTTAGTATTGTATTTTAATAATAAATTCGGATTTGTTTTAAACCTGAACGGACCACTGCGCAAGTACACAAGGAAGGAAGCGTGGGGTAAAACACTCTGTGGCGTCTCTCCGGCTTCATCAATATATGCTTATCTATATACCTACCCAAAACCCGAGTAAAAAACGCATGCTATGAGCCCGCCTTAAAACAAACTTCATCACACACACACAACACTTTCATCACTTTGTGTAATACAACAAAATCCACATTCGCTTCCCTTTGATTCTTTTGTTTTTAAAAGTCTAAATTAACTTGATTGTATACAGAATCCTATTGGGTGTTTATGATTTAGCCTTTTCAATTTCCAGTAAGTATCGACACTAACACCTTTTTCAATAGATAACTTTTGGTAATTACCTCTGAAATTAACCTTTTGACAAAATTATTATATATGATCAACGCATAATCGACAGAAAAGTAGGATTTAACACTTCGTGTTAAATCGTGTGATTACCCTGTATTCATATTTTTTTAAATTAATTTACTTTGTTGCTAATAGTAAGACAGGTTAAATTAACTTAATAAAAGATATAAATTCAAGTCGACTAGATAATCTTCATTTGAACTTAAGTAGTAAATAAAGGTAACTGATATTACAACCGAAACATAAATTAAATAAATAAATACTTAATGTTAAGACTAGAGTGGAATGACTGAGTGACTTATAAGTAGGCTTATGTTTTACAATAATTCATATTCAGTAATATTCACTAATCAATGCTTCAGATAATAAAATTGCTAATATAAGTGTCGAACTTGCGTCACTAATTACACAACTAACATTAGTATGAATTTCTTAAAAAAAGATCTGAGGTGTTAAAAATCCTAGATAAAAAAATAAATAAATACGAGCTGGATTTGGCATTACAGGACGGACCGATCGGCAAAATCCGTGTTTGATACAAAAGTATCACCAGCTTTTTGTACGGATCCAAGATACGAAATACTTTTAGCGATTATCAAACTACGAATATCACTTTTCATTATGTCCGGTTTAACTTATTGTAAAAGTAGGATAAGGGATCGGTAGTCAGAACTATTTAATGAACTGGATTCGAAATTAGTGGCTTGATAAGTTATACTGGTAGCAGCAGCAGTTCTTTCAAATTATTTTATCGAAAGCTTACGGTAAATTAAATAAAGAGGTTGTATAGCCTACCACTATAAAAGAAAAGAGTATGAGGAGATGTAACCCCATTACGTTAATTGAACGGATAAAACACCTATAATAAACGCTCTAAAGGCATTTTTACTCTAGGTAACCCCTTTTTCAATTTTATTTAGTTTCAATTTTACTGTAAGAGTGACGGCGTTTATTCTGTTGTCTTGCTAGTTGAAATATGTAAGAACTTAAAACGTTATTTTGTCATAAGCGACGACTCCATTTGCTCGACGGAGACGCAACAAAACCGCACTATAATAGTCACACGTGGATTGAAAAAAGAGAAACGTATAGGAACGCCATGTTCAATAATGTTAGGCAGACGAAAATTTAAGACGGTAGTACGCTTAGTCTACTAGTCGAATTACTTACTCGGTCTATAATCCGCAAGAACTCCGAGAAGAAAATAAAGAGCAAAGGAGGAATAAATGATTGCCATACAAGCATTGTCACAATTACCCCATATAATCATTAACCGTATTTTCATAGGGCTCACTATATTTAAACCCAAATGGTGAGTGCATTATTCGTCTCTTCGATATCTATATACACTAATAACCAAAAGTGTAAATCGATCGACATTGTTGCAGCCATATTATCTGATCCTACGAACAACTCGAAAGACTGGGTTACTTTATTTCTTTAATTTACATTTCAAATAATTAAGAATTATTTTAATTTTCTCAAGGAACAACAAGATAACAAATTGACTAGACGCTGTTGTTCATTAAGGTTTTTTTTTAAATGTAATTGAACAAAATGCTTTTGCTAAATTCCCAGGGGTAGCTTTATATAAATCTATTATTTCATTAGAAATTAAAATGTTATGTTGAATATCATTACTTAAAATGCCTGTCATTTGAAATATGTCAATTAGTTTATGTAAGCGAAGCATTTTCGCCACCGAGCATTCGTCTAGAACTGCAATCCGACGACCCTTGTAAATTTATAACGGAGGGCCGTTATAAATTTGTAACTATTAGGGTATAAATTTATGACTACGTTATAAATTTATAACTATTAGGGCCGAAGAATATTTGAACTTAAATTTTACTAAACCACATCGTTATTATCATGAGAGTAGTTGATGTGTAGTCGATAAGAGTTAAATAAATACCTGAATTTACCGAATGGGATTGCTTTGTCAGAGGTTTCGTACTGGAGGTAACTACGGTGATAAAGCTTTGAAAGCAATGCATTTTGCGAAAACTCTGCAACTTTGACTCTGCCCGAGAGCTAATTCCCTGTGTGTCAATATCAATAGAAGTGTACTTATGAACTCTTTTAACCAAAGTATATATTATGTTAAACGGTTTCATTTAATCGAGCCTCAGTAGGGAATGAACTTGGGAAATGCAACTGTACATTAGACCCTGTTCACAATCAACCCCCATGTTAATGATCAATTACAACTTCTAGAAAAGTAGAAAACACGACAGACTATTGCAATTTGTGTCTAGATCGGTTTTTGTCATTTGCTAATTTAAAAAGCGTTACTATCCTAAACTCGTGTTCTATTGACACATAAGTATTTTAAGACACACGTAATTTTATAAATACTACATATAGAGCATCTTAAAATAAACTTATCTAATAGCGGTAAGAATAAACTGGTGTCGACTAGATCGTAAGAGGTACTGTTAGCAATCACGTAAATCTAAACTAATACTATTACACTTGATTCATCCTTCATCTTATTCCTGACAGACGATTGGAATGTTTTTTTTTTTTTTTTTTTTTTTTTCATTTCTTATTTTTCTCTATTGTCAGTTATAATAATTAAATAAATTAGTTAATATTTAAACTTAAATAAACAATTACAGGCTAAATCATCGATATAGTAACGAAATTCGGCTTTTAAAATAAAGAAAGTTAAAGTTGCATATGAGAGGTATAGTGTACCGACTTGTGGTCTGTGCGGCAAAGACACTTATTTCTTATTTTTCAACATAATTCGATACGCAACTCTTTGTCGGTTTTTTCATAGAAAGACAAGATGCTGGACTGGGTAAGAAGTGTGTCACAAAAGATCCTGAGAGACCATGTTATCGTTAGGAGAGTGCACGTTTGCGGCCACTTTGGCGGATTCCGTCTCGTCTTTCCACTTGTCCATGGAACGCCTTCTGGCGTTCATGAAGAAGTTTCCGACGGTCGTCGGTTCCAACCCAAGTTGCCTGGCGATCGTCACCTGCATCTCTTTAGAAGGCCTTTTCGTTTCCTGTAAATTAATATAGTCATAAGTTTCAAACATATATGATAGGAAATGAGCGTCTATGTAAAATGCCGAGAGATCTAAGATCGAAATGGTCGACCATTTCGAAAGCTAAATCGGACTTTCAAGTTTCAATTGGCTTTTAAAACGTCGTATCTGCAAATGAATAGTTAAATTTAACATCTTTAGCCACTATTAAGCTTGCCTGACTTGCAAACAGTATAGTTTAATTAAGGGATAAGCAGAGTGAATTTGGGTCTATAAGAGTAATGACGAGGGGCTGAGAAAATGCTGTCGGTCTGGCAACACTCCCCCTGTAGCCCGCAAGCTACTATCACATTACCAGCCATTCCCCTACGGTTGAATATATTGAAGCAGCCAAAAGCGACGATGCACCATCCAATTGTAATCTGGAAGTCGGACAACCCTTAATTTCTCAGTTCTAGTAATACTTATTTTATAAGAAGGAACCCTTTTTTCACGGCTTAAAATTATGATATAACCCTGACTAATTTTACTTGTTGAAGGCTTGCCACGATGATAATCCACTTAGTAAGCTTGCTTTAATTGAAACACAGATCGCAGTTAAAATTTTTAACTTAGATATTTCAAAGTGAACAAAAGCTCAAAGAGAAAAACGGATCAGTTAATCGTGAAAATTAAAGCCTTGATAACTCTATAGGTTTAATAAAGTCCAGTTCCTTAGAGTTGGTGAATTTAACTTGATACGGCCAACGCTGCGTTTTGTAACTCAAACCATAAAAATCAGAGCTTTATTTTTTTTTTTTTAGGAAAATTCGACAGTAGAAGAATGAATATTTATTAAAAATAGGAAAGTGTTACAATCTGCTAAAAATTTACATTCGAAAGTTAGAAAGAGTGATGATCAAACGCGATTATCCTATATGACTCTGGCTAACTCTACCGGCGTTTATTATCCTTACAATCCGACAGTAAGACTAACTAATAGTACCTTAAAAATGGCCTGTAGAGTACGCCGCTGCAGGTCGGTGAAAACCAAACGAGGCTTCTTGGGTGCAGAAGAATGTTCGGTGTGAATCGATTGTTCCTCTTTCCGTTTGCAAGCTGCAACATCAATAAGAATCAAGTCAAAATATATTTCAAGTGCAGGATACCTTTGAACAATACCTTAATCGGGATACCTTCGAATAAAAAACCGTTTCCATTGAGAATTCAGCATGATAAAGTGAATGCGACCACTTAGGTGGTTATGATATTTTCGAGAAACTAAATCGTCTTTCTGGTAGGTGAAGCTGAAATCTTCCAACAAAATACATTTACAGAGTTTATTTTTCAAACCACAATTTAAAAAAATGCCGAGTGTGTCATGACTCTCTAAACTTACCAACCGACCACCTTTATGTATTAAGCGCGTTCTATTTTGTACTTTAGGTTTAGGTTACTTTACCTTAGGTTTTCATTATATAATTATAGCTGTATTCTTTCAAAGTATTAATAAGAACAACAGGGTTCTTCGAGATTGTTTAGTTAATACGTTAAAATACGTTTTCGAAGAAAATCATCTAGTTAGTCCATAATTTTATTGTTGATTTATCAGCAATAAAAGTTGTACGCATTCAAATTAATGCATTGAGCTGAACTCACTAACGGCATCAAGATGTTATAAAAAAAGCTTTAGGATTACAAATGAAATTTGTGTATGGAATTAGATATATTTACTTCTCTTGCAACCAAAGTATCTCTTCCAGGGGTAGAAAAATATGTCTTATTGTGAATCTACATACGTGAAGGCACTTATATGAACGTTCAATATTATTGGTACTTCTTTAGATTGTTACTCCCCTATGTTGTTTTAGAATACAAATGACTTTGGTCAAATGGCTATTAAGAAAAAGGGATGTTTAGTCCAATGTACTTTTGGACAAAGGAATATCACACTTCTGTTTTCATAAGGGGAGTAACGGTCTAAAGCAGAACATTCGTACACCTTCTTTAGATTGTTACTCCCCTCTCTTTTTTTATAAGGGGAGTAATAATTTAAAGAAGTGTCCTATTATTATCTGAGAATAAGACAAGCTTGCAACATCTAAGGAAAAATTATGTCATCTTTAAGCTAAACTCATTAGAATAATATGAGCTATTTCTCACGATATCTTTTGACTTTCCCTCGCACATTTTGTACTCGGCAATACTATCCCATCTTTTAGTTTTTGTACTAAAGATATTTCTCTAAATATGTAAAATTTGATATTATCATAGAGTTAAAACATCGAAACAACTATAAATATTGTTTGCGAGCTCGATAATAATTTTTAGAAATACATTGCATCTGGTGTCTAGCAGTAGATTCATTCTTAACATACCTTTTTTTTTTGCTTTTCTAATTAATATGGCAAGTTAAATGTTTTGTAAAACCACTGACGTTAAGTAGATGTTTATTTGGTTTCCTGTTAGCCATTATCTTGATTTAATTATATTATTAATTCGATACAGAATCACAGAAGAACTTATTGAGATGTACTAGTAATACTAGAACTACTTTCACGCTACTTGATACATGTTTTCTTCCGGCAAAAGAAAAGACGCGACTTAAGAAGGTAATTTTCGCAGGTGGTCGATTTGGTAGGCTTTTACTTTTTAGTGGTCACTTAAGTAGTTTTTGTTTTTAATAATAAGTTACTGTAAATTAATGTGAAAATACGCTGAATTCAGAGCTCTTCGGATCAGAGAACGATTGAACAATTGTCGGCATTAGACGATGGAATAGTTTTCCGGTTTCAATTTCGCTTTCGTTTAATGAATCAGCAACGAAAATATAACTTTATACCACGTTTCAGAGTACAAAAATGTGAAACTGAATACAGAATATGGATAGCTATCCACTGTAGCACTGTAGGCAAAATGATTCGGTATCCATTTAATTTGTTTGCCTTGATAGTTTTTCTCGAAGCAGATTAGCTCCGGATGGTAGAGCTCTAGATGGTAGAGAAAATTGCACAAATATATTCAGTAAAACATGGCTTTCACACAGAATTAACACAACTAACTAGATACCAAAGGAAAAGAAACAGCTAACTAACTAAAAAAAAAAAAAAAATAATAATAATAATGGGACATTAAAACTACTTATTGGTAGGTTTTATCAAATACAAATAGTTTACCAATAATCGAGTAGCGAAGCTCATTTGCTTCATTACGACATTCGCTGAGAAAAATTAATTTCGAGTAATTTGAGAACTATTTTTTTCTATATATCCCAGGTAAATATAAAAGGAGACATGCTCATTTCAACATGTATTTCAGGGCGTTCCGACTTAAAACATACCAACTTTGATTTTAACATACTGATATCAACCTAAATATATGATAGAAGACAAAAAAATACTGCAAACGTTCAACAATATGCCAGCTGCTAATGAGATTTTTTATCATCAGTTAAGAAGTTATTAAGATATGCTATTCGGTACATCGTAAGCTGAAGATCGTGCAGTCGAAGGTGGTATTTTTTTTGTTCTAATTTCTAAGGCCGGTCGTAGTATATTATTGAAAACAGTGTTGTACGCCGTTGTACCTTTATTTACGGCTAGCAAATTATCGAGAACTTCGAATTTCGTACACCCATTACAGACCCGTTGAAATCGATGATGTAAAAGAAACATTTTTAGAAAAATCGTAGGTTCAAGATATTAGACGGTACAACTATATCAGGATATCTCTATCTACCAAATCATTAGTATGAAATTTGAACGAAATTCGAAACATCCAACTTTTAGAGTCGAAGTAACTAACTTTCTAGGCCTTTCAAAGTCATAATTATTGACCCTCGTATAATATCAACGTCTTTTTAACAAATTTTGTTTGCAGTAGGTTGATATTTTATTAGAATTGCCATGAATTTATCCTTTGTTTAGGTAAATGACTTCTAAAATACGAATGATCATAGTTTTGTTTGGAGTGCGGTAACCGACCCGAAGCTTGGGTAACAGTATAGGACGCAGACCGTTAACATACGTTTTAAGGGGATAAAATAAACTTCAACTAAAAACAAAATACTTCTAAAGGAAGGAAAAATCACACGGAATAGCACGAGCAAAAACAAATAGAGCATATAACAAAACAAAACCACACACGCAAATATATATAAAACAAAAATAAGGAGTTATTATCGTTAAAACTCCTAATAAATACAAAATAAAAATGATTGATTGAGTTGAAAAAGTAAACTGACAAACTGACTGATAATAATTCATCGCATTGACACCCTCTTTATTTAAATAATCCTATAAAAAAAGAAAATAAATAAATATATTTGATGTGCGTGACTATAAGAACTATATGAACCGATTAAGAGCAGTTAAACAGAAGTATAATTAGCCAGGTTCCCGGATACGTGCTTGTATAAATAGTCGCTCAAGAAATTTCACATTTCAAGATATAACTAGGGATATCATTTTGTAGGGTATGATTAAATAAGGAATTTGGTTGCATACTATTTTTGGGGTCCGTAGGCAAAACCAAGGACCCCTATATTTTCCTGCGTGTGTCTGTCAGTCTGTTCGTCAGTCTGTCGCTTGTTCTCACGGCTACACCTTTTGTCCGATAACTTTGAAGTTCGGCATATATGTGTATAGTAATTACCAACACATTTTAAAAATGTAGCGACTTAAAAAAAATATGGCTAAAAAACTTAAGGGTTACACAATTTTTTTTGGAGACAGTGGGGGGTATTATATGAAAGGGTACGTCGAGCTGATAACAAAAATATATAATTTTTTGGTTATAAGCTTTGATAGGGCGAGCGTAGGCGAGTTTGAAGTTGGTGTGAAAAGTATCCCCTCCCCCTCTATGTCGCTTATGCAAAGTGCAAAATAATCTGAAAATATTCCTGAACATTCTTCGATAAAAAGTAAAGACACCACTTTTTTGGAAATTTCAATTTCTATTTTTTTAACAAATTACGTTTATTTATAATTATGCTCTCTTCGGTGTGTGTAGTGTGTAGTGTATTTATAATAATATGTTAATAGTCCGGTTCACTGGCAAAAAATACTTTATCAGAAGTTTGTTTGTGTGTTTTGAGAATATCAGACCCATGGGATGGTTCAAAGTAGGCTTTTTAGCATTTTAAAAAGCACCATCAATTACTACTAAACAATACAGTGTTGCCTACGGACCCTTGCTGTGTGCTGACTAGCACACACTTGACCTTTTTATTCGAATCGTTAATTAGATGTTGGGCAAAAATGATGATAATATGCAATATGCATGTCTGTTAGAAATATAACGTGATCGAGGGCTTGGTGAATCTAAAGGCGCCAGTGAATGACACTAAAATGCTTTTCTTCCATCTAGAACTGTGGAAAAGTGTCAGTGATAAAAAAGGACGACCACCGAATGCGCAAGACTCGAGGCCTCGGAGGGCCCTCCCTTATTTTTCATTCGCTGAGGACCCTCCTCATTTTTTCCCCCGGAAAACACTTCTACGAAGAATAAGTGCCCTTATTTAGTGTGTCTCTTTACATTATTCACCGTAGCAAAGACTAAAACGGCTTTCGAGGACAGGGGAGAAAAACAAGGCGCCGACATGTACCGTGAAAAATAAGTAGGCAACTACTTTCACGTATGTTTCAATTAATTTTCCAAACGAACCATGCCGGGAATGAAATGTACATAGTAATTTTTTTAAGATGAAAGATCGTGTAATACAGATTAAAATTATCATTGAATAAGAAAGGATCGATGGTATTTGTATATTCTTCAATATGTATTTATACTGATACAACTGATGGGTGTCATTTTAAAGATTAAATATAATAATGAGTTAAAACGTTTATTCTTGTTATTAACGTTATAGGTTACTATAGAATGTCCTAGATAGCCTATAGAAATGTCGCATACTTGATTCAATATAAGTACAGAACAAATGGTTCGATTAATTAATACCTTGGTTCAACAGGGTTTCAACTGGACAAAATAGTCCAGGAGGTAGAGTGCAAAAAAGTGTCTCACTAACATCAAGCTAAAATATTGTGTATAAGTAAATCTTTTGGTGCCGTTTAGGAATATGTGGTCGGCAAAGTTCGTCTGTTAGACATAGCTTGGCAATAGGCATTTGAAAAAAAAAACGGTGACGAGTGGCCATGTCCCGCATTTTTGATGTGACAATCCTGAGTGCGAAATTAGTTAGTAGACCAAAAATCAAGTTGATGGTAGTTGTCACTTAATAGGTTAGTTACTCATATATCATTTCTTTAATTCAAAGTGGTCACATATTAAGTAATAAGGTACTTCTTTAGATTGTTACTCCCCTATGTTTTTACAGAATATACAAGACTTTGACTAAATAACTATTAAGGCAAAGGGATTTTTTTGTTTAGTCCAATGAACTTTGGGACAAAGGAATATCACATTTTTGTTTTTATAAGGGGAGTAACAGTCTAAAGAAGAACATTCTGTACACCTTCTTCAGATTGTTACTCCCTTCTCTTTTATTTCTGAGGGGAGTAACAATCTAAAGAAGTGCCAGTAATATACTACCATCAACTTGGTTTTTAATCTACTAACTAATTTCGTATTCAGGATCTTGAAAATCACATTGTCACCAAAAAGGGTGGGACATGTCCATGGCCACTCTCCACCGTTTTTTTTTTTTTTTTTTTTTTTTTTTTTTTTTTTTTTCAAATGCCTATTGCCAAGCTATGTCCCGCAGACGAACATAGCCGACCACATATTCTTAAAAGGCACCAAAAGATTAACTTATACCCAAAATTCTAGCCTGATGTCAGTCAGACACTTTTTTGCACGCTATCTCCTGGACTAAAAGGCAATCTTGGTAGTTAGATTTACACTCTTGGATTATCATCTAATGATTCTAACCCAAAGAACAGAAGAAAATAATGAAATTGACAAAAAATAAAAATGGAAAAAAGCAACAAAAAAAAATGTAATAAAACTAGCTAACATAATATGCTATTATATTTAAATGGTGAAAAAGAGCTGCAAATTAACATTTTTATAAAAGGGATTTAAAATAACAGTAAAGCTCAGTTAATTTGAAGATTAATATTCAGTTGATTTCAAGAGCCCCTGATTTTACGAAATAAATAATTACACATTTTACTTATCTTCAAACTATTCAGAACTAGTTAAGCACATACTTTAATTAATTTACCTTGATATCGTGTACTAATTCTTCATTATATAATATATGCAGTGCAGGGAATTTAATAAAGATTTTTGTAAGGGGGTGATTCCTTGGACTATTTTAAGAATAATTACACTTTAGACGATTTTTCGACAATCTTTTTATTTCAAAGATACAGAGCTATTTAACAAACAATTAGCAAATTGTTTTTGTTTTAGTTCAATATTACCCCAATAAAAATTTAAAAAAATTATAAAACAAATTATAGTACTATTCAAGAACTTTTCAACGATATACATCATGATAGGTTCCGTGTATTTTGACTTTTGTACCCCTGTACCCTTGGCTACTAAAATAATTAAATATAAAGAATAACCAATCCCACAAGGCATTAAGTAACCTTTATTTATTTTATCTCCAGTAGGGAGAAAAAGCTATGATTTTTTATTATTTTAGTGCGACTAAAGTAAGTCTTTTCTTCTTTTGAAGTCAAAAAGTAGGGAGAAAAAGTAAAAGTAGGGCGAAAAAGCAGGATTGCAAACTTAATTATTTCATAAATAGTAGAGAATGAATGGCTAATGTAATGAAGTTGTTAAAATCAGGTTGGAGACACTGCTTTTTCGACCTTGCTTATAACCTGCATCTAAATAACCTTCTATTTGAGTTTAATTCCAATTCATATTTGTTTTTAATATTGAATCTCTTATACCTGCTATTAAAAGTGCTAACAATTATTGTTATTTATTAAAATAATAAATAAAAACTATGCAATGGATGAAAATGTGTATTTTCTCTCTACTGGAGATAAAATATTGTATGTACCTCGTGAGTAAAGTGCTATAATTCCCCTCGCGATAATTATCTCCCTCGGCTGCGCCTCGGGAGCTAATTAGCGTTATTCCCTTGGCTGCGCCTCGGGAATTAAAAAGTCGAATTCCCGAGGCGAAGCCGAGGGAATACGACAGCATATATATTAAAATATACTGGTTAACACATTCAGTTTAAGTAAACCTATAAGTTTGCCAGGGCTTTGATAATACATGTGGAGCACTATGGTAGAAGTGTAAGGTGGAAGGTACGTCTAAAGGCCCCCATACACAATCAAACATTTTAAGCAAACATGTTTGCGCAAACCTCATGTCGGGCCAATTTAGGCCATAGACGTCAAACATCATGTTTGCGCAAACCTGATGTCAGGCAAATTTAGGCCATACACGGTCAAAATGTTTGCGCAAACATGATGTTTGCGCAAACATTTGGACCGTGTATGGGTAAGATATTATTTAACTCGCAAACATAATGTAGAACTTCAACAAATTACGTAGACGCTCTCTCACAGAACGTATAGACACTTCTCGATATCAGTAACCCAATAGATACGATTCAAGGTAAAACAGGTACGTACGTACGGTACGTTTCCCTGCGTGAATAGTGGTTCATGCAATGAAACAACACACGGAAAAAGGGAAGACACCAATATATCGCTAAGAAAATAAACAAACACATTGCAAAATATCAAAAACAATTTTGGACCTAAAAATCTAAAAAAAATATATAAAATATAAATATATATAAAAAAACAAAAACAAAAATAAAATTAAATGAAAATTTAAAAAAAAACTAAACAAAAAAAAAAATTAAATAGCCAAACATAAATAAATATGAACAAAATAAAACTAATAAAGTATCGAATTAAAAATAAATAAATTAACATAAGATAAATTAAAAAGAAAAAAAAATGAAACTAACTTCGAAATTAATAACGGCGAAGCTTTTCTGATGACTTTACCTCGCAAGATCATATCTTATTTATGTTTCCTTATTTAATTTTTTTTTATATATATTATGAATGGCAATTAATTAGTTTTTAATCCTAATTTCAAATCATTAATTTTTGTTAATTACTTACAATAGCCATTACTGCAGGTGATCAGACCTTTATTGGGATCGTCAAAATAATCGAACTCGTCTGCATCCGTCATGTTGTTTCCTGTGGCAATTATTTAAATTTCTTTTTGTAAATAATGTATCCATGTTTTTTTTTAATAAAACAAAAGGGGGTCAACTTTAAAAAAAAAAATAAAATAAAATAAAAAAATAAGATTTTGTTTTTAATAAAACAATAAAATTAAACAATAAATACGGGATTTGAAGTTATAAAAGCTTAGTTAAGATTCAGGGCTTTCTTTAATTATCTACTTTTTTATTTTATTTTCTTTTTTTTAAAAAAAAGCAGGTTTCACGCTTAAAAATAAAATCTATTTATTATTTCTATAGAAGTTAGAACAAGCAAAAATATTTTAAATAGTATATTTGGTTTTACATTATATTGTCATCTATGTAAAATTATAGAATTTTCTGGTTTATATTAGTATGCATATGAAATATACTGGAGGTTTAATAGAAATAAAAGTGCGAGTTTTCATAAAAGTTTCACAGCTCTTGCTGATGATGCAGGCAAACCGATGCATGTCAATATACGGTTAGTGCACAACTTATCATTCCTCTCTCACTATATATTTATATATATATATATATATATATATATATATATATATATATATATATATATATATATATATATATATATATATATATATATATATATATATATATATATATATATATATGAATGTGTGTGTGTGTGTATATACATGAAATATTTATTGTATAATATAACCAAAAATAAATAATTAAATAATAGCATAAAATAAAATAAGTGATATATTATATCATTTTAAATAAAGTATATACATAAGAGATAATTGAAGGTTCTAATTTGTTGTGGTTTGAAATGTATTTGAAATTATCGGGCGTCTAGGGTCTACGTGGAGCACTTGGTGCCCACAGTAAGATATTAAGGATATGGCTAACCCATAAAACATTTATGTATTGCGGGCTAAGCAAACCTTACAAAATGACGAGGTAAATCCTACATAAAACTAGACGTTCGGGACACAAAAAAAAGTCGCCGAAGAAAGTCGAATCTTACTCGGGAATCATCGGGTCCGCTCTACAGTAGTTGTTAACCTCAACAACTTTGAACACGCACTCTTTTAACCCCCTTTACTCCACCCTCTCGTACATATTTCGATTAACAAGATAATAGGTTAAAAGAATACTGATGCAATAACTTGTAAATTGCATTGTCTTTAACTAATTTATCTTTTACGAAATTAATAATAATTAGTTCGCTTTTTATTAGATACTTTAAAGCATATTCTATTTTATGCACTACATTATTATTATTACGTATTTCACATTGTCAATTATTAATATAATGTTTATGAATATAATAAATAATAAATTGAATACCCTACATATTTAACATATTATAATATATTATTTACATATTTAATTTAAAAAAATAGTTATGTTGCAAAAATAAAACCAACCGACTTCAATTAAAAATAATACTCAGATTATGTATTCATTTTATAATTTTACACGCAAATCTAATACAGTGATGTAGAAAATCCTAAAATATAATTTTTTAAATAAATTAATTGGTATGAAATGGTTAATTTGACCACCGGTAATAATATTTATTATTATAATATTTATTAAAAGAAAAGGGTCTTTCATAATGATAATTATGTAATGTTTATAGTTAAAACTACTGGGAATTCCTAAAATACGTGGTGTCACACCAAAGAAGATACTCAATATCTATTATAAAAATATATTTCTCATTTAGTAAAAACACTGATCATGCGATAAAATATTTAAACTCGAACTTATCTACTTACAAAGCTTTGTTTTTAATGAAATTACATTTCAATTTAATTCATATTTTACTTTCGTATTTTTTTTTTTATTTATTTATTTTTTTTTTTTTGATTTATTGCATTTTTCATTGTAGAATTATAATTACAATTACTAGTCGTGTATAATATGTGATATGTGTACTTATTCCATTTCAATCACTCTTGGGTTTACGTGATAATATATAAACAATTTAAAAATAACTAAATCATTTAATGTCTATTTTATATGTATGTTTTATACAGGTCTATGTTTAATTATTGTATTATTTTTGCTATAATAATAAACATTTGTATGTTTTAAGTGTTATTATTATTATAAATAATCATAGTCGAAAAGGCCTTGAAAGAAATATAAAGACAAAAGAGGGTTGAATGCATAGAGTAGTAGACGTGGCGTAAGGCCCGATAGTACTCGACTCGGCTCTCTGCTTCGGCCGACTTTTTTTTGTCCCGAATGTCTAGTCTCTATGAACCTGGGTTTTTAAACGGCACTGTGTCAGAGTATTGAAACCCTTCACAATGCAAGGTTTGATTAGTCCTCAATACAGGAGTGTTTTGAGGGTTAGCCTGATTATTACACTCTTACTGTAGACCCGAAGTGCTTTACTTTGACCCGGGCATCTAATGTTAAATTGTTTGCACGCGATAGGAGGTGTTCATTCGTGGTTTAAGATGGAATTGATGGAAGATAAAAGGTGTTACACCATTAATATAATAGCCCGTCCGCTTTGTTGACTAGATTGTTCAGTAACGTGGCACTTGCCTAACCATTTCAAAAGCAAGTGTGTTTCTAATTGATAACTTGGTACCGTCGTGCCTCGTTTACCCAACCCTACTAATGCCTTTGGGAATCAATTACAATGAGGGTAAATTTATAATATAATCTATGATTTAACAGTTAAAGAATCTTTAACCAAAAAAGGGTTCTTTTTCATGCCTAAGATTAAACGATGAAAATGTTCTAAAGATTATTTGATGTTGTCAGTCCATAATTATTGTCTTCAACATAGCAAATTTAATCTCCACGTTGACAATTATGCCTTTTTAGTCCAATCAAATTAGACAAATTAATGACCAACATTTTGAATAATTCAAAGTGAGCCGAACTTTTGTGTACACCTTTATTTAGTGTTTTCAAACAACATCCGAAAAGTACCCTTGATTTGACCTTGAGCTTCACAAGTTATAAGGCTCAGATGAGGCCAAAATTCAGTTTTTCGCTTATATCTATTTCCCTATTGACTTTAGGTATTTGATACTCTATAAAAAAATTAAAGGGGAGGAAATTCTAAACAAAAAAGTATTCTTGTGGTTTTTTTGAAAGATCAACCGTTTTTGTAAAAACTCGTCGTGAAAGTTGAACTGAAGAATAACGCTCAGTAATACCGAGTTCCACAACCAATTTGAGGTCTAAAATGTAAAAAAAACTGAATCGAAGGGTCTTCTTTGAACAATATTAAAACATCACGGTTCCCAAGATAATAGGAAGGTTATGTACCACAGCCGCGAATCTTGGCGAATCAGAAAATCAGGCTCAAATGAGGAGAAAATTAGGTTTTTCGCTTATATCTCTATTTAGTCCAGACAAATTAGGATATAACTCTGCAAAAAATGCCAAAGGTTTAGAAAATGGCTCAAAATGTTCGTTTGACTTAACTGTCTAACATACTAAAAGTCCCCGAGGGGGAGGGGGGAGCTCGACCCCCCCCCCCCCCTAATTTTGAGTACTTGTAATTCAAAAACGGTTGGAGCTAGAAAAAACTTTAAAGGTCAATTAGTATTGAATATTTAATGAAGAACAAATTTGTACATAACCATAAATCGCCTAATGTCAATACTTTTCGAGATATTTGGTAAAAAGTACCTATTGCCCCCCCCCCCCCCCCCCCCACCATTGAGGGCAGCTCCCCCCCACCCCACCCTTGGGGACTTTTAGTATGTTAGACAGGAAAGTCATACGAACATTTTTAACCACTTTTCAAAACTTCTTTTTGAAGTTATATCCAACTTTGACTGGACTAAAGTGGTTTAAGTTCATTACTTAAGAAATACAAATTTCCATTTTTTGTTGTTTTTACTACTGCAACAAAACTATTTCGTCTACAGGCTTTATTTTGTGCTTAAATAAAAGCTCCTTAAATTTACTACAACTTAATTTCTTATGACTTTTCTCGTAGGGTAGATGTTTCATGCCGATATTCGCCCCGAAACAAGAGCAATACTTAAATTTTTGAAGTATCATATCTCGGTAATAATTAGCATAATTAGTATAATTAGCATCTTACTGACCTAAACCACAATTTTAATCTAGATGATGCATCTCTCCTCCATAAAGAAGAAAAGAGTCTCAGGCTAAATCAGCTTGAGGCCAAATATATCTGTCAGCCCACAACCCAGCAGTTACTACATTAAATGAACAGATAGAAGTCTCCAACTCCCCACTTTTTAGCAGTTTCAACAGATGAAAGACAGCATTGGAATAACCTAACCTCTTGATATAACCTCCTCATGAACCTTATCTTATCATACCTTAACCTATACTTGTGTACTGTGTTTATTGTGATTTTTATTTTGATTTTTATAGAGATATTATATGTTCAAATTTTATATTTTAGTGCAATCTAGTTATGTAGTCTTTGTTTTTGTGCCTGATGATGGAGTAACTTCTGAAATATATTGCTTTTTTAAAAAAACCTTGGTAGAACTAAAGGGTACTCTTATAGAAAAGGGCCCCCTTTTTTGTTTTTTATACAGAAGAGTTTATATCCCTTAGTCTAACTACCTATTAAGACAAAGGGATATTCAGTCCAATATGCTTTGGGACAAAGGAATATCACACTTTTCCATAAAAAAGTGTGTATTCGGTTGTCAGGAGGTATATTATATTAAAAAAAAGTGGGGGGCCCTTTTCTATAAAAGTGCCGAACTAAAGTCCATTCTTTAAACCTTATTATGGAGTTCTACAAAAAGAACATTAGAACCTTAAGAAAACTATTCATATCTCGGTAACTTTTTGACGTACAGAGTTGCAATTGGACGTAAAGAGAAGCCAATTATCTTTTCTACAACTTCATTCCGTATGACTTTTCTCGTAGGTTAACAGTTTTACGCCGATATTCGCCCCGAAACGAGAGCAATACTTAAAATTTCCATTTTGTGAAAAAAAAAAAAAACAATTTTTAAAGTAATACATCTCGGGAACTTTTGCACGTACAGAGTTGCGGTTGGTATTAAATTGTTGTAAATTTATAACACTGAAAAACTAGTATGAAAAATTATCATCGAACAACGCATAGTTTACGAGGTATATAGCAACAACTGAACATTTTTCAGTTTTTAACATATTACGCAGAAAATTGGGGGGGCCTTAGGGAGAAGTTTTGTGGGGGGGAGTCTAGGAGGTGGGGGTAAATATACGAATGAAAAATTTGGAAGGGGGAGTCAAATATATATGAAAAAATAAATATAGGGTGGCTTGAGGTAAGAAATCCCTAATAAAAGAGCTCTTTTACCCCCTAATCCTACTTTATTTTTTATTACCTAATTTTGAGCGCTTGTAACTCAAAAACGGTTGGAGCTAAAAAGACATTTTAAAGGACCATTTTTATTGGAAATGTAATGAAAAACAAACTTGTAAATAACCATAAATTGCCTAATGTCAATACTATTCGAGATATAAGCGAAAAACTTCATTTTGGCCTCATCTGACCCTTATAACTCGTGAAGCTCAAGGTCAAATCAAGGGTACTTTTCGGATGTTGTTTGAAAACACTAAATAAAGGTGTACAAAAAAATTCAGCTCACTTTGAATTATTCCGATGAAAAATCCAAATTAGACTGGACTATTTATAAAAATTCGAATTCAGCTTTTTTCAAACAGCAACTGCTTTTTGTCAGCTTAACAGTTTTCACTGTTAAGTCATTTTTGGAACTAAGTTCCTTATGGCACGACCTTAAAAGAAATCGCCCGATGACGATAACTTGAGTAAATGATGACCGATTTAGTTAAAACTGGGTACACATGTTAATTTTACTAATGCCCAGGACGAGTTCATTGGATAACGTTATCCACACTAGCATTCGCGCGCAACGCTCACGTAAACGTAAGCTTCAAATGTAAAATTGGAATTTTAGGACGGGAAAAAATTCTAACTTCATCCAGTTCATGGGACAAACAACTTATATAAATATTTTTTTTTAGTAAAACGAACACCGACACTGCTATGAAGTGATAAAGATAGCTAAATTTATTAAAGCGGACCTAAACGTTTTAAATAAAGAAAACTAATTTTTTACTGATATCTTACGTTCTAACGTAACGAGTTTGATAAAACTTCTTACACATCGTCTCAAGTACAATTGAAAATGGCATGTAAAATTTCAACCTGGTACAAGCAGAAGTATTTGTGTAGTGAAGTGATATATATTATAATATTTTATATGGCGTAGGCCGGGACGTAAATGGGTTAGAGACTCACTCTACTAAAAATATAACCACACGAGCAAAGCAAAATGCAGTTTTCGCACGAGTTGCGTACCGTACTTTATCTACGGTTTTTGGATTTTAATAATAAATACAGAAACAAATATTTAATAAACTTCCTGTATGTAAGTTCGTATTTCTGTTTTGATTAAGATGATATTAATTCATTAGTTTATTATTAATTCATTATTTCGTGCCGAATAAATTATTTCGGGAGGTGTATTATTCTCCTCATTTTCGTCATAATGACATAAATCAATCAACTTTTTTCACTAAAACTCGATATAAACAGTTACTTTAATTAAAAAAAAAACCAGCAAATTAGTTTTGTTAAATGTAAACAAACTCGCTAATCGTGCGTTAAGGTGAAGAATTATTCTTTTTTATCGCACTAGGGCGGAAAAAAGAGGAATTATGAAACGCGCATGGGCAATGAATACAAGTATGTAAAGAATCACTTTCTACGCATCTAAACAGAGATACAATATTTATATTTCGTATTAATCGTAGATAAATTCGTTTGTGTGTTTGTTCAACGATAACTGTCGTAAAAATTAAAATATTCAGAAATAATTCCGGTACGTCTCAGCATTTGTGACATCTGAATAGGTTTTTGAATTTTCACAATTAATATTTTTAAGGTGGCCACCAATTTGGCGGGTGACTAAAAAAGTTTTTAATCAGCATGCCTTGTTATACATCACTTTAAAGGTTTTAAAGAATAGCAAATGAATATGTAACTATTATTAAAAAAAAGGGTGCTGAACATGCCACGTTTATGCTAACGTGACATGTTACTAGTACATATAAATACTATACATAGTATACTATACATAGTAATACTAGTACATAGTACATATAATTTTAAAGCTCTTTGCAGGTAGATTAAGAATACGTAAGTTTTTCCTTCAAAAAATGATCTGTTTGTGTATACGCGAGTTGTTTGTGCGCCGTATCACGATTAAATGTCATTTCACTGATGAAGACCAACAATAGTTGTGCAACTCGGCCTTCATTAATCATCGGCTGCTGATGAGGTTTTTTGAATAATCTTTGTATCTTTTGTACACACCATAAGTCAATCCTAATTTTTACTCTTTTTCAACCTCCGAACTTTCTCTTTTCCAAAATAGCCCAAACCATCAACAAAGAAGTTGCTGAAAACCTATGAATTGATATCAGTTTGGAATCATATACCTATTTTTCTAAACTTTCATATACATAGATATACAATGAGAAGAATAAATAAAACATTTAATGGTTAAACAAAATCAACACGAATATAGTTGATTGCATTCATTTCAATAGGTTTTGAAGATGAGTGCTGCAGTTGTCTGGAACTTAAGGTCTCCAAATCAATTTGTTCCCAGATGCATTTATTAAACAGTTGTTGGTGCTTATTATACTATGAAAAATCGGTCTGAGACAACTCAGACAAACTTTCTCATATACGAGTTCATAAAAATTTTATCAAAATAATCATAAAAATAACTTCACCTCGGTGGGGAGTCGAACTCGGCCTCTCTCTGTCCGCGTTTAAATTATTTACTATTACTATTTATTTAATTACTATTTTGTAAGGAACTAGATTTTTCCCGGGAATACGGCTTATATCATTAGATTCGTATTTAAATGGACTACATTTTCGAATTTTTTAATCGAAATCGTCGGAACCGTTTTCGAGAAATACTTTTTTTCATGTTTTTACACGGTTTTTGGGGGGTAGCGCCCACCAAAATTGGAGCTGAATTAATTTCTCGATTTCTCCTCGGGGTATGATTTTTCTGAGAATTTATGCAATATTTTGTCAAAATCGGCCCATTAGTTTAGGTTCTACGCGCGTACACAGACGACAGATAGACAGGCATTCTTTGAAAACCACTTTTTTTGACTCCAAAACGTGTAAATCCATAAAAATCACAAAATCAAATTTCTACTCCATCACAATACTTTCTCTTTATATGAGAAAGTAAAAACAATGTATGTATTTGTTAATTTATATAGTATTGTAGTCCAGTCGACAGGTATTAAAAATGAGGGGCTACCTTGCAAAAGGTCATAAAAACTTTTTTTTTCATTGTATGTACCTAGACATTAGTTAAAACCCCAAGTTGTCGACCTCCTAGACCCTATACTTTCCGAAATATAGAGCTTCAAAGATGCAATATTTTTTTGAAAATATAAAAAAATACATATTTTCAAGGACGAAAGGGGTCTATTATTTTATCCCTCCCCCCCACAGTCAAATTGTTTGGGTATATCCTACCTATGGAAGTACAAATAACCACCAGTAACCACAACTAATAACCACTAGTAACTAATACTAACCGCCACTAACCAACAATAAACGCTACTAAACATAACTAACTAAAACAAGGTTTAGCCGAGGTTAGTAATAGTTAGGGATGGTTACTTTTATGATAGTGATTAATTTTGGTTAATGATGGTTAGTATAACCATTAGTTACCAATAATAACCATTATCAACCACTAGTAACCAATAACTAACAATAACCTCCACAAAACATAACTAATTGAAAAAAGGGTTAGTTGCTTGTGTATTTGGTTATTTCTGGTTATGGGTGGTTACAATAGATTGCTGAACAATCTTTAACGTTTATAACATGCCTAAAATCACCAACGCTACTAAACCTGTGGGAGGGAGGGGTGAGACAGCATCATTTGTTAATAAAATGTTATAAAAAGTGTAGGCTTACTTAAAACTACTTAGATGTAGAATAAACAAAATACTCGACCTCTTCTATTACAAAAGCCTTGATCCCTTTAAACACCTCACTACTCAAATTTACTTTTACTAAAGAACTCAAATGGTTAAATAATAAATAAATAACCTCCACAACGTGGGTTTTGCAGTTAAGGCGCGTCTACACGATCCAAGTTGACTTGGACCAAGTAACTTTGATCAAATCCACTTGGTCAAAGTAAAATTGAATTTTTGATGCAGTGTTTACACGATCCAAGTATAATTGGTCCAAGTAGGGGAACTTGTCAAAAAAATCATTAAGAAGCAAAGGAATAAAAACAAAAATTGAAAGGAATAAAAGCTGTCAATAATCTTCTTATAAACAAATCCGTCACAACTTTTCACGTCTTTTCTCATTTTTGACAGCTTTTTTGTCATAATCATATGGTTGACGCCATCCAAGTCTACTTAGATCAAATAACGTCCAACTCAACTTGGATGTCCAAGTTGACTTTGATAACCTGTTTACACGATCAAAGTAGCGTCTAAATAGTGTCAAAACTGATTTGGTCCAAGTCAACTTGGATCGTGTAAACCCTGCTTTATTAAAAAAAAAAAAAAAAAAATGCATCTTTGAAGCTGATTATTTCGGAAAGTATAGGGTTTAGGAAAAAATGTGAAATATAAAAATTGTTGCAAATTTAGTGCTCTACAAGAAAGGATAATCAAAAAACCCAAAAATTTACTTTATTCTTGGTTAGTATAGGTTACTAGTGGTTAGTGGTGGTTATTTGTACTTCTAAAGGTAGAATATACAAAAAAAAAAAAAACTGACTGGGAGGAGGGGATAACAAAAATAGATCCCTAGCGTCTACAGGAAATTTTCAAAAAAAAAATTGCATCCTTGAAGCTCTATATTTCGGAAAGTATAGGGTGTAGGAAAAAATGTGGTATATAAAAATTGTTGCAAATTTAGTGCTCTACAAGAAAGATTAGAACACTTTTTTTTTTTCAGGACATATATAGAAAGAGTTATAAAGAAAAAACTAAAAAAAACACTCAAATTTTGCGTATTCCCCCCCCCCCCCCCCCTCGGGTTAGCACAGGGTCTAGGAGGTTTTTAACTAATGTCTTGGTACATACAATAAAAAAAAAAAAATTATGACCTTTTGCAAGGTAAAATGGACTTGTCGACTGGACTATTGTTTATCTATCGCTTTTTGAGTAGATAGTTTTATAAATTTCAGAGTTTATAATCTATACTCAAGGCATTATACTTTGTTATTCCGACAGCGCAGGAAAATCGAAGAAAAACAGGAGGGGAGCCAATGAGAGCTCGAGATTTTGGTGGGTATCAGGTCGGGCCAACTAGGCAAACAAAAATATCACTAGATAACCTTATGATAAACTCCTAGTGGTTTTATTTTTTCCCTAACATAGGTTGGCCAATCTGAGCTGTCAGATTTACAAAGTATAATGGCATGAGTGTAAGTTTAGAGTATTTTCATTAATATCTGGCACTGACGGCTTAAATTTAAGCCTCGGTCCATATCGATCCAGTTGTTTTAGTTTTGATTTTCGATTAAAAATTAACATTGATAGAAAATTATGTTTCGTCTAATAACTTGTCGATATCTGACCTAATACTTGCAAATAAGACAAAATGTATGCATCACCCGAATGTATTCCACGTATCTATTAGAGAGAATATTACATTAAGGTAGTTGTTGATTGACATCGGCAAATTGATCATTATTTAGAGATTACTATGGTGATTTTAGTGGAAATAAGTTAATAATTCGTAGTAATTAGTTAGTAGAAATTAGTAATTAATCCAGTTAATATTCGATAGAATGTTAGAAATTATAAATTGAAAATTGAAATTTTCAAAAAATTGAAATTTTTATAAATTGAAATTTAATATGGACTTGTAGAATATAATTGTAGGAGGGTTTATTTTTTGGAATGAAAGTGCTTCGAGTGATTATATGTTTATTTCATTCAGAGCTTTTCCAAGGTACCTGATCAGTGATCTACGAATTGAAATTTTACATGAATTACAAAGGCGAAAGCTCTGAATGAAATAAACATGTAATCACTCGTAGGACTTTCATTAAAAAAAAAATCCTCCTACAGTTAGCAATTTTCTTTGCAATTGCAATTGCAGCAATTGCTTCTCATAGAGGTGAATTAAAGTAAATAGACCGGTCAAAGACAAACATTAAAACGAAAGTTTTAAAATAAACTATGAGATGCTAGCTGGAATTACTCATAAGAATCTGGGAAAATTAATGTTTTTAAGGAATGGGATGAAAGAAATAAACTGAAGAATTATTAACGGCTAATAAAAATGTGTCTCTTAAGAGCATATTTAAATGTTTCCTCTTAACAGGAATTAAAATAAATACAGGGGGGGGGGGGGGGGTAATTGCATCCAAGTACTATTTAGGGTTTCATAGGTTATTAAGTATATACTTTATTTTATTTTTTTAATCCGGGGGGCTTTTACACCCGAAGACGCAGGCCACTTAGGTGGGCCCATACATCAAACCCGGGTTAGGGACCGAAATCTTCACACACTAGTGTGTGATGATATGGTCGTTAACCATGACTCCCCTCCTAGTTGTATTACACTTTATTATATTCTGAAAAAAACGATTATTTCCCCCATCCTGTCCAATAAGAAAGTAAAAAAATCGGTCCGAGACAACTCAGACAAACTTTCCTGTATACGAGTTCATAATTATTTAGCCCAGTGTTTTCCATTTATTAGTTTTCGTATGTAAATTTAAATATTATTGAGCATTTCATTAAAATTTATCATAAAAATAACTTCTCCCGGGCGGGGAATCGAACCCGGGCTCTGTCGGTCCGCGTTTTAAGCTTTTTTCTCAGGAACTAGATTTTTCCCGGGGAAACGGCATATATCGTTGGATTCGTATTTAAATAGACTATATTATAGAATTTTTTAATCAAAATCGTCGGAACCGTTTTCGAGAAATAATTTTTTTCACGTTCTTTCAGAGTTTTTGGGGGGTAGCGCCCCTAAATTTGGAGCTAAAATTCATTTCTCGATTTCGCCTCGGGGTATGATTTTTCTGAACATGTATGCCAAATTTCATCAAAATCGGGCCAGTAGTTTAGGCTCCAGGCGTCTGCACAGACGACAGACGACAGACAGACGACGGAAAGACATTTTTTAAAAACCACTTTTTTGGACTCAGGGGACCTCAAAACGTGTAAATCCGTTAAAATCTCAAAATCGAATTTTCGCGCCATCACAATACTTTCTCTTTATATGAGAAAGTAAAAATTGGTCCGAGACAACTCAGACAGACTTCCTCATATACGAGTTCATAATAATTGCTTAGCCCAGTGGTTTCCATTTATGAGTTTTCGTAGGTACATTTAATTATTATTGAAAATTTCATCAAACTGTATCATAAAAATAACTTCTCCTCGCCGGAGAATAGAACCCAGCTCTCTCCGTCCGAGTTTAAAGCTTTTTTCTCAGGAACTAGATTTTTCCCAGGAAAACGGCATCGTCGGAAAAATGTATCGTTAGATTCTTATTTAGATGGACGATGGACTACGTTTTGGAATTTTTAAATAAAAATCGTCGGAACCGTTTTCGATAAATAATTTTTCAAACACCAGAGTTTTTTGGGGGTAGTGCTCCCAAATTTGGAGCTAAAATTCATTTCTCGATTTCGCCTAGGGGTATGATTTTTCTGTGTATGTGTGCCAAATCTCGTAAAAATCGGACCAGTAGTTAAGGCTCCAGGCGTCTGCATAGACAGACGATAGACGACAGGCAGACATTTTTTAAAAACCACTGTTTTGGACTCATCAAAACGTGTATATCCATAAAAATCGAATTTTCGCGCCATCACAATATCTTCTCTTTATATGAAAAAGTAAAAATATAAACAAGGAGTAGAGTAGGGGTCACTGGTTCAATCCCCCGGGGGGCACAATGTTTTTTTTAAAAAAAAAAAATAATAATAACGTTAATAACGAAAAGGTAAATTAATTTCTTTTTCGAAAATTTTCACTCCCCCCACCAGAAGGTATTAGCATAAATTATTTCATAATTTTAGGACAAGCCGTTCTAGGGTGGTTGGGGGAGGGACATTTATTTGGGCTTTATTTCGATTTATAAATGCAACAAAAAAAATGCTTTTAACTCCAGTAAGGAGAAAAAGTTATGATTTTGGATTACTTTAGAGGGACTAAAGTCTTTTCTTCCCTGAACTCAAAAAGTAGGGAGAAAAAGAAGGATTACCAACTTAATTATTTTATAAATAGTAGAGAATGAATGGCTAATGTATAATGAAGTTGTTGAAATCAAGTTGACGACACTGCTTTTCCGACCTTGTTTATCATTGTTAATAACCTGCATCTAAATAACCTTCTATTTGAGTTTAATTCTAATTCTTATTTTTTTTTAATATTGTATATAATATAAACACTGTGCAATGGATGAAAATGTGTATTTTCTCCTTACTGGAGGTAAAATATTGTATGTACCTCGGGAGTAAAGTGCTATAATTCCCCTCGAGATAACTATCTCTATAATAAACGCTAATTAGCTTTATTTTAAAAAGTCTAATCCCCTCGACTTCGCCAAGGAATTTAGAGACCATGGTTCCTTCGGCTTCGCCAAAGAATTTAGGGACCATGGCTCCTTCGGCTTCGCCTCAAAAACCAACTTTTTCGCACAGGGAATAATGGCTTACTTTACTCCCTAGGTGCATAAATAACTATTGTTTAAATAGGTGTATATATATTTGTAATCAACTCATCAGCAGCTTTCATTTAATACCCCACTCGAAAATTTAAAAAAAAAAAAATGAGCTTAGCACATTTTTGCGCATTGCACATGCCCATATAAAATACTTAAATCTCTATATTTTTCCTTTATGTGGGTCCAAAAGTTAAGCCAGTATTTCACATTTTAACTCTCTTGCGTGAACGGTTCGGAGGATATGAACCAAAGTACGACGGACGGACAGATACATCACCCTCGGCATAAGGGTTTCCAGGATCATCTACGAAACCCTAAAAACAGAGTTGTGTTTAGCCAGCTAGACTCTGTGGTCACCAGGCAAGGACAATTATTCAGAAAATGTCAAGTCCACGCAGAATCAGATGCTGAAATGCTCTATAGGGATAAGCAAGAGAAATAACGATTACCATCTCAGAGCTTAAAACTTATTAAAATAATAACATAAACGTGGCTCAGAACGTAAAAAAAATATTGTTAAAGAAGAAAGGGAGAAAAGACAAATAAAAGTAAACCCTACGGCTAGGAATCGAACCACTGATTGATAGATCTGTAGTAATACATGTTTTTTACTTTCTCATATAAAGAGAAAGTATTGTGATGGCGGAAAAATTCGATTTTGAGATTTTGATGGATTTTCACATTGTGAGGTCCTCTGAGTCAAAAAAGTGGATTCTAAAAAAGTCTGTGTGTCGTCTGTGTAGACGCGTGGAGCCTATACTAGTGGGCCGATTTTGACGAAATTTGGCATACATGTTCAGAAAAATCATACCCCGAGGCAAAATCGAGAAATAGATGTAAGCTCTAAATTTGGGGACGCTACCCCTCGCAAGAACTCTGAAAAAATGTGAAAACAATTTTTTTCTCTAAACGGTCCCGACAATTTTAATTATAAAATTCTAAAATGTAGTCCATTTAATTACGAATCTAATGATATAAGCTGTTTTTTTTATGAGAAAATCTAGTTACTGGTAGCTAATAGCTTTAAACGCGGACGGAGAGAGGCCGGGTTTGATTCCCCGCCAAGGATAAGTTATTTTTATGATAAATTTTGATAAAATGTTCAATAATAATTCTACCTACGAAAACTCAAAAATTAATAAATGGAATACACTGGGCTAAGTTATTATGAACTCGTATATGAGGAAGTTTGTCTTAGTTGTCTCGGACCGTTTCTTAAGTCGAGTTAAACATACTTTCCAAATCAGAAACTCGGTTTATTTTCGTATTAACGTGTATTTGCAGATGCTAGGCTAATAACCCCAACATATGTTTGCTTGGAGGACAAAACAACTATGTTTATCTTAGTTTACTAAGCATTTGCAGTGCTTTAGCTTGTCTTAGGAGAGATTCTAATGATTACTCCAAACGAGTTTAAGGCTGTATTCCTGACAAAACTTTACGCGGTCTATTTGCCTAATCTACAGACAAAGAAAGAATTCAGAAGGAATTTATTAATTTTAAGGGGCTCATTTGATATATCCTATTACTGTAGACTGTGGGTTAAAATCCTTCTATGGATTTTATTATTAGTCATATCTTTTGGTACAGCCCCATATACTTTAGTTTTAAATTTTAATTTATATTTTCAGTAGAAAGGATTGACATTGTACTTATATTTGCTTATATAATGACGGATAGTCATGATAATGATTTATTGAAATAGGAATCACCTCTAAGTGTTAAATAACCTAATGTTCAACAATACCCAATGTTCTATGTTCTAGAACTGGAAACCCATTTAAAGTATCTTATTCTATTTTAGAAGTTAATGAAACACATTTTTCGCTAATTATCAAAAAGCCTAAAAATTTATCATTCACATGAGAATATCACCCTAACCTAATTCTGCTCTAAATTCCAGTAGTGATTCTTAATTAATCCTCTTACATTTAACAAAACAAATTACTTAAATACTATACTCTAAACACGTTTCCCCTGCGACGACGTCTTGCTCTTAGATTTTATAAAAGGAGAGATGGGGAAATATCGTTAATAAGGCGCTCATGGAGCCGTTTTTAATCCTCGAGTATAAAGTGTTCCCCAGGTTTAAACCCTCGCATTATATATAATATCGACAATTGACAAACCACTTCTAAGATAATAAGATTTCAGTAAAACTTCAATACAATCAACAATAACTGACTATAAAACAGTCTAGACTGTCTTCTGTCTATAACTGTTTATATAAACAGTGAGAAATTTTATGACATGCACCAATGAATTACCTTAAAAATCTCAATATTGAAGAGGATTTTAAAGTTTTTAGCTTTTTACTCGTTCGGTATACTTAGGATATTAAGTATACACCCTTATAATGGGAACTTCCTAAAGGGGATCCCATGCCATGGTGTCTGATTTATATCTGTGAATCAAGAGTGGTATAGGGTCATGGGTAAGACCCCACGCCTTGCTGATGATATATGTGAGCCTTGGTGCTCTGATATATGGCTCTCTAATGTTCACGGCATACTCGCTTCGGCGATACCTTGTACAGTGGTATAATGTGTGAAGTGGATGGATCTCTCTACCACGGTTTAGTAAAATGGGCCTAAATAGGGCCTACTTTCGTAACCGAGGAAAGTTAGTTTGTCTACTCTAAATATGCATTTTGGTCCTCAACGCGGTTCTTCGAAGCTATAAACTTAAAATGAGTGCGAGTCTGCATCAGGCTTGCAACTGCGTTGCACCATCGGTTCACCAGCGGTGCGTTCTATCAACTAAGAGATTAAATTATTTTATTAAATTAAGTGCCGTTTGAGCGTCGTAATCCAAAACCGAGTTCTAACCGTAAATGTGCAGTTTGATTCCATTCACTGCGTAGAGTTCGAATCTACTGGGACCTGATGATACATCACGCATCGATGTGGGAAACACCAAACTATCTGCATCGGTATCGATTAAGAACGAGATTTTGGTTCTTTGACTGCTATAAAAAGTCTGTATTCACGTTGAGCCACCGAATTCACTCATCAGTTTCCTTGATCTAGGAAGGAACAGGGGGTTTTACATTTTCGGTTATGGTAATATCGGGGTTCTGCAATATCCTTCCTAAATACGAACGCGATTTCTGTAGCAATATGTATTTGAGCTCTGCCCTTTACCATGTAAGGCTGCTATCTAGCTAGTAGTAACTCTTGCTAGCTTTGTGATGACTTTGAATGAGTATTCTCATTTTCTTTGACACAGGGTAAAGGTGTTAAACTCATAAGCTTGGAGATATTTTTTTAATTTTGAAAGTTAGTGGGCATTCTTTACATCCGCATTGATATTAGTAGTAGTAGTAGTTACCTTGTACTACCTACTAGACGGGTAGGACGAACCACTTGGCCCGGGATCGAACCCACGACCTCGAGTTGCCTCGACTCAATGATAGCTGCGCGGTATCTTTAGCACCTCGGTCACCCTGGCTCCCTTTATTCGCATTGATTTTAAAACAAGTCACTGATACTGGAGCCAATGAGGCTATGCTTTTCGGGTTATCTTGAGGAAGGTTATTTAGAGTGGAGTTGCCTTTCCTAGCTATTGATAAAAATCCTTGCTGTCTTTTAAAATTGTATACTTGGCTGAACAAAATGGTAGTGACGTTTGCTAGGACCTCAGAGCCAACAGCGTTATAACGTTTTGTTTCGTCATCGTTAACGCTATTATTTCGGCCTCTAGAACTATGCCTCAATCTGGTAAAACCGTATTTAATGGTTACTGCGCCAAGAGGCTTAACAGACACTCTATTTACCTGAGTGGTGGCTATGAGAGTGTAGTTAGATTTTCTGGGATCTTGTCTCCTAGCATTTTAGAATTGTGAATTCGGAATGACCAGTATTTATAGCTATATAATCTTACAGTAACTAATAGTAGCTATTAGCTGCAACCTTAGAAATTACCTAAGTGGTAACTACTGAGGTTGTAGTTGGATTTCTTAGGATAGTGTCCCCCTCTCATTTCAGAAATGTCATGAACTCGGGTTCACCAGTTTAGCTACACGTTTGCTACAGCTAATACGTAATAAGCAATATCAGCAAATAAATGCTCATATCAAATAAAAAAATCTAGATAGAATTATATTTTTGACTTCGAAATATAAAGTAACATTGACAGTAAATACGTCAGCCACACAAAAATGAAGATATTGGTTGCATTATTTTTACCATTGAACATAGTTTAACTAAATTCTTATAGTAGAAGTTCATGATCAAATAAAGATTGATTGTATTTTAAGCTCATTGCTCTTCTTTCAACTAAATTTCTAGTGTCCAAGTAGGTGATAAAATAAAGAAGTACAAGTTTTTTTTCAAATTATAAAATAAAAATAAGAACTTAATTTACATAAATTTTAATGTAAAATAAAATAATCGAACATATTAAAATTTGAAGAATATAGATGTTGCTTGATAAAAACTTCAAAAGCTAAAGGAATATATATTTATGAATTTAATTCCAAATTCGATTTAGTGATTTTGATGGATTTACACGTTTTGAGGTCCCCTGCATCCAAAAAAGTGGTTGTTTTTTTTTAAAAAATTACTCTCTGTCGTCTGTTGTCTATCGTCTGTGCAGACACGAGGAGCCGAAAATACTGGACCGATTTAGAAGAAATTTGGCATACATGTTAAGAAAAACATCCAAAAACATCAAAATTAATTTTAGCTATAAATTTAGGGTGCGCTACCCCACAAAACTCTGAAGAACTTAAAAAAAAATCGAAAACGGTTCCGGCGATTTTGATTAAAAAATTCTAACATGTAGTCCATTTAATTACGAATCTAACGATAAAAGCTGTTTTTTATGGAAACATCTAATGCCTGAGAAAAATAGCTTTAAACATGTACGGAGAAGTTATTTTTATGATAAATTGTCATTTTAATGATAAATTGTTCATTTTGATAGTATTATTTTTATGATAAATTCTTATATTTATGTTATATTGTTATTATTATTACACATTTTGATAAAATGTTAAATAATAATTAAATGTACCTACGAAAGCAGCAAAATTAATAAATGGAAAACACTAGGGTAGTAGTAATGTACTCGTATATGAGATAGTTTGTCTCGCTCCGGTTTTTCCTTCTTCTTATTTCCATTTATCTAATGGAACTTCTCATTATAAAATAATATAATATACGAACATTTTAAATGCATAAATGTAAAATTGTTCAAAATATTGTATAAAATATAGTCTCTGTAAAATCCAAAAAAACAAATTACAAGTCCACAACAAATTAGTAAGATAATAAAATAATATAACTAAGCATAAAATAATAAAATCTGTACACCCAATATTCAATAAGTAATTCGACAAAAAATTGTATTTAATTAAGCCATTTTGTAAATTTGACGATATAAAATGGAAACATAAAATAACTTGAATATATTCCATCATTTTTTATATTCATGTACATATAAACACGTATGATAAGTATATGTATTTATATATATATATATATATATATATATATATATATATATATATATATATATGTATATATAAAGAGAAAGGGAGAGAGGAGCATATGTTATTGACGATGGGATTTTTAGATATTTATATAAGTAAATTAATAACAGATTGTGTGAATTATTTTGTTATTCTTGAAGCAGATAGGATTTTTTTATTTATCGTTCATTTTTTAATGATCTTGTTCAAGGTATGTATGAGAAAATGCTATCAATAGTGAAATTGACATAAAAGAGCATTTCTTTAAAAATAATTTAAAAAAATAAAACAAAATAAAAATGATAATAAAATAAAAATAAAAGAAACATATTATAATAACTAGCAAGCTGGTAAAAATGAAGCTTCTACAGGGGATGGGGGTGTTATTAAAATAATAATAACGAAAATAATAACAAAATGATGAATTTAAAAAAATAATAGTAAGTAATAAAGAAATAAATAAAAGAATAAGAGATATCATGGAACAAGTACATAAAGGAATAAATACATCGATTACACATTAACAGAAGAATAAAGTATAATTTAAAATAAAAAAGAAATTACACACGCACTAATTCGAAAAGCATTAGGAAACTGTGTGTAAAAAATTATAAATAATTAAGAAATTTACGTTTTGACAGAAGTGACAAACATAAAGTCTGTGTTTGTAATGTATTAGTTAGTTTCGGGTAATATCGGTTATTTATTTATTTATCTTTTACTTTTCGACTTCAACTGACGGTCATTGCACGGGGAGTACTAGCTGTCGAGACATTCTATAGCATAATGCTTGTGGACTAACAGAAAGTAAGCATATTATGGGGATAATTATGGGGATAGGTTTCTGAGCTGATAATTTGATAACGTCTAAAAGGGGTAAAATTGATCGGTTTGTTGTGAAGCAGCTGAACGTGAGCACCTTGCTCAGAGCAAGCAACTTTATCTTTTTATTGAACTTTCTTTCGTCACACGATTTGTCAAATACACTTAATTTTCTATGTAATAGCTAATAATAATATTTTAGCTATTAGGGGTTTATTGACGGTTAAATGGCCAATTTCGCTCTTGAGGTGGAAATAACTAACTTATAGTCTAATTAAAGTTAGTCGGTGTGATGCGAATAGCAGCTACCTCGATATTTTTGTTCGTTTCATATCTACGTTTATAGTATTTGGTATTTATTTGACTACCAGTCTTTTAATATTATCGTAAAAATGCAAAATGGAGGACAGGAACTGAAATTGTTTGGCTAAAATTTGTGGACAACAGGGTTGTAACAATGTTATCTAACTTCGTAACTTCTGAAGAGAGTGACAACAAATTTTGAAATCCAAGCCTGAATACGTATTTTATGATCCGGTTGTTTTCCCGTAAACTCTATCCCTCAGTTTTATAAAGAGAAGTGACGTTATCAGTAAATCCATTCTTTATAGTTACCTGTCTTGAACTAACTGTCTATCATTTCAGTTCTGGAGATCAATTTTTATTTTAGCATCTGTTTATGGTAGAAGTTGGTCGGTCGGATAATCGCAGTGTCTCTTAGTGTCAACTAATTTGGTCAGTTGATTTCCAAGAGCATTAGTGTGTCCCAATTACTTATAATAGGTTTGTTCCAACCAAGCAGAATACCGTCCGCGGGATCGTCACGGGCATGCGCAATGGATAAAAGCTGTTCCACAACCGACTTGTGACAGTGTATCGCACCTTCCTCCTAACTGTTTGCTAACCGTTTACTGTACCGTCCTAACGATCCTCTGACAATACCAAGAACTGGTATAGAATAAATATTCGTAAGCCCGTTCCAACTTGATATAATTTTATTACAGTGCGATGTAAGCGCATGCGTATAAAACCTGTCCTAAATGATTCCCTAACGATTCGCGGGACAATACAAAGGACGGTACAAATAGGGGGGTTAGAACAAACCAAATGCTATTTCAAAAAGATATATTAAATTTCCGACAAGTGAGTCTGCAGGTATTGGTTAAGTCTGTAATTCTTGGTGCAAACTTACTTAATGGAAACCTCTTCTACCTACGGTGTACTGGTTTGACAAAGTGATCTCCATTTGAACCCATATCTTCCACCAAACACCGAGCCCGATTCCTGGTCACACCCCGCTTTCGAAGAGACGACTTGATGTCCTCCTCCCGGGTCATCCTGCGTCAACCGCGAAGTCCCTTTTCTTGGGGTCTAGCTTTATAGGCTTGTTATGTGTGCAAACCATCGTAGATGGTTACAGCTGATAGATTCTTTCACCGAATTTACTCGAAGCTTGTCTGGGAAGGTTTGATTTCGGATGCGATCTCTTTGGGTTTTCCCTGTTTTCTTCCAAAGACACCTCATTACATAAGTCGGTAGACTAGCTGCTTCTTTTCCCTCACTCTGATCCGTAGGTTAGTATTACGACATACGTCATTCTTGCACTTAAGTTCGATACCGTAGAACCTGTGCTTGCAGCTAGTCTCGTAAATTGCCGTTTGGTGATCAGGTGTTAAATAAGGGTTTGACATCGATGTCAATGAGAAATGTCCTGCTGTAATCTGCAGATATATCCAGTCCAGTACTGATGGAATGCATTACATAATATGAACTTAGGCTTCAAACAATAATCTGCACACACTTAAATATTCCAACTAATAATTCAGTAAATGGTGAGTAATCAAAAAAGTATTCAATTTTTCAATCGATGTCAAATAACTAATTAGGCTGTCAAACAAAGCTCTTCTCTTCAATGTCATTTGTAAAAATGACGTGGTTCAGAATGAACAGGTAATGTGATTGACGTCAGAGAATAACATTATATAAAATTCTAAGCATTATGAACTAGAATTACGTCAGTAGAAGAGAAAGTTGACTATCGTTTGTACCAAACTTAATTGTACCACTGAGATCAGGCAGAATTTATTTTCACAATATTAAAATTGGAAATAACATTTTCGTCAGAGCATTGATAAGGACTACAATTGATATCAAAAAATGTTAATTTTGATAGAAAACTAAATATTTCATATTTTGGACAAAGAATCGAGTTTTTTATCAAGGCTTGATCAAATTAAAGAATTTTCTTAATATAGGAATAATTGATAATACAAATCAATTTAAACTTGTATTACATCGTAGCATCAATGCTAATGTTGCCTATACTGTTTTTTTAGAAGCGGCAAGACTCTACACATTTTTCATAATGTTGTTAATTTTTATAAGGCACCCAGTTTATTATTTTATCTCCAGTAGGGGGAAAAAGTTATGATTTTGGATTAGTTTAGAGGGACTAAAGAAAGTATTTTCTTCCCTGAACTCAAAAAGTAGGAAGAAAAAGTAAAGTAGGGAGGAAAAAAAGGATTGCCAACTTAATTATTTTATAAATAGTAGAGAATGAATAGCTAATGTTGTAATGTTGTTGAAATCAGGTTGGCGATACTGCTTTTTTTTGACCTTGTTTATCATTGTATTTCAATCTGCATCTAAATAACCTTCTATTTGAGTTTAATTGCAATTCTTATTTGTTTTTAATATTAAATCTCTTATATCTGCTATTAGAAAGTGCTAACAATTATTATTATGTATTAAAATAATAAATATAACTTGTGCAATGGATCAAGATGTGTTTTCTCCCTACTGGGGATAAAATATTCTATGTACCTCGGGTGTAAAATGCTATAATTCCCCTCACGATAATTATCTCCCTCGGCTACGCCTCGGGAATTAAGAAGTCTTATTCCCTCGGCTTCGCCTCGGGATTTAGGGACCATGGTTCCTTCGGTTTCGCCTCAAGAACCAACTTATTTGCTCAGGGAATAATGGCTTACTTTACTCCCTAGGTGCATAATAAAACTATTATCAGAGCCAGTGATATTTCTCATTGTCTAATTTCCTGTATATAACACTGTCTTTGAGTTTATTTACACACCTTCCTCAAGTGAGCAGTTGAATCTAGTTTATTTATCTTTTCCAGGTAGTTCATTATAATACATTATTTATTATATTCAACGGCAGGTAATTCGTTATATCTATTCCTGGCAATTTATTATACCTATATTTCTTCGCTAATAGTGGACTAATGCCGGTCTTAAATTGGCCGCAGAGCATTTTAAATATTGGCGAATATAGGCTGTGCGCTTTCCCACAGTAGGTTCGAGTTTAACTCAACTCGGTTACATTTAGGACATATTGCAGTTTGAGAAACTTTCCAGGTAGTATATAATTTCTCGTTATATTAGCTAAAGCATTGATAACCTGAACTATCCAGAGAATAGATTTTCTTTTCATTTTTGTTAACTCTTGCCTAATTAACAGTCCTCAGTTAGTATTCGAGTGATTTTATAAAAGGTGCAAATAGTTACTTGCCTTTTCTAAAAAATATATACAATATCCGCATTTTTACCATTGGAGCACAATGAACATTAAATAAGTAATTATTTTCTTTATCCTAAAGGTAATTGTTTCAACTGAGATTTTAATCTTACAGTATGCGACGTTATGTCACATACTAGCTGACAGATTTTTGTCATTATGTCACATACTAGCTGACAGATTTTTGTCATTATGTCGCATACTAGCTGACAGATGTTTTAACATTATGTTACAAAGTAACTCAAAGATATTTTGAAATCGTCCAAACCAATTTGTATTTAAGGAATTTTGTACTCTAAGCCTAGGTCTAAACACATTTGCCAACATTGCTACCAGGTATCAGTCGTAAACATTTCAAATTTGACATTCGAATTTCGATTAATGATTTACAAATGACATTTCTTTTTTACTATTTCGCCATCTCGTCGAAGTGTATTCTTCATTGAGGAAAAAGCACTTGACATCGTAAAGGTAATTTATCTACGATTGATACGAAATATAAACATTATATCTCTGTTTAGATGCGTAGAAAGTGATTATTTACGTACTTGTATTCATTGCGCATGCGCGTCTCATAGTTCTGAAGAATTCCTCTTCTTTACCACGCTAGCGTGGTAAAGAAGAGGAATTCTTCAGCTTTACGCACGATTAGCGAGTTTGTTTACATTTAACAAAACTAATTAGCTGTTCTTTTATTAAAGTAAATGTTTATATAGAGTTTTTAGTGAAAAACAATAAGTGAATCAAGTGACTGACCAAAATGTGGAGAATAATACTCCTCCAGAAATAATTAATTCGGCAAAAAATACAACTCAAGATTAATGCCATCTTTATCAAGAGAAGAGATACGAACTTACATACAGTATTTATTATTTAAATCTAACAATCGTAGATAAAGTACGGTACGCAACTCGTGCGAAAACGGCATTTTGCATTGCTCGTGTGGTTTTACTACCCTCGCTGTCGCTCGGGTGCAAACTCCACACTCGCATGCAAAATGCTACTTTCCGCACTCGACGCGTAATGTACTATTACATCGATTTATCTCGTCCTAAAAGCATGCATCCAAAATTTGAAGTATGTAATTCCGATTGATAGTTAGCAGCGATTTCAGGGTGTATCAGTAATTCTTAAAATAATACTAACAGTAAGAAAGGTCCACGCGATTCACCAAGCGATGGTTCCAAGGGTAATTTTACGGCTGAATAATAACAACACTAAACTATCGTATTGTCAAGGCTAAAAATGTTGGTGCATCTACACAGCTGTTTCATAACGCTTTTCGAATAGATGAAATGACATATAAATGGAAAGGGAAACATTTAACATAACCTTAATACATAGTATGAAAAAATATGGAATTAATTTTTTTTAAAAAATATGAAAATGCAATGGATATACTTACTGCCTCGTTGAGGAATCTGCGCAGCTGAAACAACATAAAAAGGACCAATGATTAATCGAGTTGAAAGCTCGGTTACATGCATTACACGGTCTGTTAATAACGCTTGTACTTGTGCATCCTCTACACTTTGTTTTTAGGAAATCCAAAGGTAAGAACATGTCAAGTGTCACATGTGTATACGATATGTAGGTTAACTTTTCGCTTCTCCTGATGAAACCTTCTTAAAGGTTATTGACGTTGACGTTTAATTAGAAGAAACAATCGGAATTCGGTTTTGTTTTGTTACTTGAAATGAGTCATTACACATATCAAATTGCTTAAAGCTGGCGTAATCAGTTGCAGCTAACCTGTCAATTTATATAGTTTGATGCTAACCTACATTTTTATGACTTTGTATCAGCAGTAGATCGATATAACAATTTATATTTAAGTTATATCAAGTTATATATTTATTTGAGTGCTTTTCAATATTGAAGATTGTTTCTCTTAACTGGATAACATTTTTGATAATAAACAACTAAAAGATGTCGAATTTCTCGAATAAGGTATATTTCCTTATGTGATTTATTATTAATGCAAAGATCGTTGGCATCCCTGATTAATTTGTTTATTGGAAAATTACCAAAACAGCTGTGCATAAATGTCCTAGTGTACATTTCTACACATTATAATTATATACAGTGGTGTACAGTATAAATAAATATTCTAGTTTCCACATTTAATAAGTAAATGTGACTAGTATAATAAGACCGCTTAGAGAGACCAAAACTAGAATACATTAAAAAATATTTAGTTTCGAAAATAAAATTACCTTATGTCATTATGTCAGCGACTATTTTTTTTTTTTTTAAATAATTGATGCCCCAAGAAATTCGAAATTAAATTTACTACATTTTTTGTTCCAGTGGAGATTCAACACTGTTTATTATCATTTGAACGCAAACCATATGTGTGAGTGTACCAGTAGAACGTTACAAACAGACCTTATATATTGAAATATTAATTTTCCTAGAACAATTAAAGGAAGAAAAACATAAAACATACAAATCAAGATGAAATATGAGCTGGAAGAGTTCCTTTCATTTAAAAATAAAAACAAATCGAATTAGAATCGAGGGCGTACGAACTAAAAAGCCGTAACCCTCTCAAGCAAACAAACCGCAGGTAACCTGTGCAGGTAAACGCGAGCGTGTGCTATAAAGTTATGACATAACTTCACAGTTACCTTATTACACACACTCCGGTTCACCTGTACAGGTTATCTGTGCAGGCATAACTGTCAGGTATACCAAACGTGTATGACCGGCTTTACATGTCTGGTATCAGTAAATTAACGGTAACCCACTGGGAAGGTAATTTAGATCATATGTTACAATTCAATCATATGATTACCAAGCAAGTTTGGTGGGAATAATTTTTAATTTGAAAATCTTAAATTGGCACTGCAATATTTGTTCAGTTCTCTTGAATCTTGTTTATGGTTTATATTTTTTTGTTCTTTTGTTATGTACAGTGCTTCTAATAGTAATCTTTTTCTATTGTTATTTTCTCTATTTAAAATTTTGGAGATTTCAAATTTAAAGTCGAGGTTCCTAGAGTGTTGACTTAAGGCGGTTTTATCATTTTTGGTTTCAACGTCTGTTATTGCTATGTTAGTTTTATTCCATTACTGCTGACTGATATCATCTTATTCATTTATTATCATTTGACGAAGGAATATATAAGTTCCTAATTTAATTATCTTATATGTTCAAGACGTGAAAAGTTATTGTATTCTCGCCAGTGTAATGAATATGCCTTGAGAGAGGGCGAAATATATTTAGTTTCAAGATGAGTTAAACCATTTTAAATTATTAATTCCTTTAAGTGTCTCAACCAATGGTATAAATTAGTCTTTGAGTGTGCTATATCAACACCACACACCAAAGGGACATAAAAAAAAAGGCATCGTAGTACGAATTTGATCTTTAACAGATATTTTTATCTTCTACTGTTTCAATTTTCTAATTATCCGCTTTATTCACAGTGTTCCTCGTATTTTTCTGTAAAAATAATGTAATATACTTTTCTCTGTAAAACGATATAATATACTTTATCTACGATTGATACGAAATATAAACATTTTATTTCTGTTTAGATACATAGGAAGTGATTCTTTTCGTAGTTATATTCATTGCACGATGCTGCTTATCGCACGAATTTCATGTTTGTTTACATTTAACAACACTAATTTGCTGTTTGTTTAATTAAAGTAAATGTTTTTTTCTGTATTTATCATTAAAATCCAACAATCGTAGATAAAGTACGGTACGCAACTCGTGCGAAAACTGCATTTTGCTTTGCTGGTGTGGTTTTACTACCCTTGCTATCGCTCGGGTGCAAACTCCACACTCGCATGCAAAATGCTACTTTCCGCACTTGACGCGTCATGTAGGTACTATTACGTGTTTATATTTAGCTAAATACAATGAAAACCATCCTATTTTTATAGAGATAGAAATACAGCCAAGTTATACCAACTTCTTTACTAACTTCTGTACGTAATCTCACGTATTGAGATCTATTTGTCTTCTAATAATCTGGATTTTTCTAGCTTTTATTGATTCTTATGATTTTTGTACTTTGAATTAACTTGACGAACTACAGCTGCTCTGATTTGCTACGAACTCTTCTAGAAATCATAGCTTTGTTTGTGAGTCAGCTGGATCATTGACTGATTTTTTTTGTTTTTACTGTCGGGTGGCAAATTGTGACCAGAGAAACAAATGAACCAAGTTATTAATATATTCTGCATTTAGCAGGACTTAAGCCGGCCTGAAAAATGCTCCCTCCTATTTTATGTAAGGGAATTACAAAGAGGGGACGGGATCGAGTTTTTAATTTCCGCGGGAGTATCGGACTTGCTAGTTGGTATTTGCTAATCGATTTGTCCCTTTGCAATTCACAATTGAAACTCTTTCAGTTCAACTTTTCTTTACGAAACATCAATACACATATAACATTCAAATGTAAAACATGGATAAAACAATGGACAAATGAAACAAATATTAGTTTAAACATAATATTTATAAATAATACCATTCAAGCATAATTCAAAATGCATAAGATATAGTATGTTCATGAAGCACCATGCACCATGAGATAACATTGTTAATGATTATTTATCTTTTCATACCCATAATCATGCAATAACATGCTAAAAAGCAATCCTAAAATGTAGCCTTAGTAACCGTAGATATTTCATTTTTTTAAATAATATAAAATATTTTTATCTTGTGTGAACAAAATGTAGTTTCAATTTGCGAAATTTAATGTTAGTTCTCTTCCTACATTGTTTATACAAAAATCTGTTATTTTGTAAAATATTTTTATTTTTTTAAAAAAAGTAAAAACAATGAAAAATTGGTGAGGCAGAACCTATCACAGTTGTAGAAAACTGTTTTTATTTATGAATTCAGATCATTAAGTAATTATTATTATTATTGATTGGAACAAAATTTCGTTGAAGATGGCGGCCGTTAGCAATAGACACTGTTAGAGAGGATCTCGGTCTCTGAGGTACTACGCAGCTCGATCACACTTATTGCGGGGCGTTGCGTTAACTTGCTCAATACTAGGCTCCATTAGCTCTGATAGGGTGTGAGGGCGATGTTTCAACACTTCTTCCTTCAGCTATTCCCCAAGAGAGAAAACAAAAATGGTCGAATCTGGTGATTCCGCCGGCCACCCCACACCCCACACCACCCTTTAGAGAGACCAGACGTCCAGGGCACATTTCTTTAAAAACATTTGAGTGAATTTCGGGCTGTGTCGCTGTAGCCAAATCGCGAGTATTCAAACATCGCCCTCACACCCTACCAGAGTTAAGGGTGTGGATTTTTAAAGAAGTTAACACCATGACTCTCTATAAGTGTGAACGAGCTGCACAAAACTTGAGAGATGGTCTCCAATAGCATGTTGCTGCTAACGGCAGCCATCCCAAGATCATTCATTTCTAATCTAATTGATTATAAAATGGTATTAACTGCTTAATTCAAACATAAAGGTGTTAAACACTGTTTAACACCTTTATGTTTGAATGCGTTAATTTTCAATCATGCCTGAAAACTGGTTGATCGGTTCTGCCGCACCTTAAAGTGTATATGAATAACCACCAACGCTGATTTGAATTAATAAATAATTAAAAATACATTTATTTAAAGAACATATTACGAAAACAAAATAAAATTAATTTAAAAAAATGCTTTTATAGAAAAAACATGAAGATTTAGGGAAAGCAAATGCAACTACCGAGCTGGGCGTTCAAAGGAGTTATCATCAAATCCCCGCTACATCCATTAGTAATTTTTTTAAAAAATATATATAATATTAGTAACAATTAATTTTTGTTTATCATGCGACAACTGTTTATAAAAAAATAGTATAAATATATTAATGTTACGAATATAAAAATAAAATAATGTTATTATACTTTATGTGATATATATACTGTAAAACCCGACAGTGGCCGCTTGTGCGAACACTTGATAAGTCATCGACTGCCACTCTCCAAACAGCCTTTTTATCGATACAGGGTTTACAGTATGTAAACAAATAAACATAAACATCTATATTTATATATTGTATGAATACATAGACAGTAAAACCTTAAATGTGAGGCTGTTAAGAATAAGTTTTAGATTATTATTTACAAGGATAAGCTCGTATGAGTGTTAGTGATCAGAATCGACTGAAAATAACGAAACGAGTAAACATTATAATGACACCGTTAATTTTAAAATAGTGGTCCGTACAAATTGTGGTTATTAAAACCCAAGCTGATACAAGACAAAGTGTTTTGTGTGGAATTTACAATGGTCGCAGGTTACAAATGACAGGTTTTACTGCATATGAAAATAATAAAAGAACCAACAAAAAAGAACATTAAGAAAAGAAATTAGTTTAAAAAAAAGAAATAAAGTAAATTGTTAGAAAGGATGTAGCCAAGGTGAAATGATGCTTGGTCTAATGGTGGTATGACTCACAAGCAAGAGGAACGAGTTGATGTGGACTTCCCTTTGTTCTCCCTCATGTTAACATTGCGAACGCCACAGTCTGCAAGTAAACAGAAGAGAATTTCCATTTTAAAATACGGACCAATCCTAATTACAACCTTTTCCTTACTAAGATAAAACCTTGTAAAAAATATATATATAAATATAAATAAATACAAATTTTGGCTGCAGGAAAGCATTTCGTAGGCGTTATTCGTGTACAACAAGCTTTTCGATTCCCTTTCCATAAGTAAGGGTTATTTATCAAAATTACTCGTTGAAATCAGTGGTAATGTCTTGTAGTTTTATTGTTTAAAAAACAGATTCATAATAAATTGACAAAAAATTGTTCTACGAGGTTAAAGGATGACGAATCGGTCGATCTTCCTCGTTATCTTCGTTATCGATATGAAATATTATTTTGTTTAGCCGCTGTCCGATTAATTATATCGATATCGATAGTATACCGTCGTTCAACACCGATTTACATGTAATTGTTTTTGTAAAAAAAAAATATGTTTGTTAAATGTATGTGTAAAGGTTTTCCCGTTCTTAAATTGATTCGATGCCAAGTTTTTTTTTTCTTGACAGAATTAAAAACAGAGATTTTATTATTTCCCCGAATAATTGCAAAAAAAATTCATTTTGGTTATTGTGGCGTTAGGATTTGACGAATCAGCATAGAACTTAAGCCGGCTACGATGTTGCACTTGGGGATGAAGACTGTCTACGAGTATAAGGTTGCAGACAGTGTTTCAAGGGCAAGAGGATTGTTTAGAGCGAAGACTGTTTCTCCAGGATACGCAACTTCTAGAGTGTCATGAAAATTCCGTTCCCATTGCTCAGATCATCTCTTAGAGCTTGGTTTTGTGCAGAGAGTACTAAAATGAACAAATAATCCAATTTTAATGTCGTTGTTTAGCTTAATTTTAAAGTGTATTCAGCGCAAATACTTTCGAAAATTCATTTAGCAGTGGCAGCAAAATATCACGAGGACCGAACCACAAGACCTAACGGCCTTTATCAATGCTAAGCAAGCCTACGATCTTGCATCTATGCCGTTATTGTAAAACCTTTTGGCTTTAAAATTATTATTATAAAAATGTATTAAATTTCTTTAGAAATTAGTTTTAATATTTTAATACGACCAAATCATTTTTTTTTTTAAGTTCACATTCCTTATTTATTATGCACAAACTATTTTAAATTTATTTATCATATGCAAACCAGAAAATATCAGAAGAATGTGAAAATACAGAGTTAAATAATATTAACAATACAATTGGAACTAAATTCTATGTGTTTAATTACTATGTTGTTATCTTTTCATGATTAATAATAACTTAAACCACAAATTGCTCTGCAACAATTGGAGTATACATTAATCAAAAACACTACAATATTTGTATGTTTCTTTTGGGTCTCTTCAGGGTTTTTTTAAATTAGGTAATAATAATTTACACCTTGCTATATTTTCGTGGAATATACTTTTTGGACGGACGGACAAGATGACAATAAATTAATTTAACAGTAAATTGATTTGAACCAATCAGTATAATAATAATAGGATGAAAAGATTGAACGATGCTTAATGTTGAATTAAATAGAATCGATAGCTCCTCCATTTGTCGACTATTATCAATGAAAAGACCACCAAACAACTCATTTATATCTCATAGCTTTCTCTAAAACAATTGCTTATTAAAAGAATAAGCATTAATATAAAACGGTCTTTACTAATGTTTCTAACATGATATTGGTTTGATGTAGGAAAATATAACAAGGGAGCTTCATGTCATTCCTGCTATAAGGGAAAATATGTGAAAGAGATTGAAGTGGATTGGTGGCATATGTAAAAATGCAATGCGCTATTTTAAGTGACACCACTCGTAAAATGCAGCAAAAAAATATGTGAGATAGAAGTGAAAGAGGATCGAACTTAAGGAGGTAAGTTCGAGCTTCATTCTTCAAGTACGTCGTTAGCACTAATTAGGACAACGTGGATATCAAATGAGAACTTAATAACGTCCTAGGAGGTGAATATCCATATCCAAACCTTTCGAGACCGTTGATAAAATGTCTCAAATTGACTTTTTTTTAACGGCTTGTTTGTGTTTACATTTAATTAAAGTTCGATAAATTTTACTCTTGGTAAACTTTACACGATAACAGTTAAATTATTCTCCTTAACCACTCCTATCAATAAATTGACCTTGATATTTTTTAAAGTGTGACAAAGGCTCTTCAAGAGTGTCAAAGGCTAGAGGTTATAAGCATTGTAATGCGAACTCAAAGTAACATCGGGCTAAACCGATAAAGAGAAGTTCCACACCCTTAAAAGTTATTTGAATAAGGTGAGCGAGATGCAGGATGTCTAATTTTTCGAGAAGGTAAAAACCAGGTTGGCACACGTGCCGTGGAAAACTTCACACCAGGTAGAATTCTGATGATAAGTTTTGATAATGGCATTGGAAGACACGAATACTTTGCAAACTAACTGGCATCCACAATGTTTTTTGTTCTTGTTTGCTTTCTAAATTTTTCTTGACCCAAGTCGACCATTTTATATTGGGCTATCTGACCTACCGGTAAGAAATCCAGCTGATTCGCCCCTTTTAATTTAATAATTTTAATTTAATCTTAAATGTCCACTATTCTGCTAAGGGAGGCAAGCCTAACGTAAAAGAGGAATAGGTATATTGGGATCGGAATAAGTTAAACCTGAAGTAAAGTAGGTATGAGGTTTATTATACTCCTTATCTATACAAGGTCTCAAACAGCATTTAAACCTCATACCTAACTTCTAGGATATTTTTACAACGATTTCATGAAATCGCAGAAGAAAGAACATACGTGAAAAATCAAAGTAGGATTCCATGTTTGAATAAAAAGGAAAAAACTACAAAAAAACACACTTCTAAAATAAGACGTGTTATCTAATTTAGGATAGGGTATAATATCAAAGTACGATAAAGGAAACTAAAATCCACCTACTAGGTTATAAAGTACTATGTGCATTGTGCACGGAGAAATTTCTTTAAATTATTCAACAATTGCTCGATTCTAAAACCCCATATAGGTTTCCATCTAGGTGCTGTGTGGCTCCACTTATTTATTTATTTATTTTTAATGGTTTCTAAAGGGCACTGTAGTCTATTTAATTGCCGAAGATGGCAACGAAGTATAAAATGTACAATATTCAGTTTTACATTTAAAAGCATTTCTTTTAGCTATTCTGTGCACACATATCATGTATAGGCAGACTTGCCTATTCAATGTTGCCTTCAGGTTTCTTAAAAATCCTCCCCCGATAAAAACCTTTTTAAGCCGAAAAGATAACAATGCAATATCAATGCAAAAAAATAGGAATATATGTTGAAATAAAAAGCATTTTAAGAAAAGCTTACAAGCGATTGCTAGCCTTATTGGTTTGTAAAGTCAATCAGTAACCGCCGCGATATCGAGTGAAAAGGCAGAGCTAGAACTGGGTAATGCTTGTTGAGCTAATCACATTTTACCTTTTACAATTCGTACAAATAAATTCCACGTTTTCAGTAACCAATATCAAGCGATATTTTGTCAAAATTTTATTTCGATTTAATATTGTTGAAAGTGTAAAATAAAACAAGATTCTAAAACGAAAGGTCTCTGTGTTCAAAAGCAAAAAAACTTCTCCATACGGTTTAGGCACATAGCATAGCAGTACATTTTTACTTTTAACAGCTCTTACATCTAAATTCTAATTTTTTTAATCACACTATTGGAATATCTCGTTACAATGAGCTATTTAAAGGAACATCTGTTTTTGTTTTTCTATTTTAACTATTCGTCAATTATCTATTATTATTTTCTTTCTTATCAACTGTGCATCAAAATTAAATGTCTATCTACCAGGATATTTTTTTCTTTTAAATATTTTTTCTAAAAGTTTCAAAATCTCACATACTTGGAAACTTCAAATACTAAATGCATAAAATAAGATATACTTCAAACAGGATTATTATGTACATTAGTTAAGATTAAAGAAAACAAAAATGAAATAAATAAAATGAAAATTACAAATTAAAAAGACTATAAAATATTCTTTGATGAAAATTTAATTAGATCTGGTGAAGTAGGATATGTTTCTAAAAGTGCTATAAAATGTAGCGGTGCGATTCGCTTGATTTTTTAAAATAATTTGTTTCTATCTGTCTGTTTTTAAATTTTATGTTTTTTTTTTTTTTTTTTAATGAATTCATTATTGTGTAAATGAAGTCGGAAGATAGATTTCTTTATAATATTCTCAATTCGGATACATGCACTTGAATTTGATAAAACCTTTGGGAAAAAATGTATAATTAAAATAGATTCTTGGTCATAGAAAAAAATAAATGTTTGTTCAATTTAACTGGTATATTTTGATTACTTGTGTGTGTGTTATCGGCCCGAGAGCATTCAAAGATACGGTATCTAAGAAAAGTCAAAGTGATTTTATATTTTAAATACTTATCGTATAAAGCCATTATTAGGATACCACATTGCTTCAGGGAACACATCTCTATATACCTGCAAAACATTTACAATCACATTAAAAAATTTATATTCCCAAACACTTGTAAAACAAAAATCTAGAATGTTTTATAATGTATATATTGAATATATTTTTGTAAAATAATATAATTAAGTTCTTAATAATTAAATAGGTTTTTGGAATGAAGTTCCTTATGGCACGTTCTAGAGCCCGGGAGTGAATCCAAAAAAAAAAAAAAACGACCAAAATCACCGTCACAAAACCAAGCGTCACGAAATCTACCGATGACGATAACTTGTGTAAAATATGACCGAATGAGTTGAAATTTGGTACACATGTTCATTTTACCAATGAACAGGCTGAGTTGGTTGGAAAACGTTATCCGACCAAGCGTTCACGCGCAACGCTCCCGTAAACTTAAGCTTCAAATTTGAAATTGGAATTTTAGGACGGGAAAAAATTCTAACTTCATCTATTAAATGAGACAAACAACTTTTTTAATTTAATTTTTTTTTAGTAAAATGAACACCGACACTGCTATGAAGTGATAAAGATCGCTAAACTTATTAAAGTGGACCTAAACGTTTAAAATAAATAAAAAAAATGTTTTTACTGATAACTTACGTTCTGACGTAACGATTTTAATAAAAACTTTTAACACATCGTCTAAAGTACAATTGAAACAGGCACGTAAAATTTCAAACTAATACAAGCAGACGTTTTTGGGTAGTGAAGAGATATATTTTTTAATATTTTAAATTAGTAGGCCGGGTAGGTAGAAAACAGTTCTTTTCCCTCAGGCTATATACTACAAACATACTCTTTAACTATAAACTTATCATGATTAACTTTTTTCTCAATATTCAATACATATTTAATGTAATACGCTTGCTTTAATGATACAAATAATGCTTCTTGTTTTTGTTTCTTTTAATTGTGCCTTAACCACTAGCTGCAAACAGTTTGTTACTTTTAATTTTGTCTCTTTTCTAACTCCGCCATGTATAAGTAGTTAGCAACGTATACGTACTTATCAGTGTGATTTTATAATTTATATTTAATGAAATATTTAAGGAACTTCGTTCCTGCCAGGTGTCCCGCGACACCACAGGTATTTTTTTTTTTATTATTATTATTTTCGGTACAGTAATTTTTCTATCTTTGCCCCCTATAGGGGCCAAATATTTAAAGATAGAAAGAAAAATTTCAAGTAATATTTTATTGTTTTTCCTCATAGAATCCGAATCTTTTATTAATAATATACACACAAATTTGAAATGTTTAAGCTACCCAACTAAAGCCAGCGATCATTAAAACTTCAATGAAGCGTCATTTGTTTATTGCGTTAATTGTTTAATGTAGTTTTTTTAGTGGTTTACCACTGGTAAATAAAACTGACTTATAAAAAAAAAAAAATAATACGTGGGTGTTTCGGAACACCAGTTATGAACCAAGTTCTTTATTACGCTTTTCATTAAATATAAATTATAAAATCACACTGATAAAGTATTCGAGACAAAATTAAAAGTAACTAAGAATTTTTCCTTAGCGGAGTTAAGACAAAATTAAAAGAAAATTAAGCATTTTCTTTTATCATTGAAGCGATCGTCTTACAATAAATATGTATTGAATATAAAAAAGTTTATCACTATGAGTTGATACTTAAGAAGGATGGTTGTAGTAGGTAAGGAACAGGACTGTTCCCTACTGGCCGACTCCATTTAAAATATTATAATATATATCACTTCCCTACACAGACACGTCTGCTTGTAACAGGTCAAAATTGTACATGCCTGTTTTAATTGTACTTTAGACGATGTGCATAAAGTTTTATTAAACGCGATATCGGTAAAAAGTTGTTTTCTCTATTTTAAACGTTTATTTTAAACCCTCGGCATAAGGGTTCCGAGGATGACCTATGAAACTTTCAAAAATAATTCTTAATCTTAATTTGGGGCGCTACCCCTCACTCTAATAATAAGTTAAATACATTAGATATTACAAGATTTAATTAATTATTTCTATGTACGAGCACGATATCTTTATTTATATATTGTACGTTATTAATTATTAATTTCTATTTTATATCTGTCGATATGTGGTAGGGAAATAATATCATGTTAAATTGTGAACCATGTGTTATTCCATCTCTTTCTATTATCGTACTCCACGGTTCTCCGGATATAATTTAATGGCGTTTGTCAGCCAGCAAATGGAAAAGGTAGGAGACCTCTAGTTTCAACAATACATTTTGTAAAAAGTGTTTTGTATTCTCTAATTGAAGTCTCGTTTTTACGCCTAAGACTCGATGAGTATCATTGTGGAATATTCAGGGCCGTAACTACCACCGGGGCAACCGGGGCAGTGCCCCGGGGCCCCCGGCCGCGGGGGCCCCAGATCCTTGAATTTCAATGGGCAAAACGGAATAATGTGAATTTTAAAAGCCGTTTATCAAAAGAATTCGTTTCAGGAAAGAATAATTATGGACTATTATTAAAAGGTTCTTTTGAAACTAGGGGGCCCCTAGACATTTACAGAAAAAGATTTAATATTTTCACGCACCATCAGGGGCCCCATGACAAACGTAGTTCCCCAGTAAGTTTTTTAAGGGCTATTACACAGTGAACTGACAAAAAACTCTGACGCTTACTCCATAATAATGTTCACCATTATCAGAGTTTTTTCCTTAAACTGTTTCGAAGTATCCTAACTAAATTAACCAGGAGGTAGGTGAGGATTTAGCTATAGAATAGAGGCTAAATTAGACATTTTCGATTTAGGGTCATGTGCAAAATAAAATACTATAGATGTGGGTAAATTTGAAGAATGCATTAAAACACGTTTTAAGGTGTTATTTTTCAAAAAATTTCCGGGGGAGGGCTCCCGGACCCCCCTTTTTCTGGGGAGGGGGGGGGGTACTCCCCCGACACCACGAAGGGCCCCCAAAAAAATCTTTGCCCAGGGCCCCCAAGATTGTAGTTACGGCCCTGGGAATATTGCTCGTATTGAAATGGGATATTATACATCGGCTTTAGAAAACAAAACTTCGTTCCTCGCGCTTTTTATTAAATATAAATGACAGCATCACACTGCTAAGTATACGATGCTAACTACTTATAAATGGCGGAGTTATAAATAGACAAAATTAAAGTACGGTACGCAACTCATGCAAAAACTGCATTTTGCTTTGCTTATGTGGTTTTATTTCCCTCGCTGTCGCTCGGAAGCAAATTCCACACTCGCATGCAAAATGCTACTTTCCGCACTAGACGCGTAATGTACTATAGCAATCTTTAACATTTCATAACGGTGTCGGTGTTGGTTTAAAAAAGTTGTTAGAATTTTTTCCCGTCCTAAAATACCAATTTTACATTTGAAGTATACGCTTCCATAATAATACATTTAGTCAGGCTTCCATAATAACATTTTTCCTGTCTTTTTGAAGCTTACGTTCACTCGAGCGTTGCGCGCGAACGCTTGGGCGGATAGCGTTGTCCAACAAACTCGTCCTGGGCATTGCTAAAATGAACATGTGTATCAAATTTAACTAAATCGGTCATCTTTAGCTCAAGTGTGACGGTTGATTTTGTGACGATAGGTTTTGTGACGGTGTTTTTTTTTTCGGATTCACTCCCGGGCACTTTTCGGGTTCCTTTCGTTCCAAAAACTGCGTGGTGAGCCTGAGAACTACTGTTTAGGCCCGCCAAACTATGCTAATACGACCATAAGAAAGTGATGGGTAACACAGGTCGGCGAGACGTTTCATCAGTCGTACACACCGTAAGCTATAGAAACAGATATTTGGTAATAAAAGGAAGAATAGAGAATTTTAACAACGAGTGAGGTGGAAAGTGAATTTCAACACAATTCCTTGCTAATCTTATGCACGTACCTATTCAAATCACTTCTTTAGCACGTTCAGATCGATGCTCCATGAATGAATTCCCTTGTATAAGAAGTATGAGCTCCGGTAAGACGACATTCAGTTAAGGAACACACACAGGGTCATTGATTTATTTTTATATAGTATAACTCGGTGTTCTCCTTTGCTGCATTGATAAAAGACTATGCCAAGATATGCTGTAAAAAACTTCATTCACTTGTTAATAAACTCGTTTACACGTGCTATACCCCGTCATTAGCGTACACAGGAGCATGGGCAAGGGGTGGGTCCATGGATTGAGTTAAATGAGGGTGCGTACACTAGACGGGTCTAGACCCACCTGCCAAAGCCAACCCAGATTTTTGCTGATAGAATTCAATGCATTACATTGATTTAGGATGCGTACACTAGAATAGGGTTTCCCAAACCTTTTTGGTGGCGTACCACTTAATATGTCTTGACTTCTTCATGTACCACTGATGTTTATACAGGAACAACCAGGGCGTTTTTACAGAAGAAAGGGGGTCCGGGGGCCTTCACCCGAAAAAATTTTTCTTTATTAAAGGTTCAAAAACGTAGGTCTATTCATTAATACAAAAAGGGTAGGCATTTCAATTTTTTAAGGCAATAACTTTTTTAAATTTAAGTTGTACCAGACCAGAGTACTCTATCACTTTTTTTTAACTTCAATCCCCTGGATAGAGAGTAGGTGTTTCAGGATAATTAAATTAAAAAGGACTAAATACAAATTGTATTTAAAAAAAAAAAAAAAAAAAAAAAACATTTATGAAAGAACATCAAATTAGAACATAAAGTAACATGAATAGAACATAGCATATTAATACAAATTGTATTAAAAAAAAAAAAAAAATATCATAAAGAACGTAATGAAAGAATAGGTCCGAATAAACAATGTGTTTAGGCAGGTTAATGGGATGGATGTGCTTGCATTAATTGGCTCAAACTGACAATGCCTCGTGATGGGGCTGAGTTTTAAACGCAAATCATCCTCAACGCAGGACAGTCTGTTACTATACTTGGTTTCGAGGTATATAAGGGATGAATACACTCCTAACGACCGCAAATATTTATGCAGCGCGTACCACTGGACACGATCCCGCGTAACACAGATTGGGAACCGCTGCACTAGATGGGTCTAGACCTGCCAAAGCCAACCCAGATTTTTGCCGATAGAATTCAATTAAATTAGGACGCGAACACTAAATCGGGGCGATTAACAGCTAGGCCCGGATTTTCACCGTTAGAAATTAATTCAATAAATTGAGTTAGGATGCGTACACTAGACCACCATCTTGAATCAAGATGATTGCCAATATTAACAAACATATTCACGACAATATCTCCAAACCAATAGCACCTTGAAACCTTAAAAAAAGACCTTGAAATTCGGAAGTGATAAGACATAAACAACTTTTTTTCAAAAGGGTTTTTTGGCGGCCATTTTAATTCAAGATTGGCGGTCATGTACGTAATTGAAACCGAATCCCCTCTCTAACATAGTTACCACCACTTCTTGAAACGCTATTTTTTTTATTTTTTTTTTTTATTATTATTATTATAATAACTTCTAAAATGATTTCTACTATGAAGGGATTTTCTGAAATTTGATTCCTAAATGGGGAAATAGGGGAAAAGTAAAAATAGAAGGGAAAATAAGCCCAGACTCTAGACTAATGACCCCGAGAAGGGAATATAATTCTTAGGAAAGGGCCTCTCTCTAGATGTAAGCATCTAATAATAAATTAATAAGACATTATTTGCAGTTTTAAACCGGGGCTGAGGGTGAGGGATGTGATGAGGTGGGGGAATCATAGGAGGGCAAAACCTCTGGTTGCCCTTGCAATTTTAACATATAAAAATGCTTCGTCGAAGGCAGAATATATTTAAGCCATTTTTTCAAATTATAATTTATTCATGGGGCTCCAATCACCTTACCTTTATTCCGGTAATTGAAAAAGGATGTATTGGTTTTGCACTCTCTGTAAGCTAGTTTTGTATTTATTATTCTTTATTTTGATTTGTGGAAAACAATGTATACATAAAATATTTATTAATAAAACGTTTAGTGCAAATGTATCTGTAAAACTTGATCATTTTATTTATTTTTGTTTTGATAGCTTCGAGTGGGGAGTCATTTTTAGGGTCCGTAGGCAAAACCAAGGACCCTTATATTTTCCTGCGTGTGTCTGTCCGTCCGTCCTCTAGCGTGCTCTCACGGCTACACCTTTCGTCCGATTAGTTTGAAATTTGGCATGTATGTGTCTTGTTCCTACCCACATATTTTAAAAATATAGCTACTTAAAAAAAATATTTTTAAAAAAAATTAGGGTAAAAAAACTTAAGGGTTCAATTTTTTTCGACACCGTGAGGGGTATCATATGAAAAGGTACGTCGAGCTGATTACAAAAATATATAATTCTTTGGATATAACTTTGATAGGGCGAGCGTAGGCAAGTTTGAAGTGGGTGTGAAACGTGCCCCCCCCCCCCCCCCCTTCTCTATCTCGCTTATGCGAAGTGCAAAAAATTCCTGAACATTCTTCGACCAAAAGTAAAGATACCACTTTTTGGAAATTTCGAAAAAAAAATTATTTTTTATTTTTTTATTTTTTATTGACAAAATACTTTTTTTTATAATTATGGTCTTTTCGATGTATTTATATGGTTGTAGTCCGGTTTAGTGGCAAAAAATACTTTATCAGAGTGTGTTTTGATAATATCAGACCCTTAGAATGGAAGTGTGCTTACTTCCATGGCATTTTAGAAAAACACTGTTTATACACTTTACAGTTAAACACTATATAGTGTGGCCTACGGACCCTCGCTGTGTGCTGACTAGCACACACTTGACCTGTTTATAATAGTTAAAAAGTTATAAGTGTTTATATTTTTCTAAATGGGTACATTATTTTGAAATAGGAAAGAGTTTGTTTATTTTTTTCTAAACGGGTACATTATTATGAAATAGGAAAGAGTTTATTTATATTTTTCTAAATGGGTGCATTATTTTGAAATAGGAAAGAGTTTGTTTATATTTTTCTAAATGGGTGCATTATTTTGAAATAGGAAAGAGTTTATTTATATTTTCAAATACAGTAGAACCTCACAATAACTGACCTCACTAAACCGCACTTCACTTAAGCCGCGTCTACACGATCCAAGTTGACTTGGACCAAATAAGTTTTGACACTATTTTGACGCTACTTGGATCGTGTAAACAGGTTATCAAAGTCAACTTGGACATCCAAGTTGAGTTAGACGTTATTTGATCTATGTAGACTTGGATGGCGTCAACCATATGATTATGACAAGAAAGCTGTCAAAAATGAGAAAAGTTGTGACGGATTTGTTTATAAGAAGGGTATTGACAGCTTTTATTTCTTTTAAAGTTTTGTTTTTTTTCCTTTGCTTCTAAATGGTTTCTTTGACAAGTTCCCCTACTTGGACCAAGTATACTTGGATCGTGTAAACCTGCATCAAAATTTCATTTTTACTTTGACCAAGTAGATTGGATCAAAAGTACTTGGTCCAAGTCTACTTGGATCGTGTAAACCCGCCTTTATAACGGGAAAAATATTATAATTCACATAATAAAAAAATAGGATGTTATTTATAATGTTTATGATGAAAAAAATATCGATAAATATAAATAAAAAATAAACCGTATTATCTTGTATTTTAACTTAATCTAATAAAAAAAAAATGCATCAAAAATTACCATTATTCACTGTAATATAACTGGAGATTCATTACCCCGATTATATGTTTAAAAATTAATATAAAAAAATAACAGGTTTACTAGACGCTTTCATACAGAGAGCTCCCAAGTTATAAATTAAGTTTGCAATTGTTAAAGAAATTCGAAAATTAAGATCAACTTAAATATTTAGGGAATTTTAGGGAGCCACGAATACATTAATGAAAGAGGGTCGATTCTAACGATCTTAGTGAAGAAACCCACTGCATAAGTAAACGTTTGAAGAAAGTTTACGGGATCTAGACGTTTAAGGTCTATAATATATGACTATTTGGTTCAGGAAACACACATCACTAATCAGGTATATAAATCGATGCAATGATCTAATGCTTATTATGCTTGTTCTGAAATGACCAAACTAATCTAATGAAGACAAAAGTAAACATTCAAGCTTTCTGGAATGTTATTAACTGTTAGATACGTCATAAATAAAACAATATCACTTGAGAAATTAAATCTTAACATTCAATTTGTGAAGTCAGAATACTTAATATGCATACGAGTCTGCAAGACAGTGAGATATTTTCATGTAACGCTTTTTGTTGTCGTTTTTTGGTAACGCTTTTCGAGTTTATGTGCCTAAGTAAAGACATGAAAATGTCAAAACATTTGAGCGTGCAGATTTTTGCATTTGTATATTAGGAATTAAATCGAACATATATTGTGCACGAAGAAAGAAAGTACTTTTCTTCTTCTCCAGTTTATTAAGAAGTAATATTTTAGCTTCTTCAGCCATATTATTATAATAAATGCAAAAAATTATAGTATAACAAAAAAAAAAATAATAAAGTAAAAAAAAGAAATTGTCTGTAAGTTTATTGAGAATAAAATTCTAAGGGTTATGGCGTTTGTCCGGTGCAAATCGGAGCAGTAGAACAGAAGTTGTAGTTGGAGGGGGGGGGGAGCTCAGGGGCGCCGCTGGGAGAGAGAAGAAGTCAGGGCGTAGAGCCAGTTACCGCTCAAGGTGAAGATGTAGCCCTAAGATGGCGAGCCCGCGGAGGGAAGGCTGAAGGCTCTTTCTACAACCCTCTAGACTAGACTAGACTATATTATACGACTACGAACTACCTCCTGCAACTGTCTATTTTCCTGGTAGTAGTGTAACTCTTTTCGACTTTCTTCGGCCCTACGAAGCGCGGTAGGGGAAGGCCCTACAGATGGAGACTGGATTGCACACCTCCTATATCTTTCTACCTCCCAGTTACACACGAGTAACGTTTTTGGCTTAGATTTTTAGTAACGCTTTTCGAGTTTAATTTAATTTTACTCTCCATTAATTCTTATTTGAGTTTTGTCTTTCTATCAATTCTGACGGAACCGACGTTTGATCAGTTTGCATTTTTTCAGGGTTTTCAAAAATTACATATAAGTCAAAAAGGCAAAGTATAGAAAGTCAATAATTCGATTTTGTGATGTATAATGGATTAACACGTTGTGACGTTGTGAAGTCCCTTGAGTACAAAAAAGTGGTTTCTAAAAATGTCTGTTTGTCGTCCGTAGTACATGCAAACGATTTGAGCCTTCCAATTCTCTATTCTCTATGTATGAATTTCAGGGGTCTATCATCTAAGTTGTTTATCGTTTTCCTTTATATTATTAAGAATAGTCTTTGGCATTGTAACTTGGAGATCTGGGGCTCGCAGACTGCCACCCACTACCTGATGCCGATAATTGTCCAGTTTGTGCTAAGGGATTAGGGGACCCTTTTCTGGCCATCCCTTAAGTGTTAATAATGTTGTCCAGTTCGAGCTAAGGGATTAGGGGACCCTATTCTGGCCATCCCTAGTTCATGCCCAGCCAATAAGCAGCACTAGGCCATCGGACATGACGATGGTAGGGAATATTCAGATAAGCACTATCCGTTTCGGCCAAAAACCTCTATAATAATCGTGGTGTTCTTTTTTGACGATTGAAACGGCATTTGGCTATGGATAACTTAATTAATATTGTTGATTAAACGAGCACAAATCCTAAAATAGGGTATTTGACTACGCTAATCAGCTTTATAGTAAATTAGTGGCTTAAATCTTACTTGATTTCATTACAGGAAGAAGGATACCTTAAACCGTGGATCGATCCGGATTAAGACATTGGAAGTTGAACTTTTCCGTTTGAACCTTTTTCGCTACGGTTCTGAATTTAAATCCTGAAAAGTAATTGTGAGCCTATACTATTACTTTGGATAGACGTAAAAGATTTTTATTTATAAAAGTAACTTTTACGACATAAAAGTTTAAATTTATTTAAAAAAAATAAAGAATGACAATGAGAAATATTTCATTATTATTATTATGATTTATAAAGGTTAAAAAATTATAAAATTACAATAATATTTTAACAACCTCATTTTTTTAAAAAAAAGTTTTTACTAAGTTAACATTTCAGTGCACTATAAAAGAAAATATGATTAAGCTTAACAAGTAGCTTGCAGCCTCCAACATGGGTAGATCGTCCATGAAATTGAAAGCGAAGATTGAAGACAGAACGGGGAGTCCAGATATGGTGACTTGCCGGCCAAATTATTCATAGCTACACTAAAAATCTTAGATCAAGTACGCAGTATCATAATAATTGACCGAGCGAAGCGAGTTCTATGTTTTAACTTTTTTGTTCCCCAGTCTTCCCCAGGTACTAGACCGTTTTGCATTTCGCTTGAAAATGTTTGTTACGCGCTTACGGCCAAACGCTTTATTAGATTTTCTTCCAATTTGGCATAGATGTTCTGTGAAGTCATAAAAAACAACGCATGAGTTTTATATTTAATGAATTTTATTTTTTAAATTTTTAAAAAAATAAAACAACATTTTTTTTCTTATTTATTTTTGTTTATCTTGAAATTTGGCATGAATGTTACATCGAGTTGGGAAAATAAATATAAATAGTTGTCTTTTTTTTTTTTTTTTTTTTTTTAAAAAAAATGTTATTTAGACTTTTTTTCAAAAAAAAAAGGTTTTTTTTTTTTTCTTGAAATTTGGAATGGATGTTCCTTTATGACATGTAACTCGATGTATATGGTTTATTTGTTTAAAAAATGTTTAGAATTACCATAAAAATAACCTTCCCAGCAGGGAATCAAACCGGGCCTCTGACTGTCCACGTTTAAAATTATTTACAGAAGCTAGATTTTTCTCGGGAAAACGACTTATACCGTTAGATTCGTATTTAAATGGACTACACTTAAAAAAAAATAATTAAAAATCGCCGGAATAGTTTTCGTGAAATAATGTTATTTCAGAGTTTTTGAGGGGGAGTGCCCCCAAATGTATAGTATAGCTTAAATTAATTTCTCGATTTCGCCTCGGGTTATCATTTATCCTCTAAGTAATTGAAATCGATTTATATGGTTTATTTTTGAATTAAATTTTTACAAATAACGTAAAAATAACTTCGCCCTAGCGGGGAATCGAATCCCACCTCTCACTGTCCGCGTTTAAAATTATTTACTCAGAAGCTAGATTTTTCTCGGGAAAACGACTTATACCGTTAGATTCGTATTTAAATGGACTAGATTTAAAAAAATAATAATTAAAAATCGCCGGAATAGTTTTCGAGAAATAATGTTATAATGAGTTTTTGAGGGGGAGTGCCCCCAAATTTATAGCTTAAATTAATTTCTCAATTTCGCCTCGGATTATCATTTATCCTCTAAGTAATTGAAATCGATTTATATGGTTTGTTTTCGAATTAAATTTTTACAAATTCCGTAAAAATAACTTCGCCCCAGCGGGGAATCGAACCCCACCTCTCACTGTCCGCGTTTAAAATTATTTTCACAGAAACTAGATTTTTCTTGGGAAATCGACTTATACCTTTAGATTCGTATTTAAATGGACCCTCTGTCCACATTTAATTTTTTTTCTAATTTTCGCGAGGTCTACTGTTCTCAGAACTACTAGTATGCATTGTAATAAACGTCACCACTTATACTTAAACAAAAAACCGTGAATATATATTTTATATTTACAAGTGAAGTGACATTTTAACATATAACAAAATTTAACACAACAAGTCAAGGAACAGGCTTCCTTAATACTGTCGCCAACATGAAAGGCTTGCAAGAATCTAGAGTGGGACGTATTCGGAGTAAACAATAACGGAGAACGCCCGAATAAATGAACGCCCGAATAAATTGGACTTTGCTGCCGAGGTCTGTTTAATGTCAAAAAGTGAAAAGAAGGCTATAGGAATGCTGTTTGAGTTGAGCGAAAGAACCCAGCCACAGCAGGGAATTAGTTGTGATGAATACGGGTAGGTAGACATAAAGCTCGGTGAAGGAAAATGAGAAAAAGTCGACCGTTGTATGTACGTTTCGAGGAGCTAATTTCATTCGAAGCTGATGTGAAGGACGTGGGACGTAGAATCAGTTTAGGTTAGCACTGATAAATTCATTTCAGAATCAAATTTAAGTCTGAAGAAGAAACTGTGGAACATTTGGTTTTTAAAAAAGGTATCGAGCAGAGATGGAGAACAGAAGATGGGAGTCGCCTACAGAGGATTGGAGAGAATTTTGCAAACGATATCAGGAAGGGATAAGAAAACAAACGATTAGAATTATATTAAATGCAAAGAGAATGGAACTGGGACACTTAGTAAGAACCGGACACATAGTAAGGACTGAGGATAGATGGTCCAAGAAAGTTATACCCTTGGGAGAAGGTGAGCAAGGGAGGCAAACCATCAAGAAGTCGGCAAGACGACACTCACAGCAGATAACTGCAATGCATCAAAACTGTCTAAACTGACAATTTGGCTAAATATCTAATGCGAGAGACTCTCACACATATTTTTCTTTTTAATGGTATTAGTAAAAGTCTAAATTTGATGTGCGAATCCTATGCAACTTGTTCCAAGTTAGATAACAAAAGGCTTTAGAGATATTCGTAAAAACTGCCTCTACATTGCATGTTTCATGTTTATGTTTATGTTCGTCGTCCTCTGTTATCTTATGTTCAATCCTCGTTTATGTTATGTTCAATCTTCGTTTATGTAATGTTCAATCTTCGTTAATGTTTATCGGATCAGACACATATTTTATTTTCTCATAAAATAGTACTATAGATATTTAAATGACAATTAATAGAGGATTAAAAGTAATCGTATATCATTTCCCACTTTTAGGAGTGGTTTTCCTTTACCAACAATAGATTCCACAAGTTTTTAAATAAAAAAAAAACGTATATAAGGGATTAAAATAAATATGTAGTACGTATCTTATTTATTTTTAGAATTTATTAGGATCTATTAATATTTCGTAGTTTAGATTAGACTGTTTATTCGTGAATAAGTTAAGAAATCGGTTAATGAAAAGCAGTGGGATTTTTTTGCTCGGTTGGAAAAGGGACGAGTTGGGTTATAAAATAATATATATAGGGCTATTTGAGTTCAAATGTGATGAACGAGGTTTTCGAAGGCCAAGGGAAGCTTTGGGGGGGGGGGGGGGGGCAAAAGGGTTGTCAGGGAACAGTGCTGCTTCGTCCGGTAACTACGTCAAACAAATCAACTTGAAGCTTGGACACTCCACCGCTAGGTGCCACTACAGGCTTTGTCTTCCGCCAACTCAAAACATAAATTATATTCTTGACAGCTCTCATGCCAGCAGTGGATTCTCGCCGAGATATTAAAAGGCCCTACACACGACCACCCGACCGTCAGGGCGAACGGGGTTGGCCCCGACAGTTGGAGCGTGTGTAGGCTTGTCAGCGGACTAAAACTGCCTAAAATGCGAATCTCTACGGCTTCCATGAATATAATATGTAGCCCAAACAGGCGTCAAAATCGCATGCCATGAACGGCTTAAGGATTAATTAAAATGACAGTCGTTTTAACGATTTTATTAACACAACATAAATGTTGAAAATGCCATATGACTCCTTTTTAACTCACAATATTAAAAACATATTTTTATTTTAATCCTGGTAAACAATTTGATCATAAAATGTTTGTATTTTGCTCTAAAAGCAATTAGGTTTTCCAGTTTTATTTAAAGTTCTAGGAAAGCCAAGCCCCACGCGTTTAGTGTAGAATTTTGATTTTGGTTATATCGATTAAAAATTCCTAGTAGAAGAAATTCAGATACCTAAAATTCCAAATTCGTCAAGTGCAGATATTACACATTTCAACAGAACTAGGGTGATCAAATGATTGACCGTCACGTTCCTATTTATTTATGGTAAATCGAATTTAAACTAGTGATACGGCGCATAAAGAACTCGCGCACAAACAATTGCGCTCTTACATCGGTCATATTTATGTTTCAATATGTTTTCAAATTTTAAAAGACTATAAAGTTATAACAAATTCTGAGATGCACATGTGTGCTGAAATTTCGTTAAAATCAGTAAATGTTTCACATAAATAATTATTTTTTAAAATCTCAAGTCTCTGAAACTAAAAAACTCACTACGCTTGTTCAAAAAGTCACAGCCTTAACAGTCCCTACAATTAATCAAAAAGCCACAGCTTTAACAGTCCCTATACTCATCTAATAAGTCACAGCCTTAACAGTCCCTACACTCTTTCAAAAAGTCACAGCTTTAACAGTCCCTATATACTCATCTAATAAGTCACAGCCTTAACAGTCCCTACACTCTTTCAAAAAGTCACAGCCTTAAAAGTCCCTACACTCAATCAAAAAGCCACAGCTTTAACAGTCCCTATACTCATCTAATAAGTCACAGCCTTAACAGTCCCTACACTCTTTTAAAAAGTCACAGCCTTAAAAGTCCCTATACTTGTTCAAGATGTCACAGCCTTAACAGTCCCTATACTCGTTCAAAAAGTCACAGCTTTAACAGTCCCTACACTCAATCAAAAAGCCAGAGCTTTAACAGTCCCTATACTCATCTAATAAGTCACAGCCTTAACAGTCTCTATACTCGTTCAAAAAGTCACAGCCCTAACAGTCCCTCTACTCGTTCAAAAAGTCACAGCCTTAACAGTCCCTACACTCGCTTGACTAAACTGCTGTTTTTAAGTACGTACTTAGTTACTTATTTAATTACAACCATTACAATTATACAAGTTTTTAAGCCTTAACATTTTCTTTTTATTCGTAGACAATCTTTACTTGAATAAGCAACTGCAGGTTCTCCAGTCTAAACAGATAAGCCTTATCATATTTTGTTTTTTGCAACATAGAATCATTTTGCATGCTTGCTATGCTCGCCTGCTTATACGGTAGTCTCTAAAGATACTTTTATTGTAATGTATATAATCCATACAAATATAAATGTTCTTGAAGGGTAGCTACCCTCGCCTGTCTGAATGTGGGAAAAAGGCAATGATAGACAAAGACAACACAGTTATAAGAGATATGAACAACCAAACAGGCTTAGCGAGCTTGTTTGGTTGTGGGATGAAAACAATAATAGAAAAAATTGTAAAATATTCGTTGCTTGGTCAATGGCATTGACGATAGTAAAAGTCACTTAAGTACTATGAAAAACTCCATTAAAATAATTAATATAAAAATACCATTTTTGAAAACTGGTCTTATTTTCAACTTCAATTTTTTTTTTGTTTCTGTATTCTTCACATTAATTGTTTCATGTGCAAAATTTGGGGAAGATTGGAAGATGGGAAGTGGTTCAAAATTGTGGTAGTAGGTGTGCGATGAAACTTAAAAAGCAAAGAAATATGACGCCATTTTTTTTTTTTTTTTTTGGTTTTTTTTTTTTTTTTTTTTTTTTTTTGGTTTCTGTATTCTTCACCTTAGTTGTATCTATGTGCAAAATTTGGGGAAGATTAAATGACGGTAAGTGGTTCAAAATTGGGGTAATAGGTGCGCAATGAAACTTAAAAAGCAAATAAATTTGACGCCATTTTTTTTTTTTTTTTTTTTTTTTTTGGTTTCTGTATTCTTCACCATAATTGTTTCTAGGAGCAAAATTTAAATTTGGGGAAGATTTAATCACGGGAAGTGGTTCAAAATTGGGGAAACGGAAATGTGCGATGAAACTTACAAAGCAAAGTAATATAAGACCAGTATTGAAAGCTTATCTAAAGGAAAATATAGAAATAGCACAGATTTGCCAAGATTGAAAACCAGTAGTTAAGGACAAAAACAAAGTTACAAGAAAATTGATCAGTAACAATTACCTCAACCGTAATAAGAGTGGAAAAGAGAATGGCAAGTTTCCGATGAGTCGGAGGAGTTAATATGCTATTTCGGTAAAGTTTGAGGTTACGGGAAGTATTGATCCAAGTCGACCTAATAACTATGTGCACCAAACACAAATCAGAGATTAAAAGGTCTGAATTGAGAATTAAAATTTAACAGAATTGTTAAACGCTTCAAAGTTTCTGATACATTAGAATAGTTACAATTGTAGACATTGTTCATCAGTTACAATTTAAACACTGCACACTGACACTGACACTGAAACTGCACCTTAATAATACCACAGGTTTATCTAATGTAAAAAAATAAATACCGTGAGCTAATTTAAGAAATGGGCCTTCTTGCAGGTTTGCAGATATACTTAATTTTTGTAAATGTTCAAATTTAGGAACATTATATTTTGACACTGGTTAAGACAAGAGGTCATCCATCCATAGGTCCATCTATGGGCGAGGAGGAAAATTTATTTTAACTCACTCTCATGACATTTCATTTAATAATTTGTCATATATTGTATGCCATTAAAATATTGATAACCAATATAGTTCATATTGAAACTCCTTGTTATTTCTTTCAAGAGTAAATTATAATAAGAAGAACAAAGTTTACACTAAATATAAGTAAAATTAAGATTATAAAAATGTACCTTCCAAGTCCAAAATGATAAGGAAAGTAAGATAGGAAAGAAGGACAAAGAAAGGGAGGAAAAAGAGGACCTAAGACAAGACAGATGACCATGAAATAATCTACTCTAGTTGCTTAACCATAAAATTAAAAAAAAAAATTCCACTCATATACCACCAAAACCGGCCTTAAATAGCTCACTATTTAGAAAAATCCATATTTTCTGGCTAAAAAAAAATAATGCGAAGATGAAGATGATTCTGATTTATTATTGTATTCTGTTTCTAGTATTTATTTGGATTTGATTATCAATATTCTTAACTTCGATTGTCTTGACTTGAGAATCCAAAACGGTTATGTTCCAATTCAACTGTGTCATTTAAATAATTTTAAAGCCAAAGTGCTGTCGAATATGCATAAAACACAAAAGCTTTGTCTAGGTCGTCTTTATCTCTGTCATCTGCAGTGAAATAAGCGACAAAAGAGATGTAGAATGCTCGCTCCATATCTGCAACCCGGAGAACTTAATATCAAGTACCTTTGATAGAGTGAAACAAAGACCGTTGCCTGGTGGTTTGCAAGCAAGGCTGACAGCAGTTTAGAAGCTGCTAGTCTAAGTCTTATCAGAGTCGCTTAACTCTGCCGTGTCTCGTCAACTGTACATTGGCTTTCATCAGATTGTACCGTCAACTTACTTCACTTGATTTGATCCTAGTTTCATTTTGTTGCTAGGTTCCACTCTCCTTTGAAAAGGTAAAATAAAACTATTGAATTCAGATAGGCAGACTGATGTTCCCAAGCTACCAAGTTAATACTTGAGAAATGGCTTTTCTTTAGGATGTAAGAATATACGCTCATATATTAATAAAATATCATTCTAATTTCAACCAAGGAATGCAATAAGACAACCGAGGGGGGTCCTAGGACTTAGGTAGTTGAGAGGTAGTTGACCTCACAAGACAGTTTGACAGTAGATTCCTTAATTATACTAGTTTATATTAATATAGGTCAATAATAAAATATCAATTGATGATGACAAGCAAGCAATATGCATGGTATTGATTAACGGAATAATTAATGTCTTTCAATAACTTTCGAAGTTATGCATGGAATGTAAATTTTTAAGAATAAGCAATTACGCAGGTCTAATTGATAGAGTTTTCCGATAGATTGGGCGGTTTAATGAAGACTACCCGTATATAGATAGGGAAAGGGTATGCCATCCAAGTATATTAACATTATTCGAGTAATTTAAGGGTCGTGAGTGCAAAGCTTTGTAGACACGCGGTCAAACAAAACCGTTTTCAATGCGGAGCAAACCTTGCGACGCGACCACTCGTTTTAATCAAGTAAACGAGTTAATCGGTTGTTTAAATTAAATGACGGTTTGAAAAGTGAAATAGCGGTTTAGCGGAATGTGTTTTATAAGAGAGAGGGGGCCTGAGTGGGTAAGTGTACGGGGTCAAGCAGGAGGTTTAGCTCGATACAGTAGCTGCACTCCCCCGACTCCCATGTATATCGAGGGGGGAACTAAACTTTGAATGAAGTATTGATCATACTCTCTACTATGAATGGCATTCAGACCCTTCTCCCTACCCTCTAAAAGGTAAGCTCACTTATTTTTGGAATCGGAGTGGGGGGTGACACTTTTTATTTATTTAACGTACTAATTGAAAGTCTCTTCAGCGGCATTGTCGGTATAAATACCTGGTAACCAAAAACCCCACTTCAACGTATAAACACGTATTTTTTGAAAAACCTTTTTTGAAACTTCTTATATTTATCTGTGACAGTCACGTAATTGTTCTTTCACATTATCACCGAACAAACTTGCCCTATTTTTTACACCCGTAAAATCACTTAAATAAGTTGTAACACTACACACACGTACATACATTGCCTTTGTCATTACAGAAACCTAGTTCTAAATTAAATAATAATAATAATACCATTTATTGATTATACGTCAAATCTTTAATACAAGCATTAACTATAAACAACCGACAATAACAATATTATTGATTAACATGTGGTAAAAAATATATTATTCAAATAAACAATAATTGAATAAATTAAATAAATATTAACAAATATTAAATAAATAGTAGTAGTAATATAATATAGTAGTTAGTATAGTAGTTTTTTGTGTTTTTTTTTTTGTTTTTTTTTCAAAAATCCAATGATAAATATTATGAACAGTCTAGTCAACATATAATTGACCAGACTATCCACACCGCTTATCTAACTAGTCAAAACTTTTTTGTCTTATTATTATTTATCTATCTATTATGGAGCGAAACCTCACTAAAAACATGCCCATCCGTTTTCATTCTTCTCTTTGTAGAGCTACTCTTTTCCATGCTACTCCGCCACAACAGATCCTCATATTTTCATCCCATCTCATCTTTGGTCGTCCTCTGCTCCTCTTGTGATCCCAAGGTGTCCAGTCCAATATTGCCTTTGTCCATCTTCCGTCTTCTGCCCGGACGATATGGCCTGCCCATTTCCATTTTTGATCTCTTATCACCCGTTTTCTTCCTTATCGTTTTGCTCGGTATCTTACCTTTAATCCACCATCTACCATCTACCATCCTCCTTACTGCAACTCTTAGCTTGTCTATATCTTTCTTAGTTGGGCTACATGTTTCGCAACCGTAAATCGGTACAGGTTTTACGACTGAATTCCACGATTTCTACATCAGATTTAAAAAGCTGTCTGAATCTATAGAATGCACTCCACGCCAGGCCTACCCTCCTTTTAATTTCTTTTTAGGTTCTGTTCTCTTTAGATATAGTTTGGCCGAGGTATATACATTCATCTATTTCCAGTAACTTAACATTTTCTATTACTATCCCCAAATCTTCTTCTGTTTATTATTAATATTATTAATGTTCTCGTTTTGTTTTTATTTATTTTTAAACCTATTTTCTGAATAAAATACAAATAAATAATAAACTGAAATGTTTATACGTATAATTTTTCGTAGACCGTTTTCACATTTCACTTGTCTTTTCCAACCAAAAGATATTTAATTTGTCGGACGTTTTAGCTCGCCTACAAGGGAAATAGATTATCACTTGTTTTATTAGTCTTTTTACCATCACATATTACATGTTTATTATCTCTGATTATATTGCTTATTAATTATTGATTTTTAATTAATTATTGAAGTCACGTAATATACCATTCACGTTATAAGTATTCTAAATGTTTAACGAAACTAGAAGAAAACAACTAATAAGGAATAGTTGAAACTAGTTTATTTCTGTTATCGTTATCACTAACAACGAAATTTCAGCGTAGTTCGGTATTTTAACAGCGATGACATCACTTTACAGATTCACTGTGGTATATATGTACCAACAAATTTGATAAGCATCCCAGTTTGATATTCGTAAGATTTGGTTTTGGCGAAATCCTTTGTATACAGATTTTTCCTTTTATATTATTAAGTCTTAGCTGAAGGAGTGTGATCAACGGATTAAAAATGGCGATGAGGTTATAATATGAAAAATTTTTATCACTTCTCGACAGTGAGGTAAAGCGTATTTCTTTTTAAGGGCCCCATACACACTTGAATTTTTTGTCCAACTTGGTCGAGTTAGAGTTAAAGTTGGACAGTGTATTGGCAGATTGAGATACCGAATCACAAGTTGAACAACAATGTTAACATCAAAACCTTTTGATATTTGTGGGAGGAGTATGATGTACCAACCAGTTGCAGTGTGTATGGGAAAGTTGTTCAACCAGGTTTAAAGACACGGCTGGACAATACGTTGAAGTGTGTATGGCCCTTTAATATAGGCCGCTCGATTGAATCGAACTAAAAACCAGCTGTATCTATAAACTCACAAATTTTACTCTCAACCTGATCACTTGTTTTTAAGGGCTTCGTACTATGTTTGTTTACATCGTGGGCCAAAAGAAGTTCACTTGTGATGCGGTAAAATTGGAAATGAAAATTGAATGAGTCACGCCTGAAACTAAAACGACAGTTAAGACTGTGGACAGACAATATCGGTGTGTGGACAATATTGAAATAAAGGTAGAAAGATCAAAGCGTTACTTGACGCTAGCCGACCAAACCCTTAACATTGCCCTTTATATATCCGGTAATCAATTTATGTCGTGATAAATTAAATTAACCCGGAATTGTCTGTCGGTTGTATAAAATATATTTCGGCATGCATGACAAACATTTTATGACGTTGAATCTAGCTTGCCAATTAAATTTACAATTCATAGAGTTTCCTATCATTCTCATTCTCACATTCGTCTCGACAAGTCCAATAATTAATTACTAGGAAATCCGTATTTTCAATTTTCTAATTTTGTTCTCATTTTTCTCCAGTTCTATATTCCAACTCATTTTGACCGAGGACCGTAAAATGAATTTGCCTTTACTTTGAAAACAATGAATAAAGTAGAAAATAGATGTTGGTTTTGTGTATTCAATCCCTTATGGTGATTTTGATGTGAACTAATATACAGGGTGGTCAAAAGTCTCCCCTCCCCCCTCTTTACTTTTGAACGGTTTGAGATAAATTAATGAAACTTGGGGGATCCATATCATGTAAAGGGAATTTTGTTTTCATGCAATCGCGCTCTAGGGGCAACCACCTACTTTGCCCCCAGACTATCCAACTTCAAAATTTCAAATTGGAGTGTATATTTTTGATAGCAGATTTGGATTCTACGGTGAAAAATAATAAACTTTTACTTGTAACTATTTTTCCTATCTCCAATAATTTGGGGGCAAAGATAGCAAAATAACCCTTCCGAAATAGTAAAAAAATAACACTTAGATCGTTATAAAATCTAAACGGCTAGAAATAAAGTAGTGAAACTTGGGGGATCTGCACTATATAAAAAGAAGTGTGCATTCATCCACTCGGGTACTAGGGGCAACCACCTTATTTTGCCCCTCTATAGTGGGCAAAATATTGAAGATAGAAAAAAAAAATCGAAGTGAAATATTTTTATTTTTCGCCGTAGAATCTAAATCTGCTATCAAAAATATACACTCTAGGTAAAAATTTGGAACTTAGGTGGCCTTGGGGCAAAATGGGTGGTTGCCCTTACTGCGCGATTGCATGAAAACAACCTTTTCTTTAAATGGTACGGATCCCCTACCCTAAGTTTCAATAATTTATCTTAATAATATATAATATAATAATATTTTACTTAACATTTTTTTATCTCCGACATTTTGCTCCCTATGGGGGGAAGGCTAAGATAGCAAAATAACCCTTCCGAAAATAGTAAAGAAATAACACTTATATCGTTGTAAAATCTAAACGATTTGAAATAAATTAATGGAACTTGGGGGATCTGTAGCATGTAGAAGGTAATTGTGTCATCCACTTGCGAACCAGGGGCAACCACCCATTTTGCCCCCAGGCGCTGGATATGAGATAGAATATGAATATTTGAAACAGAAAAGAAAGTTTGAAGTGAAATATTCTTATTTTTTACCGTAGGATCCAAATCTGCTATCAAAAAAAAAACACTCTAATATGTAATTGTGAAGTTGGTGGCGTGGGGGCAAACTGGGTGGTTGCCCCTACTGCGCGATTGAATGAAAACAAACTTCTCTTTACATGGTACTGAATCCCAAACTTTCATTAATTTATCTGAAACCGTTTTGATTTTACAACGATATAAGTATTATTTTTTACAATTATCGGAAGGGTTATTTTGCTATCTTTGCCTAAAATATTGGAGATAAAAAAAAAATTATTTTTACTTGTTTAATCTGAATTTATTTATTCTAGTCGATTTTTGTAAGAAAAAAACATGTATTATAAAATTAGGTTTTTTATTAACTATTGTACAACCCAGTTTAGAGATTATTTTTTTAATATAAGTTGAAAGAGATAGTTGTCCAGTGGGACAAAGATGATCAAATTGTAAAAAAATATTGTGTGAAATTTTAACTTAATTATGGACTCCAGGTAAGTAAAAATCGAATAATTTTGTCATGTGATTGAAGTCGATTTGTTAATAGTTTAGTTATTTAACGTAAAATTTGTTTTATTTATTTATTCTATTTCTATATTAGGTCTGATGATTCCCGTAATAGGTGAAATATAACCTTATTTCAAATTAACCCATAGTTACCATCAATTATGAAATAGTCAAGATTAATTAAAAAGGCAAATTAATAAGAACTATTCTTAAAATGAGTAAAACATTTTTAATTAATTTAAATTAATCTTTCCGACGATGTAATTCCATTTATTCAATAAACAGGTCAAGTGCGTGCTAGCCATCACACAGCACAGGTCCGTAGGCCACACAATATAGTTTAAGTATTACCCTATTGATGGTGTTTTTTTAAAATTCTAAAAAGCTTACTTTGAACTATCCTATGGGTCTGATATTCTGAAAACACATAAACAAACTTCTTATTAAGTATTTTGTTGCCACTGAACCGGACTACAACCATATAAATACGTCGAAAAGACCATAATTATAAAAAAACGTATTTTGTCAATAAAAAATAAAATAATATTTATTTCGAAATTTCCAAAAAGTGGTATCTTTACTTTTGGTCGAAGAATGTTCAGCATTTTTTTCAGATTTTTTGCACTTCACATAAGCGAGATAGAGGGGGGGGGGGGTGGACACGTTTCAAACCCACTTCAAACTTGCCTACGTTCGCCCTATCAAAGTTATAAACAAAGAATAATATATTTTTGTAATCAGCTAGACGTACCCTTTCATATGATACCCCTCACGGTGTCGAAAAAAAAAAAAAAAAAAATTTAACCCTCAAGTTTTTTTACCCTAATTTTTTTGAAAAATATTTTTTTTTAAGTCGATATATTTTTAAAATATGTGGGTAGGTACAAGGCACATACATGCCAAATTTCAAAGTGATCGGACGAAAGGTGTAGCCGTGGGAGCAGGTTACAGGACGGACACAAGCAGGAAAATATAAGGGTCCTTGGATTTGCCTTCAGACCCTAAAAACAGTTAGTACGAGTACGAACAGTATTTCTAGTGGTAAGATTTTATTTATAATAAATAATATAATAAATAAATAAAGTTACGGTAGAGTGGTATTAAAATGTCTACTTAACAGTTACATAGCTTTTGAATAAAACAATGGTCTTTTCCTTTTTTACATTTGTTTAAATGATAATTTATTAAGCCAGTATTGATCTATCTACGTTTACTCGGTGTGTTTAACGATACAACACCTTAAATAAAAGTGCCGAAATAATATAAAAACACCTTTTCATCATTTTACTTTTTTATTTAAACGTCGACGTTAAATAAAACAATAATTTTAATAAATAAATAAATAAAGTAAAATAAAGACTGCAAACTCTTAATATGACAGTGATATTTGTATTTATTATTATTGACGAATAATAAATAAATAAACAATTATTGCAGTGATGACCTTTGTACGTCATAATTACAATGACGTCATACTTACATAGTACATAGTTTGTTAGCATTCAGTTAAAGGGAGTGATATAGGTTATTTAAAATAACATTATCAAGTATGAGTTGTAGTGAAGATCCTTTTAGGGTAATAATAAAAAACGTCGATTATCTACGGAATTTATTATTACCCTAAAAGGATCTTCACTACAACTCATATTAATAAAGGGTACCACTTTAGACTAAATTATCAAGTATTTTAGACACATTATTTTTCTTTCTCGTAATATACGCAGTATATAGAGAATACCCCATAATGTACGCAGTATATAGAGAATTCCCCCATAATGTACGCAGTATATAGAGAATTCCCCATAATATACGCAGTATATAGAGAAAAACCTCCATTTTGAGGTTATGGTGAATTTACAAGTTTTAATGTGCTTAATCCTATCTTAGTAGGTGGTTTATAAATAAATAATATCTTTCTGCGGTCAGTAGTAAATTGTCTATGATTATTTGTAGACGCGTAGAACCTAAACTAACCTAGACTAGAGGTGGTTAGAGAAAAAAAAATAAAAGTAGTTATATTATATATTTTCCACTTCTAAATATTCACTTCTATATATTTGGCCAAAAATTCGTCCACTTTGCTGTTTAGGATTTACACAGTTTAAATGGCAATTGACAAATTTTCCCATGAATAATGTGACTCTTTGAACTTTTGATTAGCTAGCTTTGGCAATTTATAATATCTCTATTTCTAGAAGATTCCACTGAAATAATTATAAACAGAAGAAGCAAACATAATATCAAATCGACCTGTAAACCGTTCTGCAAAATTTAACGAACTTTCGGGCCCCAAGAAAATTTTGTTGAACTTTATGTTTTCGAGGTTTGAATCCGAATCTGAAGTCAAAATTTCTCCTATACGTACAGTTAGGGTGGGTCGAAAAAAACTTTTTTTGGAAATCTAAAAACATGTAGTGATAAAAACTCGTTACTGTGCTAGAAACAAAAGATCCCAAAAATTGGGCTCATTTGAAGAACTGCTAGATCGCGCCCCGTCGCCGTCGCTTTGAAGTTTGATGTATGTGAAATTTTTATAAAATAGCGATGTTGTGGTGTTTCGTATTATTCTTTGGTGTTAAAATTTATGATGAGTATAGTTTTATTGTTAAATATATTTTATAGACATTTAGTGCTTGTGGAAACTACATAGTTTAAATAATTAAGTTGTTTAGTTTAGCCAGTAAGTGATGACATATATAATTTTTTCGAAAAAATTAGCAAAAAAATAAATTTCGCCGAAGCTAAATACCAAGTTTAGGTAAAAGAAACTTAATATTTTCTTCATTTTTAGTTTATTTCGTAATCGTCATATGTATAGCTTATAAAAAAATCTAAAACTTTAATTGAAATTGTGATATTAGTATTTTTTATGAAATTACATACATAGTCACTGAGTGGAAGAAATCAGTTCGTAATAGACTGCCTCAATGCTAAACCACTACCAGTTTACTTATTATTTTTATTTTATAGAAAAACTAATAACATGTTTTCAACTAATAATTTAAAAAGTGTATTTTATACCCCTCCCCCTTATTGAGAATAGGGGGGGGGGGATATACAGTAAGGCGTCCAAATAATGATTTTATTAGAAATAATAACATTATAAGCGATTGAGCTGCAAGTTATGGCAGCTCTTAGCTAACGTTAATATTTTTTATTAATTCTGAATATAGTTACATAAACGTGAAGCTCACTGCTTTAGAATTCCTAAAGGCTGAAGGGTAAGATAGTAGACAGGGCAAAAGACAAGAGTATGGTTCTCGGTAACGCATAATTTAGGTTGGGAATTCATTAGCAATACACATTTAAGCGCTTTTTCTTTCTACCTGCACATAATATTTCACATAAAATATTATACAGAGGTAAGCTAAATAATATAGAGAAGTGTTTGCTGTTTTTAACTTCTTCACAAAAAATTACTCAAGATCAGATTTGGGCAACTTACTGAATATGGCTCCACAATTTTTCCGAACTTTAGGCGCATTGTCCGGGAAAACTGTACGAATAGGAGAAATTTTGACTTCAGATTCGGACTCAGAGCACCAAAATACTTCAGAAAAGGACATTTTCAATCTGAGGCTTTTTTTTTGCAGAACAGTGTATCAAATAAGAGTACATATTTTAGTCCATGCCGTTTATAAAAACAACGAAAATGCAAAGCAACATAGAGGGTTTGGTCGCTAAATATTTATATAATACTATAATAATAATTTTGACGCCTAGTCCAAGTATTTTGAAAAGTGTAGGTCTTTTTTTTTTTTTTTTTTTTTTTTTTTACCTAACTGATTTCAATACAAGTTTTTCACTAAATGAATAAAGTTTTAAATAAATTGGAAAAACAAGTTTGTTTAGAATAAGAAAGTGTGGTGGGATTAATTAAAAGCATTTTCCTAGGTTGGCCAGGTGCATTTGAAGTAAAGAGAAAAGCTTCTTGAGATCGAGTCATTATAAATTTAAGCAGACATTTTTTATTCAACCACATTTCTGTGAACATCTGACCTTTATCATGACTTCGCCTGAAAATTTTATTTACTTTGCCCAACAAGCAACAAATTTTAAGGTAAAGTTTATTACTTCTAGATTCATTCGAGCCTTTTAATAGAAATTCGGAATGAATAGAATATACTTAGTAGCTTGTTTAAGATTTTTTTATACAGGGTAACCTGCGATAAAATGTCATATCGAAATTGGCGGATTTTGTGGGTGAAAAGCAACAAAAAATGTCGAGTAAGCATTTGCTCATTCCTCAATAGTTTTTGAGATATCCATTTATTTCTTTTTTTAAAGTATTCCACGAAAAGTTTCAAACAATTCCTAATATCTCAAATGAGATAGAGAAATTAGGCTAAGGGACAATTTTAAAGAGCATAAAAAACCTTTCAGAATCACTAATTTATTTTCAAATTATCAGCTGTAAAGCATCTTTTAAGTCCTGTTTCCTGTTACATTTGAAAATTTGGATTTTTTTAAAATTCGACCACGAAATGCTTGAGCTTTCTACTCTTAATTGAGGGATGCTAGAAGTGTGACGATTTCAGGAAAAACTTCTGCTTTTCATAAGCTTTCAAATGGTATAATTAAAGTTAGAAGATAGAAGATTAGAAGATAGAAGTTAGAAGATCAACGGACTAGTTTTTGAATTATGGTGGATTGAATGTTACCAGACGTGAAATATTTTGGTCAGGATCACAACCAATTCTTGTACAACACTTCGGGTTTCTAATAGGAAATTTGACGCTGAACAAACAAATTCCTATAAATATGGATCCGGAACAGCTTCGTTTTCGAGAGATTCGCAAGAAACATTAAAAAAAAACATAATTTTTGGACATTGTTCATTAAAATTCTCGAATACTACACGTCTTATCATAAAACACCTAAAAGGAAACCTTGTAAAGAATATAATTTTTCGAAATTCAATTTTTAAGTTTTTGGTAGTTTTCATACTACGGAAAGTTAAATTTTAATTTAAATCAAATTATAATTATTATTAACTACGGGAAACAGACAGTGAAAAATACACTCCAGCGCCGGGATTTGAACCACGGGCCTCTATATTTCCAGTATAGCGCTCTTCCATCTAAGCTACGCAGGAGAATGATTTTTCACTACCGTAATCGATAACTAGTCCCGAATCCAAGCTTTCAATATTCATATACATTTAGACAGTCAATATTTATGACATTAGAACTAAACCAAGAATTAACGCTTATAATAATAAAGTACTCAATTAGTACCTGTACCTTGTACAATTCACCTGTGCGTCTACATATAGTCACTATTTATTCACTTCTGCTTATTTAAAATTTAATTAAAATCTTCATTTTCTCGTAGAGAAAACTTGTCTTTAGTGATTTTATGATAACACTTTAATTGTTAATATTACCCTACAGACTTCAATATGATAATATATATTTTACGATTTTGGTAGTATTCATACTACGGAAAGATTAAATTTTAATTTAAATCAAATTATAATTATTATTAACTACGGGAAACAGACGGAGAAAAATACAGTTGGTAGAGCGCTATACTGGAAATATAGAGGCCCGTGGTTCAAATCCCGGCGCTGGAGTGTATTTTTCACTGTCTGTTTCCCGTAGTTAATAATAATTATAATTTGATTTAAATTATAATTTTTCGTTGAATATAACCCTTCCCAGCTCTGCACGATAAACCCCTGATTTTCAGCGAAATTTCAAAATTCTACGTCCCTATCACTTTATTAGTCAATCCAATAAGGTGATCTCCATTAACTCTTAATTTTAAAAGATTTTGTTGTAGAGGGCTAAAATTAGTGTAATTCGACACTGAATGATAATAAGTGTAGTATTTGAGAATTTTAATGAAAAATGGTGTTTTTTAATGTGTTTTGCGAATATCTCGAAAACAAAGCTATTCCGGATCCATGTTTATAGGAACTTTTTTGTTCTACGTCAAATATTCTAGAAGAAACCCGAAGTGTTGTGGTTTCGTTCAGGGAAACCTTTTTTGCATTTGTACAAGAATTGGTGATCCTGACCAAAAAATTTCACGTAATCCCCCATAATTCACAAACTAGTCCGTTGAGCTTAAACTTTAATTATACCATTTGAAAGCTTATGAAAAGCAGAAGTTTTTCCTGAAATCGCCACACTTCTAGCATCCCTCAATTAAGAGAAGAAAGCTCAGGAATTTCGTGGTCGTTTTTTAAAAAATCCAAATTTTCATAATGTAACAGAAATAAAAGATACTTAGCAGCTGATAATTAGGAAATTAATGCGTGATTCTGAAATGTTTTTTTGTGTTCTTTAAAATAATTGTTCCCTAGCCTAATTTCTCCACCTTATTAAGGTTTTGAGATAGTAGGCAAAAAGAAATAAATCGATATCTCGAGAACTATTGAGAAATGGGCATTACACGACATTTTTTGTTGCATTTCACCCATAGAATCCGCCAATTTCGTTACGACGTTTTATCGCGCTTCACCCTGTATACAGTATACAGGTATATGTTTACAAAAAGGTTATCTGTAAAACTGGAACAGTTTGGAAGACGGTACGAAACACTGTCAAAAATTGGGCTGGAACGGCTTTCATCCATTGCGCATGCCCGTGACGATCCCGCGGACGGTACACTGCTTGGTTGAAACAAACCTAATATAAAACACAATAAAATGACACACTCCGTAGTAAAGCGCGGTAATCCAGCCAGTGTTATTATAATGTTATACATATTACACGTATTAAATCACAGAAACTAATTATTTATTAATAAACGGGCATGACTGAATTAAATACTGTATTAAATTCCTACTTTACATACCAGGAACGGGTGGTATGTATAGTATATTATAACATCTCGGTAACTGATAATTCTGGAATCACGTATTTTGTTGCTACAAAGCTTGCAGTAATCATGTAGACCCCGCTATAAAGTGATATTTTATAACCTACCATTTTTATACGATGGCGGTCATTCTCTTTAAATTTCTGTCTGCTATACATCCCAAAATATATTATAGTCAAAAACCTTGAAATATGGAAATAAGTAACAACTTATGCCATAAAACTGTTCTATACAGAGATTCCACAATTCGACTTTTTAATTCAAAATGGCGGTCACTTACATGTTTAGAACCAAAGTCCCCTTAATAATCTAGTCATCACTATATTTTGGAAATCTTGAACACTAGAATAGCCAAAATTAATGTAGTAATTCCTTCATTGGGTTAGACCTTAATTAAGTAAGATTTTTGTTATCCGGCATTTTAATTCAAAATGGCGGACTTTCTTAAGTATTTATTGAGATTGTACCATTGTAAGAGCCATTTGATCTAGGACCTTGAAATTTGAAAATAAATCACTTCCTATGACAAACATTTCTTGTAAAAGAATTTTTTAATCTGTGGTTTAAATTCAAGACAATGAGCATATATGCATTATATAAAAAATATTTTATTAAGCCACATTTCATGCGTTACTAAATCTAGGAAAACGAGCGCTGTGGGGAGTTTTTTTATTTATTTATGTGAGTCCACTAAAATGAGAATTTTTTGTGCTATTATAATTCAAGATGACAGACAATTTTGAGTCATTTTACTATATCTTTAGAACATTTTGAACTAGAACCTTGAAATTTAGAAATTAGTCACAAATTTATATTTTTACATAAACTTATTCCATCAAGAGATTTTACGATTTAACTTTAAAAATAAATTGAAACATAGATTTATCAATTTCTCGTTTTGGGATTTGTAGTGGTACTGCTGTACTAAAACTTCGTATACAATTGTAGAGGAATTAAATTTTGTTAAATTCATGTAGAGTTATAAAAACTTATTAAAACAAGTCTTAGTAGATTTCCTTGTACAGCTCATTCATAAAGCCTCAACTAACTTTGTTAATGATATTATTACCGTTAACAATGTTGTGAGCCGATTTTAATTCAACAAAACTAAGATAAATAAATTGGTAAGGCGTGAGTCTCACGTAAAAAGGGTTTCGTTGGTATTGTGAACACAAAATTAGAAGGGGGGGGGGGAGAAAAGTTTTTTTGATAAAATGGCGCGCAAATTAAACGTTAACCACAAGTGTTATACATTTTTGTAATCTACTCTTCAATACCTTTCATTTAATACCCAACTCAAAAATTTAAAAAAAAAATTTTTTTTCGAGTTACATGAATAATCCGCCATCTTGGATTTCCAGTAAATCAGATCAAACTGCTAATCTTATTTTTTCTATGGCTCAGCAGACCACACATTTTGCATATTTTTCTATATTTTTAGTAACAGTAGAAATACGATTTTGGGGGGGGGGGGGGGGGCACGCAAAATTTCGATGTTTTTTGACAAAATGGCGCCGAAAATTAAACACTACCCCTAAGTGATATATATATATTTGTAATCTACTCTTCAATACTTTTCATTTCATACCCCAGTCAAAATTTAAAAAAAATATTTTTTTCGCGCGTCGTGATTTATCCGCCATTTTGGAATTGAAGAGCTGATAATTTTGAGTTCGCTATATTTTTCCTTGGTGCGCGTCAAAACGATATTTTATACTGGAAAGTTTCACGTTTTTATCTCTTTTGGTTCAAAAGTTATTGGAACCGTACAGAGTGACAGACAGACACAGGAACGAAACTATATAAGGGTTTCTTTTTTTTGGTTTTACCAACGAAACCCTAAAAAAATGAGGATGATGAAGGCCAGCCAGCCTGAACCATTCTTACTAGGAAGTATACATATTGATGCTCCCAAAATGATTGATGCTTGCTCGTGTGCTCCTTCGAACACACACAAGAGTTTTTTCGATAATTATTTCTAGATAGCAAATTAGGGACGATGGAAGGAAAATAGGCGACGAATTTGAAAATTTGAGATGAGAGAAGGAAGTGGTTATGTTATGCTTATAAACATGTTGAAACAAACATTCTTCTAGAAAAACTTCTAGAAGATTCTTAGGACGAAAGTCCATTTTTTAACAATGAAAATATAGGTATGGGAAAGACAATGTAAGCAATACAGTCCAAACAACTGGGACTATGATAAAATAAAAACCGAATAGTTATTATAATACTACGTATATATTATTATTATATGGCTGATATGATTATTTTTTTAAGATATGTATAATTTTAACACTAGAATGCTCATCATGAGTCATTTTGACTCACGATCTAAAATTGTATTATCTAATGAGTGACTGGCGGGAGAGGGTCTACCTGTCAGGAATGCTTTCACCAAATTGTTGGCTTCCAACCTCCAAAGTACTTTCTAACAAAAAAAAAGTTTTAGTAAACATAAGTGGGTGAGTTTGACTCATGTTAAGTAATAAACGTAATTTTTTTATAAAAATATTATGCGTCAATTAGACTCATGTTAAGGAATAACCTACAATATTAGTGAGTCATTTTGGCTCGTGTTGAGGAATAACCTACAATATTAGTGAGTAATTTTGGCTCGTGTTAAGGAATAACCTACAATATTAGTGATTCATTTTGCCTCATGTTAAGGAATAATGTTCTATTTTTATTTATTAGTAATTATTAATAAGATAAGATTTATGGGCGGGCACGAATTGGACAACTTTTATCTGCTCTGGTTAATCCTCGAGCTCGAATTGGACAACTTTTATCTGCTCTGGTTAATCCTCGAGCTCGAATTGGACAACTTTTTAGAAGCAGCCCCCTTGGGACGAGCACGAACTGGACAACTTTCGCATTTTCTAACTATCGCACAACTATCGCACTTTTCTTATGACTCGATAGTAAAAAATATATTCAGCGAAACTGTCTACGGTTTTATCAATGAAACGACTGTTACTCCGATTTTGTTATAACTGAAAATACAAAAGTTTTACATTTTTAATCCTAAAAAAACTAACTCTGTGGCGCAAAAGCCCATGGAAGCCTACATTTTGGCAAAATATAGGCATATTAAGAGGGCCAAAAAAAAATAGACAATAAACACGTTTAAATAAAATGTTATTTTTGAAAAAAAAAAAAAAAAAAAAAAATGTATTGGTTTTATCGTTTCTTCCCAATGCCAATTATTTTAATTTCATCGCCATTAGAAAAAAAACTTTTTTCCCGTTTTTTCAGAGTTATTGGGTGGTAGCGCCTCTAAATTAACAGCTAAAATTCATTCTCAATTTCGCCACGGGGTATGATTTTTCTGAATCTACATGCCAAATTTCATCAAAATCGCGCCAGTAGTTTAGGCTCCACGAGTCTGCACAGACTACAGACGACAGACAGACATTTTTTAAAAATCACTTTTTTGGACTCAGGGGACCTCAAAACGTGTAAATTCATCAAAATCGAATATACTAGGTACATGAGAAAGTAAAAAAGGAAATATGTAAAATAATCAACCACATTTAAACAAAAAGCATATTTGTTTATTTATCTATAGTACATAGTGAAAAATATAATTATACAGCAAAAAACGCTCTTTCCAATAATTAATTATGCGGTGGCTTTTCATTTTTTTCCCATGAAGAGCCAGTTCAGATAATTTTTAACGTTTTGATAAATGACGTCGGATAATATGAATAATAATAGATAATAGATCATTAATAATAGATAATAATAATCTAATGTATATAATATAAATAAATAAACAAACAAATATTGAATATGGTAAGGGGGGGCGGCGTCCGAGCGTCACCCGCACGCAGGCGGCTATGAAGCTAGGACCGGCCCTGCCTTTAACAATAGAAACTAATAGTATGGTGAACAAGGCGCCGTGTTGAAAATTGAGAATCTATCACGTCGTCTACACGGTGATAGTTGCCACGATAGTTGCTATCATGACAGCAACTATCGCGACAACTATCACCGTATAAATGAGGCTTTACACGCTATCGCATGCCACTCTCTACCTGGTGCTGAATGTTGTCCAGTTCGTGCTCAGGGATTAGTGGACCCTTTTTTGACCCTTCCTTATGGTTAGAAAAGTTGTCCAGTTCGTGCCCAGCCAGATTTATTGTTATTAGAGGAAACAATTGGATGTTTAATATTTGCCACTGATGAAAGTTTGAATAAGACTATTGCGCCGAAACTACCTTCTACATCAAAAGAAACATCCCAAACAAACATCGTAGATTTTCTTCAAAACGTCATTATATAAACTCAGAAGGAAGTCCTCAAAATATTGCCAATTATGTAATGACCTTTTATACCCTATTTTTGTGGGTAAACATTTTTATTACCATTATTTAAAGACTGCATTACTAAGATTTAGATTTAATAATGTTCTAATATTAATTTTTAGATCAAATATTGTTATATATTATAAAATAAATCTACCTTGCTTCATTCCTCAGGAAAATTACCGATGCTCCTTTTTATGTATCCAACCTCACCCTCCACAATGATCTTAATGTTCCATTTGTCCGAGACCTATCAATATCCCGGTATGAAAAATTCCATCAGACCTTATCCGATCACCCCAATCCTTTAGTAGAACTTCTTTCTTCCCAAACCATCCCAGATAACCCACTTCGCCGCCTTAGGAGGTAGTGGCCTAGAGATTTGCGATTTGCTTAACTTGTAATATATACTAAAAATTAATTATCATCTAACGTATCATCCATATTTTTATTATTATTCTTGTCTTATTATTTTAAAATTATTTATTGTTATATTCTAAAATATTCACGCCAAAAGGACTAGCCAATGGACTATATCCTTTCCATGTAATTCCCCGCCCAAAAAACATCAATAACACTTATAACATTGAAATTTATGTGGTTGTGTTAGTCAATAAAAAATTTAAAAAAAAACCTTGCCATTAGTAAGTGGTATTCATTATATTTTGAAATAATAGTGTGAAAATCATTTGATATTTTAGTAAGTGATTTATAATGACTCATGATGAGGAATGAGCCTAGTTCAGAACATGAGTATTCTAGTGTTAACATAAAAATGTTTAATATATGTTTATTTTCCAATGTTCTGGTGTTTATTATGTATACTTAAGTATTTTAACTTTCTAGTCGTGAATTACTCAGGAAGGACCAAAAAGTGAGCGATTCCTTTTAGAGCCGACTACACAAACTAAAAACTAGACCTACACTTTACTAATGATATAAAGGCAACTTACTTTTATCGTTCAAGTTATTTAAAGTAAAACGAAATAATGAAAATAAAAATGGCGAGGTGTCGGAAGCTACCTCCAGGCTACTTGTTATTATCTTTTAATAGTATTACTTCAAGAGGTATTACTTTTTTATTCGAGCCCTCTTAATAATCACTTGAACTTTTTTTTTTCTTCTTCATTTTGAAAGGGATTGTATTTAATAATAAATTATAAGGTGTAAAGCCCTCTTAAGTGCATTCCTTATAATAAGATTACAAAAATTCCTACACTTTTTACGATGCTGAGATTACAAGATCGTAAAAAGATTCAAGCTAAAAAGTCCTAAATTGCCACGGTTGTAATAAAGGTGTTAAACGTCGTTTGATGTATTTGAATATTTGGTTATACGTAAGGGTGTTGTCCGGTGGGTAGGAGGGAAGTTTGTGTTTAAGTAGCTTTATGAGAAGGACTGAGTCATACGGTGGAGTATTAGAGTTAGCGGGGGAAGGGTAAAGCCGAGCTGGAAGGCAGGTAAGCCGGTATCGATCGCAGGACAATGTTGGCTTCTACGTAGCTATGGGCACCCACCCCGACAACAATCACTTAGCGTTACACCTCTGCTCGCCACCCGTACCCTCACCTTTACCTTTGTACCCCCACAATACCGCCCTATATCAACCTGTCCCGAGATCCTCTTGTACTCTTTAATTCCCAATTAACCGCTCCACTAACTAAAGGTACCGTAATCGCCTTATACATTCGCTCACCGCTACAACTCTTCATTCTTTTCTCCTTTTGCGACTTGGCTGAGAAATCCGCTGTAACTAATGCTATTACAACTCTTCATTCTTTTCTTCTTTTGCGACTTGGCTGAGAAATCCGCTGTAACTAAGGGTGGACGCACACTGGGGAACTTTAAATCTCGGTGATTAAAAGTTTAGACGCCTGGCATACTATTACGACTCTTCATTCTTTTCTTCTTTTGCGGCTTGGCTGAGATATCCGCTGTTACTAATGCTATTATTACAACTCTTCATTCTTAGCTTCTTTTGCGACTGAGAAATCGCAATTTTACGTAACAAATGTTAAATAAACATTGACCATAATGAGTGCTCATTAAAATAACGTCTATTGTAAAACCAGAAAGGTTATTATTTGTAGTAACAGTTTGTGGCACGACGAAACTCTAAGCAGTGGCGCACCCATGGGGGGCTGTAGGGGCTAAAGTCCCCCCCCCCCCCCGGAGCCTTCAAGAAAATATACGGAGTTCAGGAAATACAAGAGTGAAGGAGGTTAGTTGGAATAAAAGTCCGTGGTGGGTGTGGTTTACGTATTTACTATCAAAGCATTCGCTTAGGGAGCCTAAGCTTCATCAGTGATCAAATAAGGTTCTAGATCATACAAACTCAAAAATTAACAGAATTATTTTAAAGGAGCACGTTATTACAACTTTTTTTAAAATAAAATTTAACATAATCAACAAAAGCAGAAAAACGCTTTCAGAAAATTTAGTAGCAACACATTTTAAAAAATTGTAGTATTTTTTTTTCAGAAAATACTATTTACTAATATAAGAAATGCTTGTAAGGAAAACGATAAAAGTGTATTTTTTAATACTTACTGCTCGTATAAAACTTAATAAGTTACGTTTTTATATGGACTATACGTACCTCCCCCCACTTCCACCCCGGTCATGATCTTATAATGGTTTGGGGGCCAGCCCCCCCCCCCCCGTAGAAAAAATTCCTGGGTGCGCCACTGACTCTAAGCATACTTAAGTACAGTGCTTGATTCGTAAAAAAAAGAGGTTCCGCTACTGTGACCTTGTGATCCAAAAGTTGTGACATTTTTGACAAGAAATAAAATCATTGGTAAAAAATAAAACTCCCATGAGCACCAACAATCTTTTTTCAGAGGTACTAGTGCGTACCGTCACAGATCAAGCACTGCTTATGTATACATAATTGAAGCGAGCGTAAGCGAGCTTCTTACTTTCAACAAACTATGCATCTTGTCTGTCTGTCTGTCTGTCTGTCTGTCAGTAAAGTTGACCGATTCAGTTGAAATTTGGTATACATGATCCTCTTACTAATACTCAGGCTAAGTTCGTTGGACAGCGTAATCCGTCGAAGAGTTCGTGAGCAACGCTCGCGTAAACGAGAGGTTCAAAAATTAAATTGGAATTTCAGGACGGGAAAAGATTCTATCATCATCTATTCGACGAGACGAACATTTTTTACAAATAAATAATAAATGCCTAGTTATACACATTTATATATATAGTTACAAGTACCTAATATATGTAGTGTGTGTGTGAAAATCCCATGACTTACATACCCGGTAAAGGAACTGACGATAAATACAATGCACAATGAACGTGAAAACTGAAAAAAAAATCAGTTTTCCTAGGGCCAGTAAATCAGATCAAATTGTTACTCTTGTTACTCAGCAGACCTAATCCTCAGACCCCGGCCTACTACTTCATTTAAAATATTATAAAATATATCACTTCACTTCACATAATATCAGGTTGAAATTTGACATGCCTGTTTTTAATTGTACTTTAGACAATGTGAATGAAGTTTTATTAAAATCTTCTCTATTTTAAACGTTAAGGTTCGCTTAAATTTAGCGATCATTAACACTTCATAGCGTGATCGGTGTTGGTTTTACTAAAGAAATGTATTATCTTTTGTTTTTATCTCTTTTGATTCAAAAGTTATTGGAAACGTACAGAGTACAGAGTGACAGACAGACACAGGAACGAAACTATTAGGGTTTCCTTTTTTATGTTTTACCAACGAAACCCTAAAAATATCGTAGAGAAAAGAACAATAAAACAAATGTATATAAAACAAACTAAAAATCATTATACATGTTAATAAAACACCGGTTATATTATAATTTTGAGTTCTACATGATATTTTTTAGATTAATGACCGGTGGCTAAAGCCGGACTAGCACTTGCTATGCCATTCTGTTATGTATCGCAATCAGTCCACTGGCATTCAAAACTAATTATAAATTTAATTAATTTAAATTAAATTCTTTTTATATCCTTAATAATATAGGAGCAATACTACTGTTTGAGAATACTCGATATTTTTTACAATCAAAGAACGCTTTGGTTTTGCGATAAAATATTTGTCTTTTATGATAAATTAGTAGATTGTTTCTTGTAGTATAAATTCTTGGTTAGTTGGGTCTTTTAAGGAAAATTCAAACGCAACTCATTTGCGATATTTCGATCCCTTCTTGGATCATTCTCAAACTGACTTACTAGCTGATTGCATTCATAGTAATTGTATTCTATATAAAAAAAGTTGGAAGTACTTATTTAAATCTTACAGATTCTCGTCAATTCACCTGAAATCAGGTACTGTCAATTACACTATTATTTAACAATAATATCTCAGACATCGAAATACATGAATCTTCTTAACGAATGTCTTAATTTATTGAGTTAAGACCAAATATATGGAAATTTTAAGTTGAAGTAGGTTATAGAAATGTGTTGTTCTTGGTAGTTTCATGTATTTCGTTGTCTGAGATATTGTTAAATAATAGTGTGATTGACGGTACCTGATCTCAGGTAAATTGACGAGAACGAGAATCTGTAAGATTTAAATAAATAAATACAAAATATTTTATAGAAAACAATAACTATGATATTGTAATCATCTAGTCAGTTAGCTTGACAATGATCCAAGGTGGGATCGAAATATCGCAAATGTGAGGCGTTTGAATTTTCCTTGAAAAACCCAACTAATTAATAAAACTATTGTATTTGGTGTGACAATTTCTATAATAATATTATTATCTACCAAGAAGGAATTTTCTGAACTTTAACCCCTATGGGGCTCAATAAAAAAATGGCAGGGAAGTACTTGCATGTAAGGACTTTCCTAGATTATTAGGCATATCCTTTATCTTATTATACTTCTTTTTTTATTTTCCCACCCCCATAAAAGTAAACAAAAAAATAATAATTTAGATGGAAGGCCCTTAAAAGCAAAACAAGAGAAGAACCAAGTAGAGAAAAGGGTCCCTGGTTCGATCCCCCGGAGGGTCACAATGTCTTTTATCGGTAATAACAAGGTAAATTATTTTTTTTAGGGAAAATTTTATCAATTCATAATAAGGTATTTGCTTGAATTATTTCCAAGTTTTTAGGAAAAGCCGTTATATGCGGTGGGTATTTTTTTTAGGTATATTTTAACTTATAAAACCAATGAAGAATGCAACATTTTAAAAAGTACCAATATTTATTTTTTAACCTGCTCTTCAGCAGCTTTCATTTGGTACCCCAGTTAAAAATTTAAAAAAATATAAATATTTGAGTTTACTACATTTGTACAATTTGCGCTTGCGCATATAAAATTGGTAACATCCTCTATATGTTTTCTATGTGTACGTCAAAAAGTTGTGCCAGTGTTTTAAATTTCAACTCTTTGGCATAAACGGTTGGGGTGATATGAAGCAAAGAGCGACGGACAGACAGACAGACACATCACCCTCGGCATAAGGGTTTCCAGAAGTATCTACGAAACCCTACAAAGAACGGGAATTGAGCCCGGACTGACCTTTAGAAATTAGGATGTTAACACTTTAGAAAGGGCTTCTATTTAGGGTGAATGAATATATACTACTAGCCTTCACTCCACGCGGGGCTCATGCTTGGAATCTGTGGCTAGGCTTCCTATTTCCATGTAGGCCAAGCGATAAAATGGAACAAGAAAAAAGAAGTTTCGTTTGCAACGCCTACGTAGAAAAGAATCAGGGCTATATTATACATTATTCATTCTATTTTTATCTCTGTAAAGAGGCTATTTATTACAAGAAAAAAATCCTCTATTTTATTTTCAAGCACGATAAATAACCATTTAAAAACAAACAAATATTCTTAATCTATGCCTCAAGAGTCTCCATATAAGATTTAAAAAATCGAACGCAGGGCCTCTTGGAAATGTTTCTAACCAAATAATACTAAAATGGTGGCAGATATTTAGTTATATATTATATAATAAAAAATAAAATAGTTAAATAATAAAGTAAATAATAATAAGTTCACGTTTACGCGAGGGTTGCTCGTGAACGCTAGGACGGATAACGTTGTCCAACGAACTCGTCCTGGGCATTGATGAAATGAACACGGCTACCAAATTTCATCAAAATCGGTCGACATTAACTCAAGTTATCGTCGCACGTTTCATAATTCACGGACACACAGGCCGACAAACAGACAGACCGTTAGAAAGAGAGACAGACACGAGACCAAAAGTGTTTCCTGATGTCTGAAATGGATTTCTGTCTTAGAATTTTTAAAATCGGAGTCATAAAAGTTTTTCGTTCTCAAAAGTGAACACAATGCTTCCGTTACCTTCGGTAAGCTCGGAAGCAATAAATAATAAAAATAAATTAAATAGTTAAATAAAAAGATCACCGCAATCAGCGAAATAGTTACGAAATTATTTAGCGTTGAAGATTCAAAATTCAAAAGTCGATATTTTCACAATGGCGGCAGATGTCAAAACGAAATTCAGCGAAAATTATTTATCTTATAAAGAGCTAAAATTGGTGCAAATTTCAGCACAATCGGAAATTTTTGTTGACTTAGCAAAATGGGTTAATGACTTCACAAATTTATTATTGCCCGGGTGGCAAAACTACATGTAAGGACGAGCTTGCGAAAACTGTGGGAGCTATGTGTGACACAAAAAGACACACTCACACGCGGACATCCAGCTAAAACCCACTCAAATCGTCTTGAAACCATCCATAACGGATAATTCCCTTGAAATCTCGGTTTCGGATTTTTTTGGGTGAAATCAATACTTTTCTTATAATACCTTCGGAGAAGGTGAGGAAAAGTAAAGTGACAAACCGTTTTTCTAAAATCTAGAAAACACGAGTTTATTTAAAACAGTCTGTTGATTCCAGGTATTGGGTATAAAAATAAAATAAATACACTAAAAAAGAAACAACAACACTATTTTTGTAAAGAATTTTCAGAACCATCGACAATGGTTTTAATAAAAACACTTTTTTTAATTAAACACAAGTTTATTTTAAAACAGTCTGTTGATTCCAGGTATTGGGTATAAAAATAAAATAAATACACTAAAAAAAGAAACAACAACACTATTTTTGTAAAGAAATTTCAAAACCACCGACAATGGTTTTAATAAAAAATAAAAATGTCGTATTGAAACCGTAATAACAGCATTTCCTCTTACTGAATTATACATGGGCATGACTCACGGGTCTGTTGTCTGTTGCCATCTTTCTCTATTACTCTCATTCCATCTCGATTCCTTCCACTCCTCCAAGAAAAATAGAACCTTACCATTTTAATATTAAGTTTAGTCATAGTTGCGAATGTACAAGAACAATATTAGTTTGGTGTCACCAGTTAGTAAGCAGGCAGCCGCGGTTTAAGTCTGACTAACTCCGTGGCTCAACAGCTAATGGAGCAAAGTCCTGCCAAATAGCGGAAGAGGGGGTGCTCAGCTCGAAATATATCAATTCATTTTATTAAGGTGTGTAGGGTATTACAGTAATACCCCGACTTACGTAAATTCGGAGTTATGTTACACCCGAAACTGCTGCTGAAAGTGATAAGGGGGTCGGATTCTGTAACATTGAACCCTCTTAATCACTTTTCATGTGATTATACAATAAAATTAGATATCAAGATGCGTGCGCAGCCTGTCAACGTGAATCTACAACTTAATTTGTTGTAAAATAACAAAAAATTTGGTATTTAGAGTGTGATGTTTTACTACTCAAAACTGTCGTCGGTTTATCCGTGTCAGGTTATGTTTTGGCGAATTTTCAATGAAAATTAAGCTATTGCAATGAGTTTAACATTTTTTTTATAATGCGAATATCTTGAAAATTTTATCCATGGAAATCCGTTTTAGACCATTAATCGATTCCTGAAATGTAACACTTTTTTATGTATGTATATATGCAGGGCTCGATTTGAGGCGGAACGGCGTTCCGGGACCTCTCTCTCTGATAAATAAAAACTAAAATTATCGGCACTAAGATTTTTTTAAAAAAACCTTTGTTAAAATTTTATTTGTCAATGAGTGACTACAAATTTGATTAAGGACATCATGTATTAAACTGGCAAATATTTTTCTTTTAAAAATACAAAAAATATCTATTTGTTGAGATTATACTACTAAATTATGATAACCTGTAACAACAAAGGTTTTTTTTTTAAGGCAGGGATCGTATTAAATAAGTACTGTCCAGAGACGCTGTGACGAAACTCCCAAGGGTGAGTGAGACAGGCAAAGTTTTGTTGATTTAATTATTCGTATAAACCAAAGTACCTATTTATTTATTGAGAGTATTATAACAACATGTGGCATGCTAAACAAAAAATTGTTTATAAAAAATACTACTTAAAATGATATAAGTTTCCACACGAAACCCACCTGATTGCAGTGTGGGATTATGTCTAAAACTCTTAAAATGTTGTTTTTGAACGTTTATTTTTCAAAAAATTTCCAGGGGAAGGACCCCCGGACCCCCCTTCTAGACAACTCACGATACGATACTCTTAAAAAATCCTAACAAACTTTAAAATGTCAATAATATTAAAAGAAAGGATGAGTTCATTGTCCAGAATTATCGGAGTTCATTTAGGGGTTAAATTTTCACAATATAGGGTCAAAAATAGCATAAAAACATGTTTTTCCATTTTACCCCCCTCTTATATGAAAATATGACAAAAGTCTACATAACAACAATTACTGTACTCTTAAAGAGCTTTCCAACGACATGCATCTTGAAGGGTAAATACAATTTTGACTTTTGCACCCCATACCCCTGAGTACCATTTTTTTTTATTTATTGTTTGTTTCTTTTATAATACGCTGATTTCTTTGAAAATTCGCTCATTAAGTCATGGTGCATGACTGGACTTTTTTATATATATCAAACAAATCAAAAATGGAAGTAAAAATCAAAACAAGTGACGTCATTATTGTTTTCGTACTGAAATAACTTTTATTGTAGTTATCATTTGTAAGGGTGTTTTACCTTAAGGGTAAAGGGTGTGAACCCTCTCTTTTCATATGATTTGATTATACATTAAAAATAGATAAGAAGATGCGGCCCAAGCCTGTCAACGTGAATCTACTACTTAATTTTTTGAGAAATAACAAAAAAGATGATATTTAGTGTGTTTAGTCTAAGTGCATTCCTCGACATTTTCAGGTTTAAAAGAAAATGTTTAAAATTTTGTTTCTCATATCTAAATGACTTCTTATTGACGTATACTAATTGGTTAAGTCATTGACGTATATCTTTTTAACAAAATATAACTTTTATTAATTAATATAAAACATATAACAATACAATAACCTTCACAAAATTCCTTCTAAAAGCATATAACAGTATATCTATTTTCCTAGTTAATTTTCTCACGGAAATTCACCTGTGCGTCTACATATAGTCACTATTTATTCACTTCTGCTTATTTAAAATTTAATTAAAATCTTCATTTTCTCGTAGAGAAAACTTGTCTTTAGTGTATTTATGATAACACTTTAATTGTTAATATTACCCTACAGACTTCAATATGATAATATATATTTTACGATTTTGGTAGTATTCATACTACGGAAAGATTAAATTTTAATTTAAATCAAATTATAATTATTATTAACTACGGGAAACAGACAGAGAAAAATACAGTTGGTAGAGCGCTATACTGGAAATATAGAGGCCCGTGGTTCAAATCCCGGCGCTGGAGTGTATTTTTCTCTGTCTGTTTCCCGTAGTTAATAATAATTATAATTTGATTTAAATATGATAATATAGAATAAAGGGTTATATACTAGGAATATTTCAATTTATTATTTCCAAAAATTGAATTATAACTAGAGAGGCTAGTAAAATAAGTGGTACTTATATTGATTGTTACTCCCCTGTTTTTTTTTTAGAATATAACTGGATATAATTATTTATATACATTCATTTGTCTAAATAACTATGAAGACAAAATATTAGTGCAATGTACTTTTGGACAAAGGAATATCACACTTCTGGTATTTTTTTTTAAGGGGAATAACATTCTAAAGAAGATCATTGCATACACCTTCTTTAGATTGTTACCCCCTTTTGGTTTTTTATAAGGGGAGTAACAATCTAAAGAAATGCCAACAGGTATAACTACAAGCATTGTTTCCGCACAATTATATACAACTTATATAAATATTGCATATAAGTCAGTACGATTGTGGTGACAATATTGTAGTGTTACGTGTTTTTCTAATCTCTCTAGTTATAATCATGACGCAAAAATCAGTCAAACCAACCAATAATTTGAAGAAAATTATTCCATTTTACTGTATTAACGCGTTTATAAGGTCTCCTGTGCCTAAAAAGCGGTTTTTAGGAAATGTATTTTTATCGTCGACACACAATTGTGATAAAATAATTGTAAATAAAATGAAATCATGTTAGTTTCATCGCTTTCCTAAAAAAAATCTACTTTCCCAGATAACGACGCAAAAAAATATTCAGAATGGGAACTTCAACCAAAAAAATATATTCGTGACAAGGTGGGGTCAATTCCATGCATATGAACACCTTGAGTAAGTTATATATCCTTAGATACATTTATTTTATAAAGCACATTTTGGCTAGCTGAGTCTAGGATTTGAATCTGTAATTCGAGTTCTTTCTGTATTTCTTGAACTAATTTAGTATCAGACGAATATCGGTTGATGCGAAAATTCAAGTTTTTTGGCTTTGAATAATTGGAATGTTTAAGCGACGTGCTCGGTATAGAGTCGGAGGTTATAAGACCAGCTAGGGGTTGCAAATAGCAAGGGTGAATTTCCATTAGTTAGGGAGAGCTAACACCGAGGCAAGAACTAGGGTCAGATAGAACTCTCACAGGCCCTAGTAGTATCATACCCTCGGCTCCGGCACTCGGCCGTCCCAACTAGGCCATCCAGCCCTTCCTCCCTTCTAACAAACACCCACCCTTCTATCTCATTTGAAAACTTCCACGTCCCTATTTTGTTGACGTTAAAATTTTCCCCGACTTGGTCGCAACAGATTCTTAGAAAATAACTCCAACTATATCGTACTACGTTATTTACTCCTTGCGCAATCTAGGGTAATCGTTTTTTAGTGCAATTACGTATCCGTTAAAATCCGAGGTCTCGATCGAAATAATTGCTTACTAAGTCCAGTATGATAAATTGTTATCGTCTAGCTACTGTGAAAAGTCCGGAAAGGTTCGCCAATCGGAAAAAGAAATACAAAAAATAACTGGAAATTATTAAAAAATAAATCGAATCGAAAGAATCTACTCGGCGATTCGTACGAGCTATCAAGTAATTATTTTGAACTGAGGTATTAAAATATTGTTAATACTATTTTCCGTCATCATTAGAGATAAAGACGATAACTACTACTTATAACAGAGCTTAGGCTCAGCATCGGTCTCAGCATCATCGCCCATCTTAAAATTATCATTTCAATCAATCGAGTATAAAGTTGCTTCAATTTATGTCGTATTTTAAAAACAAGGGATTCGTAGGAAAAACAAGTTTGCCTTATTAGGCGATCGAACAATGTCGTATTTTCGAAAAGTTTCGAAAAGTAGAATGAACAAGCTGGTCTTGATGGGTTTTGGGTGACGCTGACTTTGAGTATCCGGCAAAGTCGAGATAAAGAAAGCAAGAAACTTGGAGAATAGACGTGTTTATAACTGGTGCAAATGCAATTATGGTGTAGTGTCCTGTAAACAACAACAACAGCTCAAGTTTTACCAAAATCGATACTATCCGACGCTATGATTCTCTAATTTGAACAAATATGTTTCATCCTGCGATTTGCCAAATAATAATTTAACTATTTCCGTCCAACCCTAGAACGACACACATAATTTTATTTAAGTAAAATCCACACAGGGGTCAGTGAGACCCCAATTAATTAATGGGTTAAATTAATTAATAAACATGTTCTTATTTAATTATTTATATATTTTTGTAAATATAATTTGTCATACTAAAAATACCATTTAATTTTGACCAAAACAAATAAGGATTTTAAAATTTAATAATATACATATATATTTTCATCAACATTTTTTTTTTAGAAAAATTTGTACTTTCCAAAAAATATAAACAGAGAAAGTACGCACTTAAATTGTATAGTGCATAGCTCTTAAGGCAGTTTAATTAAATATAGCTGTTATTTTAATTGTGTTTCGGAGTGTCTTTAGCCCACGAAAACTTGGTTCAGAAATACTTTTGCAGTAAGTTCCTTGAACATGGCCATGACTGAATGCACAGGTTACTCATTAAAAATTAAACAGAAATTCCTCAGTACAAACATCAATGAAAAGTTAAATAAATGTAGTTCATATGCACTATTTAAGTATACATACATCATACATCTGAGGTAACTCTAGATCGTAATACCTTTCCAAAAGTGATTATAGCTGAGGTAGCACTATTATAGTAATCTTTTTAAAGTGAATACAGCTGAGCTTGCACTCTAGGTAACCCTTCTAAGACTCATTATAGCTAAGCTAACTCTATATTATTGTAACCTTTCGAAAGTAAATATAGCTCTAACACAATAAGGTAATATTCTAAGAGTGATTATACCTAAGCTTGCACTTTAGGTGTATAACCTTCTTAGAGTCATTATAGCAAAGCTAACTCTATATTATTGTAACCTTCCGGGAGTGAATATAGCTCTAGCACAATAATAAGGTAATTTTCTAAGAGTGATTATATACCTGAGCAAGCACTTTAAGTTACCTTCCAAGAGTCATTATACAGCTAAGCTAACTCTATATTAGTGTAACCTTCCGAAAGTAAGTATAGCTCTAGCACAATATTAAGGAAGTTTTCTAAGTGTGATCAAACCTGAGCAAACACTTTAAGTTACCTTCCAAGAGTCATTATACAGCTAAGCTAACTCTATATTAGTGTAACCTTCTGAAAATGACTCTAGCACTAGCACTTTATATCTTATTTTTTATTTTTTAGATTATCTACTGTCCATCGTGAACGTAAGTGACAAACAGACACAGAGCATATTTTGTTGGATGTAGGAACTTAGTACTGCTTGTATCTATTATTTTAACTATAGCTAGTTGACCTTTTAAGTGTGAATATAGCTGAACCTATTCAACCGCATGTAACATCTAAGCAAACTCACGAGACCTGAAATTATACTAACCCCATCTCCTTTGACTGAAGCTAACTTTACATTGCTATAAAATAAAATATACTCAGCTGTCTAATTTCTAGCTCCTAACTACACCTTCAGCCTTGTTGATTTGATTTACAAATGCTCGTCTAATATAAACATTTGTTCTTGAACAACGACATATTCCTTAACACTTCGTATCTTCACAGCTTAGAAATGAAATTATAATAATTAAAACAGGCAGAAAGAAAATCCTTTTGCCAAATTAATAAATTTATAGACGTCACGACAGGTTTAACAGTTGATGAACTCAAAAAATCCAATCTTAAAAACTTAGTAACATGACACGGGTTTGTAAAAATGAATAATGTTTATCGAAGAAGGATCGAAGGATGTATTTTTTCGCTGGACCGACTATCTAAATATTAGAATAATACGACGGAACTAGTCAGAACAGGAGAAATCACCAGGAGGTCGATCTGTAACTTTTTTCACACATATCCAAATTGGACATACAGGGTATCCCAAAAAAGCTTAGCGCGCTATTCAGATCAGGGATCTACAAGTGAAAATAAGTCGAAAATGCTCAGTAACCTTTTTTCGATTTCGGCTTGGTTTAGCCGTAATCCGCCATTTTGAATTTCTTTAAAAAAAAAATTATATTTCAAAAACCATCAAGATATATTTATGAAATTTGACAGATGTTTTACTAACTCCGATATCTAAAATTTTCAAAAATATTAGTTTTCAAATTTATCAAATTTCAAATGGCGGCCATTAAAAATTTTAAAAGTCAAATTCCATAAAAACCAGTAGGTATGAAGAAATTTTGCATGAGACAAAAGTTGTAGAACTTTTTAATGCAAATCTAACCTTAATTATTGAAATCGGTTCATACATAAAGAAATGAGGATTACTTTAATGTTCACAATGTAACTCAACATCACGTTTAAATGTGCTAATAATGAAAACCTCACTTATACAAAATTAAAGATAATAATGAATAAAACCTCAAATAAAATATAAATAGTTAAGATGATTTTTTGAAATGAAATGATAAGAATTGTACTAATAATAATTTGTACAACAAAAACATTAAAATGATCGTCATTTCTTTATTTATGAACAGATTTCAATAATTAAGGTATTGTTAGATTTGCATTAAAAAGTTCTACAACGTTTGTCTTTCTTCATACCTACTGGTTTTCATGGAATTTGACTTTTAAAATTTTAAATAGCCACCATTTTTAAATTTGATAAATTTGAAAACTAATATTTCTGGAAATTTTAGATATCGTAGTTAGTAAGACATCTGTCAAATTTCATAAAAATATCTTGAAGGGTTTTTTAAATATATTTTATTTCAAAAGAAATACAAAATGGCGGATTACGGCTAATCTAAGCCGAAATCGATAAAAAGTTACAAAGCATTTTCGACTTATTTTCATATGTAGAACCCTGTTCTGAATAGCGAGCTAAGCTTTTTTGGGACACCCTGTATATCAAACAGGAATCATTATTGTTTTATATAATGTAGTGAATGTGTAAAGTGATGCCAGCGCTATTTATGGACGAATGCCGAACTACGTCCAGATTTAGTGAAAACGATAACAGAACTAAAATTCTTTCAACTATTTGTTATTTATTTGTTGTGTTTTCATATTTCGTTAAAAATGTAGAATACTTATAACTTTTATGTTACATGAAGTGATTTTATTTATTGTATTGGATTAGTATTTATGAAATAGAAATTGAAGTATTTATATAAACGTATTTTGTAAACAAAAAACAATATATTATTAGAATAGAATTAGAAATATAATAAAATATATTAATTACAAATGATAGCTCCAATAAAAGTTATTTCAGTTCGAAAACAAAAATGAAAACAATAATGGTGTCACTTTTTTTTATGTTTACTTCGATATTTGATTTGAAATATAAACACATAACCTGACACGGATATACCAACAAATTTGAGTTGTAAAATATCACATTCTAAATATCAACTTTCTTGTTATTTCACAACAAACAAAGTTAGAGATTAACATTGACAGCCTGCGCGCGCATCTTCATAACAAATTCTGATATGTAATCACATAAAAAGTTAGGTTTCAACGTTACAGAATCGGCCTCAAGGTACATTAACAAAAAAAAAAAAAAAAAAAAAATCCGATCTTAAAAACAAAAATCGGGTACGAGGCACCTCGGAACTCTTCCTCGCCTCGGAGGCCACTAAAGTGGCCTCTCCAGCTGCTTCGCAGCAGGTGGAAGCAGCATTGGGCGTGGTCAATACTTAAAAGGGCGACCGATTTGAACTAACTGATTTTTAGGGTCCGTAGGCAAAACCAAGGACCCTTATATTTTCCTGCGTGTATATCAAACAAGAATAATTATTGTTTTATATAATGTAGTGAAGTGAATGTGTAAAGTGATGCCAGCGCTATTTGTGGACGAATGCCGAACTACGTCCAGATTTAGTTATAACGATAACAGAGCTAAAATTCTTTTAACTATTTGTTACTTAGTTGTTGTGTTCAAATTTCGTTAAAAATGTAGAATAATTATAACTTTTGTTACATGACGTGATTTTATATTAATATTTTATTAGTATTTTATGAAATAAAAATTGAAGATTTTGCACAAATTTTGTTAACAAAAAACATTTAATTATTAAAATAGAATTAGAAATATAATAAAATATATTAAGCTGTAAAACACCCTTTACAAATGATAACTCCAATAATAGTTATTTCAGTGCGAAAACAATATGGCGTCACTTGTTTTGATTTTTACTTCGATATTTGATTTGAAATATAAACAGTTGATGAAAATATCACACTCTAAATATCAACTTTCTTGTTATTTCACAACAAACAAAGTTGGCGATTAACGTTGACAGCCTGCGCGCGCATTTCGTAACAAATTCTGATATGTAATCACATGAAAAGTGAGGTTTCAAAGTTACAGAATCGGCCTCAAGGTACATTAACAAAAAAAAAAACAAATTCCGATCTTAAAAACAAAAATCGGGTACGAGGTACCTCGGAACTCTTCCTCGCCTTGGAGGCCACTAAAGTGGCCTCTCTAGCTGCTTCGCAGCTGGTGGAAGCAGCATTGGGAGTGGTCAATACTTGAATGGGCGACCGTTTTGAACTTGCTGAGTTTTTATTGTAATATTTAAAAAAAAAATTATACATCATTTTAATTTCATATAATAAATATTTGAAGTTTGGCGGTATTTTGACAGATGTAAACAAACTTTGACGTTTAACAAAAGTATCCTCAGAGTAAGGAAGGGGTAGAGGGAACAAACAATACTATAGAATCGGGGTCTCAAAAAGTGGTTCATTATGCGACACCCGCATATACTAAACCTCCCAAGCGGCAGTTTGGTGAAACAGTATCGATATCTCGATAAAAACTCGAAATTTATCTGATGTCAGCTGATAAGGATAAGAATAATGTGATATTTTCTTACGACATTTAATATTTTAATACAGTTTTCTTTATAAATACATAATATGTACTTTAATGTTTTTTGTTAAGCGTATTAATTATCTAAAGGCAGTTACGTTGTTAATAACATGTAATAGTTCCTGGATAACCAAAAGCAATCTTATATAAATCAAAATCGTCTTCTAAAGCAATCACATCAGATTTTTCTCTTACATATTTGATATTTTGACTTATTTGACATTTCATAATAAAACAATCAAACAAAGCACAAGATGAGGTTAAAGGTTTTGTTGACAAGCGTCCATGGGCACGGAAGGACCAGGTATAGACCAATAAGACAAGGACCTGTGACCACGTGATCGTGCTGTTGTCACTTTAGTTGGGATTGAGCTCGCTTGAGAGGTTTAGTATATGGATGGAGCATAATGATCCACTTTTCAAATCGCATTGCTTGGAAGAGGTAGACCCTTCCTTACTCTGAGAAAGTATCGCACTAATTAATAATTGAAGCGAGCGTAGCGAGCTTCCTACATTCAACGAAATATGTTCCGTGTCTGTCTGTCTGTCTGTCTGTCAGTAACGTTCACGCGTGTGACGATAACTTGAGTAAAAGTTGACCGATTTAGTTGAAATTTGGTATACATGTTCCTCTTACTAATACTCAGGCTAAGTTCGTTGGACAGCGTGATCCGTCCAAGAGTTCGCGCGCAACGCTCGCGTAAACGAGAGGTACAAAAATTAAATTGGAATTTCAGGACGGGAAAAGATTCTATCATCATCTATTCGATGAGACGAACATTATTTACGAATAACATTTTTTACTAAAACCAACAGCGACACCGCTATGACTTAATAAAGATCGTTAAAACTATTAAAGCGGACCTAAACGTTTATAATAGAGAAAACAACCTTTTTACCGATATCTTACGTTCTAACGTAACGATTTTAATAAAACTTCATATACACCATCTAATGCACAATTGAAACAGGTATGCAAAATTTCAACTTGATACAAGCAAAATTCTTTGCGTAGTGACGAGATACATTTATAATAATTGTTTAAAAGCTACCGCGGGTGGTGAAGATTGTTATAGTCGTATAGTGTATAGGTTTGTTTAGGAAGTAAAGCTTTGTACCGAGTGCCCCCACTCTTCTCTACACTACCCTCTTCCACTTATCTTCAACTATGACATTCATCATGATTAATAAATTTCAATATTCAGTATTTCATTGCAATACGCTCGCTTCAATGATAGAGCCACGCGATGCCTAGTTATGTTGGCTTATAACTTTTATACTAATTAATGAAATTTCATAGTTTTTTTTTTATATTTGTTGCTTATTTTTAACCGGTTCCAATGGTAGGTATGCTATACGTCAAAAACGTCTATATACTTTCGGTATCATTAACAATCAAAGTTTCAAAATTCAAAAAACGATAACTTCAAAATGGCGGCCGATATTATCAAAATTAAATTTGGTGGATTTGTTTGTCATACAGGGAGGTACATTCGTGCCAAATTTCAACTCGATCGGCCCACTTTTCGATTTAAAAAAAAAAAAAATGCTGACTCAGCAAATTGGGTTTAAGATAGCGAAAAATTTTGATTTTACGGGCGGCACAACTAGTAAGGGCTGATTTTTCTTGCAAGTTTCAACTCCCTAAGTAAAATACCCTGGGCGCTACGATGATAACACACATACAGACGTCATGCTGAAAACCACACAGGAAGTCATAAAAACACTCAAATCGGATAATTCAGTTGAAATCTCGAAAAAAAAAAAATGTTTCGGTAAAACAATACTTTTCCTACCATAGGTGAGGGAAAAGTAAAAACAAGTGGGTCAAACGAAAGTACAGCACAGGGATATAATTTGTAAAAACCATTAAGGATAAAATGTAGGAGTATGTAGAGTGGCCAAGTCAAGGGGCGTTTCCCAAGATACGTTTATTAATGGGACACAGGAACTCTACCTAACCGTGCCTTACTTGATCCAGTCGACCCATACTCGCAATGACCGTGCCAACAGCTGTTCCATCGACACCTGGTTCACGGCTGTCACACCGTGCTGCATTTCCCCCTTTAATTATAATATAATACATTTAAAAACGTAGCATGCTTAAAAAATGAATACGTGCCGTGACCACTGCGTGAGTGACAATTTCAAGATACGTCTTGTTAACTATACTTCACCTTATGTCGTAGCATAATAACTAGAAACTAATTATAACAAAAAAAAACCAACTGAAAATGAGCACTTCCCCTTTTCATAGTTCACATTGGTTTTAAAATTATAACCTAAACGATATAGAATCTGACGGTGAACACCATATCTCGACAGAATTGCTTTTGATTTTCTTAATAAGGATAACACATGGAGGTGGATATTGTAACTTTGAAACCTCTCTTTTCATGTCATTATATATCACAATTTGCCATGAAGATGCGCGCGAGCCGCACAACGTGAATCAGTAACTTCGCTTGCTTTAAAATTACAAAACAAATAGCACGTTACGTGTCTAGTGCGGAAAATAGCAGTTTGCATGCGAGTGTGGAGTTTGCACCCGAGCGACAGCGAGGGTAGTAAAACCACACGAGCAAAGCAAAATGCAGTTTTCCCACGAGTTGCGTACCGTAATTTATCTACGATTGTGGATTTTAATAATAAATACAGAAGAAACAATTAATTAACTTCCTGTATGTAAGTAAGTATTTTCTTTTGATTAGTTAATAAATAATCATGGTTTTCTTAATTCCATTGGAATAATTCGTCATACTGATGTAATGATTATTTGAGATTATACACCTAATTTAAAGAATAGGGCTCTAATTATATTATAATTATATCTGAAAATGATGTTTACTTTATTTACAAGATGGCTTAAACCGATCTTTTACCTTCATTCTTATTCTTAATGGAACTCTATCTACTTATCAATAAATTTGGCCGAAACTTATTTTCAAAGGTTGGTATACATTATTAAAAATCATTTTGTCTGAAATAAGGATTTTTTGATAAATCAATAAGGCTATACCGTTCTGTAGGACAAACGATCACCTCTCCAAAAAATAAACATTTTAATTTCAACTCGATAATAGATGTTGAATTATGTGAAGTAAATATAAAAGTTTCCAATAAAGTTGCAACAAATAAAATAAAATATTGTACTGAAAGTCAGAATACAGAAAAAAAACCCGTTTTAAACTCAGTTAAGAATAAACTCAATCAACTAGAATAAAAATAGACCAAAGGTAACTATGTAAATTTAAATGAAATAATCTAAATAAAAAGTCCAGTCATGCACAATGACTTAATGAGCGAATTTTCAAAGAAATCTGCGTATTATTGGCTTATGATAATATAGGAAAATTTTGGTTTAGAATTTGCATGGGTGAAAAAAAAATTTGGTACACAGGGGTACGAGGTACAAGAGTCAAAATCGTATTTACCCTTCAAGATGCATGTCGTTGGAAAGCTCTTTAAGAGTACAGTAATTGTTGTTATGTACACTTTTATCATATTTTCATATAAAAGGGGGATAAAATGGAAAAAAACACGTTTTTATGCTATATTTGACCCTAAATTGTAAAAAAAATTGACCCCTAAATGAACTCCAAAAATTCTGGCCAACGAAGTCATCCTTTCTTTTGATATTATTGACATTTTAAAATTTGTTTGAAATTTTTAAGTGCATCCTAAGGGGAGATATCGTCTGGAGTGACACATATATACATACATATATAAAAAAAAGTGTTAAATTATAGGAATCGATTCAGAATGGTCTAAAACGGATTTCCATGGAACATTTTTTCAAAAATTCGCATTGCAAAAATTTTGAAGTCATTGCAATAGCGTAATTTTCTTTGAAAATTCGCTAAAAAGGACATAAAACTAAATTTAAAAATGTTCATAGGTATATAAATTTTAATAATAATGTATAGTTGAATAGAATAAATTTAATAAAATGGGTGGTCAAAAAGTTTCCCCCCCCCCTCTTTCATTATGAACCCTTTGGGATAGATTAATGATACTTTAGGGATCTGCGCCATGCAAAAGAAAGTTTTTTTTTTCATGTTATAGCACACTAGGGGCAACCACTTATTTTGCCCCCAGGCCGTGGCTTTAGTTGGGTAGCTTAAACATTTCAAATTGGTGTGTATATTATTAATAAAAGATTCGGATTCTATGAGGAAAAGTAATAAAATTTTACTTGAAATTTTTCTTTCAATCTTTAAATATTTTGCCCCTATAGGGGGCAAAGATAGAAAAATTACTGTACCGAAAATAATTTTTAAAAAAATACGTGTGGTATCGCGGGACCGGTAGAAACGAAGTTCCTTACATTTTTCATTAAATATAAATTATAAAATCACACTGCTAAGTACGTATACGTTGCTAACTACTTAGAGACAAAATTAATAGGTGTGCGATGGAACATATAAAGCAAAGTAGGTAATATAAGACCATTTATTTTTTTTTTTTGGGGGGGGGGGGGGTTCTAAATTCTTCACCTCAATTGTTTCCATGTGTAAAATTTGGGAAAGATTGAAAAACGGGAAGTGGTTCAAAATTGGGTTAATAGGTGTGCGATGAAACTTACAAAGCAAAGTAATATAAGACCAGTAAAAATCGTAGATTACAGTGGACTTGTAAAAAAATCTTAAATTGAACTTTGTACAAATTATTAATTGATAGTCCAGGAAAATAAGGAATAATAGGGGAAATAATTGATAAAGTTTTGAAACTTTGTGAAAACACTTTTAAGGGGTGTATAAGTAAGAAACATTAAAGTTCCCTCCTCTTGAGGAGGCGCGTCCCCCCCCCCCTCCCCCCTAAAAGTCCAAAATTTAATGATTTTTCACTTTTTACGTCAAACGGTTTATTTTTTGAAAAGAAGTGTTATGATAAATTGATACTTTAATTCATAACAGACAGACAAAAAATTGATCAACAGACAGACAGAAAGGGAACCAATTTAGAAAATGTAAAGAGCGCAGACGGTTGAAATTAATATGAGGCTATCTGCGGGCTACTTTCGACAAGCCATCCAAATTTCATAATAATCAGTTGAGTAGTTTTGAAGATATAGGTCTAAATAAATGTATGTTTGTGCGCATGTGGAGGATAAAAAAATGGGCGCAGAAGGTTAAAACTTAAATGGGATCAACAATGGGCTAAGTATAACCTACCATCCCAATTTCATTAAAATCGGATACATCCGACACATGTGTTGTTTTTTAGATATCTTAGGTCGCAAAAATACGTTTTATCTCTATCCAACTACAATATCTCGAAAACGGTATGTCCCACTTCAAACATGCAAAGGACCTTTTTTGTGGAGAATTATGTGAGGAATAATTTTGGTAATAACACTTCTCTTCAAAAAATAAACCGTTTTGCGTAAAAAGTGAAAATAAGTAAATTTTGGACTTTAAGGAGGGGGGAGGGGGGGGGGGGGACGCGCCCCCTCAAGAGAGGGGAACTTAACTGTTTCTTACTACTACACCCCTTAAAAGTGTTTTCACAAAGTTTCAAAACTTTATAAATTATTTCCTCCGTTTGCTGTTTTTTTTACTAATTTGCCTGGACTAGGAGTATTTGAGGATAATATGAATCAATCAAATCACATTTTATTTAATAATTATGCCCTTCTTCACAAGCAATAAATTATATTAGGTAAATGAGAACCTATATTTTCCAATTAGTCTTTTAATTTATTTAAATGTTTTAAAATACACCTAGGTTTCTCAAATATTTTTGGAGTAGTTTATTAATCTTTTAATCCTTCTTTTTTCTAAAATTGTTTTGAGTACTAATTTTAGTCTGTATTTAGTAGTTTATTTTTAGTTTTGTTTAGGACATTTATAACTTTTATATTTTTTCCTTTATAAGTGCACTAAAATTTGCCAATTTTATAATGTTGCCCCTACATATTGGGGGGAAAATATTGGAAAAGGAAAAAAAGTTTAAAGGTAAAATTTTATTATTTTTTCACTATAGAAGCCAAATCTGTTATCTAAATATACACTCTAATTTGAAATTTGAATGTTAAGTGGACTGGCAAAAAGGAGGGTTCTCTCTAGTGCACTATAGCATACAAAAAATCCCTTTGCATGGTACAGATCCCCACAAGTTTCATTAATTTATCTCAAACGGTTCAAAATTTAAGAGGAGGGGGAAGACTTTTGGATCACCCTGCATATAGTTATCATATCTACTGGAGTTACAATCGGACTGGAGGCAGTCGGGAGACTGACTGCAAAATGCTGCTGAGTTCAGTACTGCAAAATGAATTTACTGTTTCTAACTCGAAATCCGTTAAGTTTAGAGAAAAAAAATATTAATACATTTTTTTATTTTATTGTAGACTACATTTTTTATTCGAAACTTTTTTTCTATATCAGCAATATTTAAAGGATTTACAAGCAAAAAGCTTAAATTATCCGCCATTTTCTATTAGAAGGCCGAATTTTAGGGGTAAACACAAAATGCTGCACTATAATATGATCTATAATAAACACATACATGTTGTGAGGAAGTAACCACGTTAACTTCCTCATAACTTTAAAGTTATAATAAGATTTAGTTTTCGGCTGTTTAAAAAAAAATAATCTAGGGAAGAGGTGTCCATCTGCCGTTTGTTCAAATAAATATTCTAAATGTCAACTTAAAATAATCTGTCCATAAATGTTCCTTCTGATAACATTATCGATTTTTTTCTGAGAGGCTGTCAGCAGCTGACAGCATTCTACGGGTGTTTATTTTATCGATCGACGATAAAGCAATAATGTGCTTATAGAAAGGGTGGACAGGAGAAGCCGGTGGAAAGTTAGGGGAGCCGAAAGGCAGGTGTCGCTTTGCCCTGCAGCAAGCTCAGCTCAGTCGTTGACTCCGAGCTCCATCATGTGGGCTCGTACCACCACCGTCCTCTAGTAGAACAACTTCTCTTTTGTTTACCGACCCTGTATAGAGCAAGAACCATGAGGGCGAAATTTCACCGTCTCGACAATGAACTATGTCGTCAGAGTACTGCTAACACATCTGTCCTTGGAGATTACAAATTAGTATTCGTACAAGTTCAAGTGACTCGTAATCGTTAAGCCCCGTTTACACGGTAATCGTTTTCCTACGATAGAACTATCATGTCACTCGACGTCATAGAACTATCGCGGAGGTGTACAGTCTACATGGCGAGAGTTAACATACGTTACTACTTGTTGTCTTGTACCCAAAGTAATATCCATATCCTTGATTTTCGAGTTGGATATAGAAATAGAGCATTAAATATACAGCGAACGGAATATTCATATGGTCGAAAACAACAAAATCCTATATCAAATATGAAGCAAGCTATCATATTTGCTGCCTTTTAAATCTGTCATCACGTGATATAAAAGTATAAACAAACAATAAGTCATTCGGCATCTAGTATCTAGCGTGGTAGTTCTTAAATCTCTGACTTGTTACTCTCACTACTGTGATAAAACACTCAACTATCTCGTCAGACGAGATAGTATGATGGCTGATGGCTGATAGTTTTATCGCGACAGAATCTATCACGTAGTCTACTCGGTGATAGTTAATTCAATAGTTGCTAACATGACCGCAACTATCGCGTCAACTATCATCGTGTAAACGGGGCTTTACAGACGATGAAAAATGTAATCTTATGTCTTAGCTTGTAATGAGTTAAAACTTACAATGAAAAATTAAGCGATCATCAATCACAGAAGTGGTACAGAAGAGGTTCACAAAAGTGTTACTGAAACAAGTAATTTGGAAAAATGTTTGTCTCAATGAATAGGTAAAGCTAGAATTTTTTTCAGTTCTAAAATCCCAAATTTTAAATTCGAAGCGAACGTTTACACGCTTTGACGAATAGCACCGACCGACGAACTTAGCCTGAGCATCTGTAAAAGAATTATTCATGCAGAATTTCAACCAAATCGGTCAATTTTTACCCACGTTATCGCTTTATAAGCCATTGCACAGAATATAATATATTTACTCGAAATATTTTCTAAGTGAAAGCAATTAAACTTGTAACTAAAAATACTGAAGTTAAATTCAGGAGTAGATAATATAACCACATTCTGTAAAGTAAAAATCATGAGAAACAAATTGTGAGGTACTTTTTGACATTTCAAGGGTTTCTGGTAAACAAAATAATATGTTTTGTATGTTATGCTAATATATTTTATTTGTTTTCCTCATGCCTACGTTTTTTTATATTCTTTATAAGTTTTTTAAACGAAAAACGCAATTATCAAAGACTGTTCGCACCAGGGAGGTGTGTTCAATTATGCTTTAACAAGGACACATGGCGCTAGATAAATTGGTACAAAAAACTTTTACTCCGAGCATCCTTCCATTAAAGCAAATACGTTCTTATTTGCACAGCGTTTACTGCTTCTCCGAAGCGATCAGTTCTAATTCGGTAACTTGTAAGTATCAGGGGTATTCCCAAGGTAAACATAATGTAGAGTTGTAGCTAATGAATCGTTTATAACTTTCATTTTTTACTTAAAAATGAACTCTCAAATAATATTTGAACGAGCACCAGTGAGTTCTTCATATTTTAGAGACTTTAAAAGTTTGTTTGTGTGTTAGTCTAACGATAAAGCGAAAAAATATGCCGAAATAAACGAAATTTAGCACACAGGTGCATCTCAGAATTTGTAACAATTGTGACTAATATGGTGGACGACTAAATAAAAATTTTTTAGTCAGTGCGACTTGTACGACCACGCGACCGTATTTATGGTCTTAAGGCGTAGGAATATTAAACACAAATATATATTTTGAAAAAAAAGTTTACCCCCATATGGTATGTTACACATTATTTTAAAACTCTCTTCAGCAAGACTATAGGCCATAGGCCCACATACACGATCAAACATTTTGAGCAAACCTAATATCGGTCAAATTTAGGCCATACACGTCAAACATCATGTTTGCGCAAACATCAAACAGCCCCATACATGGTCAAAATGTTTGCGCGTGTATGGGCGCCTTAAAAATACACAAGTTTCCCACCGTAAAACGTTTCCTGGTAGCCATATTAATAACAAATATGGCCGATACAAGAGCAAAATGCAAATTTTTCTACGAGAGTTGTGTATTCGCCACGTCACTAGTAATATACATTGGATATTACACGGAGTGAGAATACGGATGTTACAAAGTTTGAAACATTCTATGGGTTTCCCTCGCCCTCCAAGTAATATTATTAAACTAGATTACACTTCGAATATTTGTGTAAAGTGGCTTATCGGACGTAAAATATTTCCACCAGGACGTAAACAAAGAAAACAACAGTTCAACATTTAAAAAAAACCTATTCTTCCCCATTTGTATTGATATTGTGAAGAACATAAATAAATACTGATATTTTTCTTTTATTATAAGCAATACCGATATTTTTCTTTTATTATAAGCAGTACTGATATTTTTCTTTTATTATAAGCAATACCGATATTTTTCTTTTATTATAAGCAGTACTGATATTTTTCTTTTATTATAAGCAATACCGATATTTTTCTTTTATTATAAGCAGTACTGATATTTTTCTTTTATTATAAGCAATACCGATATTTTTAGGGTCCGTAGGCAAAACCAAGGACCCTTATATTTTCCTGCGTGAGTCTGTCCGTCCGTCCGGTCACCTGCTCTCATGGCTACACCTTTCGTCCGATCACTTTGAAATATGGCATGCATGTGTCTTGTACCTACCCACATATTTTAAAAATATAGCGAATTAAAAAAAATAAAAATTAAAAAGTAGGGTAAAAAAACTTAAGGGTTAAAAATGTTTTTTTTTTTTTCGACACCGTGAGGGGTATCATATGAAAGAGTACGTCGTGTCCCCCCCCCCTTCTATCTCGCTTATGTACAGTACAAAAAATCTGAAAAAATTCCTGAACATTCTTCGACCAAAAGTAAAGATACCACTTTTTGGAAATTTCGAATTTTTTTTTTTTTTTTTTTTTTTATTGACAAAATACGTTTTTTTATAACTATGGTCATTTCGATGTATTTATATGATTGTAGACCGGTTCAGAGGCAAAAAAATACTTTATCTACTCGCGGCAGCAAAATTAAACATTACTTAACTGTTTTTAGGCTGGAAAGTACTACTTCCCTGATTTTTCATTAAAATATTAAAAACAGGCAGGATAGTAGTTAAAACAGTCAGGAAAATACTTTCTCTGCCTAGGCAGGGAAATATTTCCCTGCCTAGGCAGAGAAATTAACAGTGTTTACCACTGCGTGTCATAACCTCCTATTTTGGCAAGAACAGTTTATACTATTATAAGTATTTATTATAAGTAACATTTAATAAATAAACGTTTTAATAATAAAATAATTTGTAAATATTTGTTACTTTTGTTAAATGAGTTCAATGATTAGTAGATCTTTATTTAAAAAAAATAGTAGAGTCATTGGCTATACTGTAGCGTCATGTAAACATTGAACATCCATATTATTTTTATTATTGAAGTCATTCTAGATTAGACTAGCTACTTTTCTTGATCCTAGTTACTTCTTTTCTTTTAAGCAATAGAAGATATCTTTAACACTTTTATTAATTTTTTAGTAAAAATATAAATAAATATTTTATATTGCGTGCATTATTTATTCAGAAGTTATGTGTGTTATAAAAGTGTGTTTTGTATTTTGTTGTTATAGATTGAGTTTGCTTTTCACTTATTGTTATTATTCCCAAGTTTCTTATTTAAACATTAATTTTAGTTAATACATATGTTATTATCTTTATTAATATGACACATAGTTATTAACTATGTTATATTAATAAATATAACATTTTAGCAGCTTCATTTTTCTGCCGCAAGTAGATAAAATATTGTATGCAACAAGGCAGCAAAGGAAACATTTCTGCCTCGTTTATTCATTGCCTGCCTCGGCAGTTAATTATCATAGCCTGTCCTCGCCTTCGGCTCGGAGGCTAATCTAATCACTCGTCAGTAAAATTCCATTTTGCTGCCTAGTTACATAAATAACTATTATCAGAAGTTTGTTTATGTGTTTTGAGAATATCAGACCCATAGGATAGTTCAAAGTAAGCTTTTTAGCATTTTAAAAAACACCATCAATAGGGTAGGTACTACAAACTATACGCAGGGTTACCTATTAATTAGGTGGGCCGAAAAAAAAAAGTTGAATTTGAAAAAGTCCAACCTCGTAAAACTTGTGTATGCATTAGAAACTATCATACGTAAAATTTTAGCCCGATCGTATGACACTTAGGTGGTGCACTATCGCTTCAAAGCTTTAAAAAACACTTTTTAAGAAATGTTTGATATTTTATTTTTTAAAAATACTTTAGTTATTTTTATTAACTTAATAGCACCTATTTGCTCTTTGCTGGCATATTATTTGATTGCAGGAAGAAAAGAAAATTAAAACAAGTTAATTATAGATTGAGATAAGTCGGTACATACATAATACATATGAGTACCATTGAGTTATTCCAAGGTATTATTAGGACCTGCATAACACTAATTTCTCTATTATCTTTGAAATAACTCAATGATACACATATGTATGTACCGACTTATCTCAATATACAATTAACTTTTTTTCTTTTTTTTCTTCCTGCAATCAAATAATATGCCATCAAAGAGCAAATAGATGCTAATAAATAAATAAAAATAACTAAAATATTTTAAAAAAATTAAAATATCAAAAATTTCTAAAAAAGTGTTTTTTAAAGCTTTGAAGCGATAGTGCACCACCTAAGTGTCTTACGATCGGGCCAAAATTTTACGTATGATAGTTTCTAATGCATACACAAGTTTTACGAGGTTGGACTTTTTCAAATTCAATCATTTTTTTTTCGGCCCACCCTATTGCCTACGGCCCCCGCTGTGTGCTGACTAGCACACACATGACCTGTTTATTCTTTTATTATAAGCAGTACTGATATTTTTCTTTTATTATAAGCAATACTGATATTTTTCTTTTATTATAAGCAGTACTGATATTTTTCTTTTATTATAAGCAATACTGATATTTTTCTTTTATTATAAGCAGTACTGATATTTTTCTTTTATTATAAGCAATACTGATATTTTTCTTTTATTATAAGCAGTACTGATATTTTTCTTTTATTATAAGCAATACTGATATTTTTCTTTTATTATAAGCAATACTGATATTTATTTTTCTATTATAATCAATACTGATATGTATAAGCGTGTTATAAATGTATAAAGTCCATAGGACGATTACACGAGCGTTCTAGCTGTCTTAAAGGCGTCAGTTCAAAAGCTGGATTATTTCGACAAGATGAACTTTAAATGAAATCTTCATCCAAAGTAGAGGTTAGAATATTAAAATGTAAAAGTTTGTGGAATTGTTTTAGAATGTTTTTTTTTCTTGTATTTGATATTTTTATGTATAGTTGTAGCTGAGTTTTGTACAAATATTTTTAGTTGTCTTATACATATTACTCTTTAAATAAATAAAAACTAAAAACTTGCTGTGTTGTTACTCGGAGTTTTAATAATCTGCCTCAATATAATAAAATATATCTAATATAATACTATTCCAGTTTTTTCAATGTTGAAATTGGTAAACTACGATGAAAATGTTGTAAATTCTGTAGTTTATCAAGTAAATGTTTGCCTGATAATTATTAAAATTAAATGTTAATTGTATCAAACTGTGATAAGTTCATTGCTTCAATTATCTGATAAAAAACACTAAAAATATCCTATCCTGTTTCAGTTAAAATATTTTCTATTGCAATTTAAAAACTGATGAATATTCGCAGTGAGATGCAGGAGGCAAAAGTTTCAGCTTTGTATTATAATTAAATATATGGAACAGAGCAAGTCGGATAGTGCATCCTGTGGAAAGAGAGCTGGCGGTACTTATAAGCGGTACTATTCTAACAAGCAAGGTACACTTGCTTAAGAAACAAAGGATGTGTGTAATTTGATCACTGTGAACCGGGTACTGGGAGCTTATACAGGAAGCCTGTCGTACATTACCCTAGGTACTTAGAGCTCTAGGCACTCGTGAGTCACCTCATGTCACTCTATAGGATATGACCCAATACTGGTACCACTAGAGTAAGAATGACAACGCGATAGAACCAAAAAAACACAAGAAACAAAAAAATTATATAAATATGAATTTATATATGAATATAAACTAATATAAAATACGTTCTAAGACGTGTGAAGATAAATTCGATAAAAGTTTACCGAATCAGCTGGAATAAGGTTATTTTGGTGAAGGTTGCCTAAGCGGAAACTCTAATGCAATACATTTTTATCTCAATACCTCCAAGTTTAACTTCCATTACTTCTAGAATATGAATACGACTCCACTAAACTTACCTCAAAACAATGTTTATATATTCATTTTATTCTTGTATAGATTAGGTTGAGTTAAACACGCATTTGATTTTTGATCGAATAAAAGAACAACTAGGTTTTTTTTTTAACCTGGTAAAAATCTGAAATTTAAAAAAAAAAAAAGGTTTACACGAATTAAATAAAACTAAAACTTTTATAACTGGGTATTGCTAGGCTCTTTCCTAGAGGGAAAACTCTTAATTATGCTGTTCAAAACACAAAAGAAACGTTTTTAAGGGGGGGTTAATAAATAAAAATTCGAATATTTTGAAATAGCTCTAATATGTTTGTGCTTGTCCAATATATTCGTGGACAAAATAGGTTATAAGTTTTGCTAGGCAAGTCAAATTGATAATTCAACATTAGTCTGACTCCGGCCCCACACATGACTCCAAACACTCTATCCTTACTATTTTACCCCATCGACAAGCATATACCTCTAACCTTACTATTTGATTCTATCGACAAGCATATACCTCTATCATTACTATTTTACCCCATCGACAAGAAAAATATACCTTTATCATTTATCCTTACTATTTGACTCTATCGACAAGCATAATACCTCTATCCTTACTATTTTACCCCATCGATAAGCAAATTACCTCTATCGTTTCTATTTTACCCTATCGACAAGCATAATATATCTTTAACCTTACTATTTGACTCTATCAACAAGCATATACCTCTATCTTTACCTACTATTTTACCCTATCGACAAGCATATATCTATATCCTTACTGTTTTACCCTATCGACAAGCATAATATACCTCTAACCTTACTATTTGACTATCAACAAGCATATACCTCTATCTTTACCTACTATTTTACCCTATCGACAAGCATATACCTATATCCTTACTATTTTACCCTTTCCACAAGAATATACCTCTATCCTTACTATTTGACTCTATCGACAAGCGTATACCTCTATCCTACCAAAGTTTTTTACTACGCCTTAGCTATTACTTGATTTAAATAAATTAATAAGTAAGTAAAAGCAAAAAATTAGTAACTGAACCTAAGCTACGAGCTAGCACAGCACATAGCTAATTTTAAAATTATAAATATTTGAATACAGTGTTATATACAACCATAAGCAAGTTCCAAGCAAAGCCTACTAAATTAAATTGTTCTTGGGAGTTAATAATACCAATTTGGGTAAAATAACTTCTAGTATCGACAGAGGTTGCATTATGTTTTAACTTATTATAATTCTAGATATCATAGAGGTAGAATAGTAATAAATGAGAGAGAAATAGATCAATTTCTTCAAAATGTAAGTCTCTTCTGGAACAGTTATCCCAAATATATGATCTTCTAGATAGCCTGTAAGATCAGATGAGCGTAGTTTCATGACGGTTAGTCAGGGTAAGTTCAGCCTGTAAGATCAGATGAGCGTAGTTCCATGACGGTTAGTCAGGGTAAGTTCAGCCTGTAAGATCAGACGAGCGTAGTTCCATGACGGTTAGTCAGGGTAAGTTCAGCCTGTAAGATCAGACGAGAGTAGTTCCATGACGGTTAGTCAGGGAAAGTTCCAGTTCAGTCTTCTGTCTAAATATGTTTTAAATGTATCACAATTATTACTTATTTAGAAGCATCGATTAAATTAAGTTCCTCGTGAAATTTCTCTAATTATATCGACAGTAAAATAAACCTGAGGTGTCGCGGGACAGCCGGTAGGAACCAAGTTCCTTATGCTTTTCATTAAATATAAATTATAAAATCACACTACTAAGTATACGATGCTAATTACTTATACATGGCGGAGTTAGAAAAGAGACAAAATTAAAAGTAACTAACTATTTGTACTCAGTGGAGTTAAGGCAAAATTAAAAGAAAAACTTTTTTTTATCATTGAAGCGAGCTTCTTGCAATACATATGTATTGAATATTGAGAAAAAAAATTAATCATGATGAGTTATAGTTTAAAGATGACGATTGTAGTATAGTATAGAGCCGAGTAATGAAGGAACAGGACTGTTCCTAATCCTCAGGCCCCGACATACTACTTCATTTAAAATATTATAAAATATATCACTTCACTACACATATCAGGTTGAAATTTTTCATGTCCGTTTCAATTGAACTTTAGACGATGTGTATGCAGTTTTATTAAAATCGTTACGTTAGAAAGTAAGATATCGGTAAAAACGTTGTTTTCTCTATTTTTATCATTTAGGGCAGCTTTAATGAATTTAGCGATCTTTAACACTTCATAGCGGTGTCGGTGTTGGTTTTACGAGAAATATTTATTTATAAAAGTTGTTTGTCTTATTCCATATAAGAAGTAAGAATTTTTTTATGTCCTAAAATTCCAATTTTACTTTTAAAGCTTACGCTTACGCGAGCGATGCGCGCGAACACCTGGGCGGATAACGTTGTATATCGAGCTAATTCTGGGCATTGGTAAAATGAACATTTGTACCAAATTTCAACTAAATCGATCATCTTTTACTCAAGTTATCGTCATCGGTCTATTTCGTGAAGGTTGTTTTTTTCTTGAATTCACTCCCGGGCTTGAGACGCTGTAACATGCCATAAGCAACTTCGTTTCAATAATGAAATTCATCAAGTTTTCTATTGATGCTACTGAATATATTCTTATATTGTGCAATGATTCCTACAAAACGGCCACCTATGAAAGCTGCCCTCTTAGCTGTTTTATCTTTTATTTATCTCGACAGAAGGTCCTGTATCGATTTAGCTTTAAATATAGCAACCACCTGTTTAAATCCTCACTTTAAACGGTCCTTCTGCTCATGAAATTACAATAGTTACTAACGTATCGGAGCGTATCTGTACTTTGTCGTCCGACAAACTCAACTCTTACATTAGTAAGAGAAACAAATACCAATGGTAATAAAATCCTTTGTTCCTTGCGAAAAATCAAACCAGACAGTTTTTGTATCTTTTCAACATTTTAAAGTCACAAATACATTTATAACAAGCGATAATAAGCAAGGGATTGAATTTTGAAAGAGTTAAAGGTCACAGTTACAGTAGATGCGTATTCTGACGAAAATTGTTTGGCCGAATCAATCTGAATTAGTCATTCAAATTGTAGTGGTCACAGTGTGTGATCATTCCGTCCACCAACTAGGACTGTAGATGATTTTTTTTTGAACTCGTGAATGAATTGTTTGCCGCAAGGGACCGAATGTTATTTCAAGATTAAAATTAGTGAGGTACGGTTTAATAAAAACTACTTAGTTTAACCAACAAGTTGCGTGCAATTTATTCAAATCATCAGGGTTGTACTATAGGTAGGGTTACCATTCCCATACGTCCGGACAGTCCGGATTGGAAACATCTGTCCGGTTTTGCGTCCGGATTTTACTAAGATGAACGGAAAACGCAGCAAAAGCAGGGTTCAGTTTCATTCTGGTTTAAATTTCATTGATGGGGTTATTTGGACGCCTAAAAGAGGAAGATTATCTGCTTCTTAATATTAAAACAAATTCTATTATGGCATGCTCAGACTTCCACGACAAAATAAAAAATGTCAAGCCTTCTCTAAGGAAAATTAGTTCATCTGAAAAGTATGAAGCAGTAACTATAGAAGAACCCATTCCTGGACCCAACAGAAACTAGCCAAAGTTGATTATTATATTAATAAATAAATATTAACAAATATTAGAGTAATAAATATATAACTTATAATATATATAAATCAAATTATAATTATCGTTAAATACGGGAGACAAAAACAGAGAAAAATAGACCCCCGCACCGGTGCGGGATGAAATTTAATCTTTCCGTAGTATGATACTACCTAAATTTTAAAAAGTTGAATTTCTAAATATGTAACGTAATTATATACTTAGTAACTTATTTATTTACCCAATTTCACAAAAAAGTAATATAGGTATATGGTATATATATATATGTATATTTTTTTTTTGTGCAATTTTCCCTCCAGACCTCCCTCCCCCGGAGTGGCCACTGTCCCCGGATCTGGCCTTCATAAATTATGGTAACCCTAACTATAGGTAATAGACATATAATATACTATCGACATGTAGAAGTTGGAAAAAGGACTGGTCAAAAAATAATAGTATAAAATGTATATGGAGGAGGTAGAAAGGATTGGAAGTGGGAGGCAAAAAGGACGTGAGAGAATTAACAGTAAATGACCAGGTGTAAAGGGAGGTGAATCCAGGTAAAAGTAAAGACAACTATACTTAAAAAACTAATTATACATATTACACTGAAATTATAAATAATTAGAAAAACTTACAAATTAATAGTGGGATACGACTAAGAATAATAAAATTATACTAGTTGACTGAAAAGTAACAAATGCCTAAAATAAAATTTCAAAAAAGGTCGTAAAAGTAGATTTTAGGGTGGTAAAACGAAAAATTGAAGTAGGTACATTAAAAATTAGTAATTATATTCCGGTGGCAGATTTTTAAGTTGTTGGTGTCAGTTTAAAAGTTAACAGTGTTATTGGTTTTGGATATATAATACATTTCCTGAACATTTCTTCGATGGAAATAATTAGGTTCTTGAGCTAAAATAGTGGGATTAATAAAATCAAATTTATGATAAGTGGAATAAAAGTTATTAAAGGTTGTTAATTCAAATCTTGTTATTTAAAGACCTTACAAGTAATTTTAAAAAATGAAGGTTTACGGTGTTTTTTAATGCACCAGCAACGTTTAAATATATACTTAAGATTTGGTAGTTGCTCGTCGTTCAAGTGTTGTAGACAGAAGTGATACGATAAAACAAAAGGACAGTTAAGGAACCGAAAACTCGGCTGTTGAAATGGATCAGAGAGGTCACCGAGCAGGTTTCGACCTGAGAAAGCGATAATATGCGTATGACAGACGAAATCAACTGACCCAATAACAATGGGCTACACTAGAGACAAGCCGGAATCAGACCTCAGGGACGCCCTCGCAGTCACCCAAGATAGCGATATATTCAGGCTCGAACGTAGGACAGACACCGAGATAGCCATGTAGGCAGACCTCGGATCGATAAAGCCAGGGGCCAGTAGGTCCGTAACGCCACAAAGCAACCGAGTAAGATATATGTATTTGTGTGTAGCAGGTAAAAGTGGATGCTAGCAAGTCAGACATCACTAATAATATCTACTTAGCAACCAGGTTTCACCGTAAAGCAACCGATATTTAACTCTTTTACGCAAGTCTATTTATTTCTAAAAAAAAATAAATCACAAAATGAACATGTAATATTTACGCAAATTAGTATTATTACCTAAAGAATTAATCCCCCATAAACTAACGAATGGAAAAATTAATGAAAGTGAAATAGTCAAATCGCTTAATTTCACTTAGGTGACAATTTTATATATTAAGCATTACAGAAAAACAACAACAAACAGTTTTAAACATCGGATGATCGTTCCACTTGCTTCAATTAGATTTTTTTCCCGTGGAAGCTAAAAAAAAAAAACAACAACAACAACAAAAACAGAATAATAAAGCGTTTTAGCTTATAGCTTAGTAAGTCTTAACTTTATTTACATGTTATTTTCTTTTTAATTTTATTTCCCTGATGTTTACGATTCTTTAAAAAGAAGAATTACGGTATAGCCAGTATAAGAGCTTGCTAATAAACGAAGTTCTTCGAGAGATACGGCGGGTTTACCCAGAAAACTAATAAACAGGAAAACTCTATGGTACTTCTTTAGATTGTTACTCCCCAATGTTTTTTCCAAAATAGATGACTTTGACTAAATAACTATTAAAAAAGGGGTGTTTTGTCCAATTTTCTTTGGGGCAAAGGAATATCACACTTCTTTTTTTATAAGGGGAGTAACTGTCTAAAGAAGAACATTCCGTACACCTTCTTTAAATCGTTACTTCCCTCTATTTTTTATAACGGGAGTAACAGTCTTAAGAAGAACATTGCGTATACCTTCTTTAGATCTTTGCTTCCCTCTGTTTTTTTTTTTTATAAAGGAAGTAACTGTCTATAGAAGAACATTCCGTACGCACCTTCTTTAGATCGTTACTTCCCTCTGTTTTTTTTTATAACGGGAGTAACTGTCTAAAGAAGAACATTCCGTACACCTTCTTTAGATCGTTACTTCCCTCTATTTTTTATAACGGGAGTAACAGTCTTAAGAAGAACATTGCGTATACCTTCTTTAGATCTTTGCTTCCCTCTGTTTTTTTTTTTTATAAAGGAAGTAACTGTCTATAGAAGAACATTCCGTACGCACCTTCTTTAGATCGTTACTTCCCTCTGTTTTTTTTTATAACGGGAGTAACTGTCTAAAGAAGAACATTCCGTACACCTTCTTTAGATCGTTACTTCCCTCTGTTTTTTTTATAAGGGGAGTAACTGTCTAAAGAAGAAAATTCCATACACATTCTTTAGATCGTTACTTCTAACTTCCCTCTGTTTTATTTATAAGGGGAATAACAATCTAAAGAAGGGCCAGCTCTATATCTGGTAGGTCCTTAAACTTTTAAGTAAGTAACTTTGCTCTAGAAATTAAGCGAGAAGTGGGTGCAGTAACATTGATATACCACTGTAATTATTGTAAATTGTATTTATAAATAGAATATGATTAAATCAGTATGCAGTACGGCAGTAATTGAGAAGCTTGAGCGCATAATAGAATCGATCGTTCGAATCAAAAATTTGTAAATGCTAACTCGTCCTGAAATTGTTCGAGGACATGCGACCAAACTACCTACATAGTGATGGACCCAGGGAAAAGACTAACCACCTTTATACTATTCCAGAAGGAGAGGAAGAGAGGAAGACCTGGGAAGAGACGTAGGCATGGGATAATGAAGAAACTGTGGTAGAGAACAGAACAGGATAACAAATGCTGGAATAAAGTGATCCAAGATATGTAAAATTAGAAGAGTAATTGATTAATTATAATGTTTGTAATTTTCCTCTCACAAGATGTTTTCGCTTCACAATAAGTGTCAATGAAACCATACTCATTTTCATTTTCGACTTGTTCTAAATAAAAATCGGTAAAATACTTTACCTGGGTATATGTAAATACCATTCTTTTAGCAGAAATAAAAAATAATGTTTTAAGAAGAAAAAAAACAGTGTAAATTGCACCTCTACTTCTCATAACGAGGTAAGGAAAATAGTGTAAATTGCACCACTGCCTTCCAGAACGAGGTAGGTAAAATATGTAAATTGCACCAATACCTTTCAACCTCTTTTCAATGGTTTCATCGTACAATGTACATTGGGACAAAGGAATATCACACTTCTGTAATTGAAAGTGACGATATCTGTTATCCTAACAATCAAATTAGACAATGGGACATTTAGTCCAATGTATTTTGGGACCAAGAAACATCACACTCATGCAAGAAAAAATGAGGAAATCCATTAGTCCAATCATTAAGTTAGACAAAGGGACATTTAGTGGTGCAATTTACGCTATTTTACTTACTTCGTTTCAAGAGGTAGTGGTGCAATTTGCATGGTTAGACTTACTTCGTTTTAAATTGGAGTGGTGCAATGTACATGGTTTTAAAGTGGTGGTGCAATTTACATACGTTTATTTACTTCGTTCAAGAAAAATGGTGCAATTTACAGTTCACCACAAATTCATCTATATCAATACAGTGTTAAAGAGAATTTTTAATCAACTAAAACAAAGTGGCTTGGGCCTATAGAGCTTTGTAAAACAGGCAGAAAAGACCGGAGAGGAATACTCTGTCGATTTATTGTAACCGTAAATTCAACTAATTTCAAATACATAAACCGTAGCTAACGTAATCGTATAACACTATTTATTTTCCGCCGAAATCCGCGTCACCAAAGAACATTCAGGTCGTCCGTAGAATTCAAAAAATATCCTTCGTTAATTTTTTTTAATTTGATCGAAGTCCTACTTCAATCAAAGCTGATATGATTTTTGTGGAACATAAGCTATTTCTGACGATAACTAAAGTTAAACTAGGCATCGCGTGGCTCTATCATTGAAGCGAGCGTATTGCAATGAAATACTGAATATTGAAATTTATTAATCATGATGAATGTCATAGTTGAAGATAAGCGGAAGAGGGTAGTGTAGGGAAGAGTGGGGGTACTCGGTACAAAGCTTTACTTCCTAAACAAACCATACACTATACGACTATAACAATCTTCACCACCCGCGGTAGCTTTTAAACAATTATTATACATGTATCTCGTCACTACGCAAAGAATTTTGCTTGTATCAAGTTGAAATTTTGCATACCTGTTTCAATTGTGCATTAGATGGTGTATATGAAGTTTTATTAAAATCGTTTCGTTAGAACGAAAGATATCAGTAAAAAGGTTGTTTTCTCTATTATAAACGTTTAGGTCCGCTTTAATAGTTTTAGCGATCTTTATTAAGTCATAGCGGTGTCGCTGTTGGTTTTAGTAAAAAATGTTTTTTGAAAAAAATGTTCCTCTCATCGAGTAGATGATGATAGAATCTTTTCCCGTCCTGAAATTCCAATTTAATTTTTGTACCTCTCGTTTACGCGAGCGTCGCGCGCGAACTCATGGACGGATCACGCTGTCCAACGAACTTAGCCTGAGTATTAGTAAGAGGAACATGTATACCAAATTTCAACTAAATCGGTCAACTTTTACTCAAGTTATCGTCACACGCGTAAACGTTACTGACAGACAGACAGACAGACAGACAGACAGACAGACACGGAGCATATTTCGTTGAATGTAGGAAGCTCGCTACGCTCGCTTCAATAATAATTTTGTTATTTAAGATTGAATACGTCTGGTTGTACTTTAAAAATAACTAACAGAGAAGCTTAAAAATTTCCACTTGATGAATACTCTATGATGAATACTACTAAAAAGTTAATCATGATGAGTTTATAGTTAAAGAGTATGTTTGTAGTAGGTAGCAACTACCCGGCCTAATAATTAAAAATATTATATCTCTTCCTTACTCAAAACGAAAAATTATTCCTTGAAAACGGTTCCGACGATTTTGATTAAAAAATTCTAAAATATAGTCTATTGAAATACAAATCTAACGATATAAGGCGTTTTCCTATGAAAAATCTAGTTCCTGTGAAAATAGCTTTAAACGCGGACGGAGAGAGCCCGGGTTCGATTCAACGCCTAGGAGAAGTTATTTTAATGACACATTCTGATAAAATGTTCAATAATAATTAAATGTACCAACGAAAACTAATAAATGGAAACAGTGCAGTGGGCTAAGTAATTACGAACTCTTATATGAGAAAGTTTGTCTGAGTTATCTCGGACCGATTTTTTCACCTCTTTTTGCCGCCCCTGAGTTGTCTCAGACCGGATTTTTAATTCAATGTTGGTCATTACCTTAAAAAATAAAATTATTTCCACTTGTCGATTTTGAAGAGAATGAGAAATTATTGTTTGTTGAAATTAATAGTAAATTCTTTGTTTAAGCCAAAGACAGTGGACGCAAGAGTAGAAATGAATTGACATCAGTCCCATAATTGACTTCTTAAAGCTTTTGCTAATTTTAGTTTTGCTAATAATTATTTTATTATTAAACCTTACTTCAAGACTATAAATGTACCTACACATAAAATTTCTAAACTATTTCATCTTAAAAACCACAAACAAGAACATTATATTAGGAAAATAATATCGGACACTTGAAAAAATAAAAAAATAATAATAATACAAATACAGCGTTATCAACGGATAAAAATTCTGAAACCTTTATTTTGTTGCAGCTAAAGCCTTACAACAAAAAATCTGATAATAGTGAATAAAATAAATGAAAAGTAAAATAAATAAATAAATAAATAAAACCAAGCTTTTATGGTCTAAGTCAACGAAATAACTAGTCCACCCTCTTAGGCTGTCCGCCATATTGGATTTAGAATGACGTCACTTAGCTAATCATGCTTTGTCATCCGAACTAAACGTGTATGCAAAATTTCAATTCAATCGGTTGAGGATAACTGCATTAAAATTCAGTTGCAAGATTTGACCCGAACAAACGTACAAATATTGCAAGTTAAATAAAAGCTTGTAAAAAAGGAAATATTTTATATACGTAAAGTAAAAATAGGAAGTAGGTGAAATACAATAATAAATGCAAAATATATATTTAAGAAATAAATCGATAATATTATAAAATTAAAACAAAAAAAACAGCTATTTATATTACCGGTGGAAATGGGGTTGCTTTTTAAAATAGCTAATATCAGCTGTTTCTGTTCGTCTTGTTTGTGTCGCTATCGATTTTGTTTTACCCTCCTCTACGAACCTTTCTGGAATTAAAAACCGGTTCCGACACTAGCACCAACCTGTTATACAAATAATATATATATAACTTTCGTCATAGTACAACGACGAAGAAACGCCGTGCATATTTATATTTATATTAAATGTACTGCAGGTAAAGTTAACTGTGTACAATAACACCATTAGATTAAAAAAAAAAGTAAATGTAATATTTCCAGCGAATAATAATAAAATACATAAAAACGATAATTACGTATTCCTTTATAACCGAGGTAGGTCAGCAAATGGTAAAATTAAGTGACACATAAATTCTCGCGAAAGTTAAGGACTAACTCTATATAGCTGCACATACAATATATTATACAAATATTTATTCAAGTCTATGATGATTATCGTGATGATGGATTTTTTAGGTGTAAGAAAAAACGATTTAAGACATATTGTTTAGGTGATACGTTTAGACCCTGACTAAGGCCATCTTCTTTCTCTCTGGGAGAGCTTCATAAATTGGTCGTTAAGTTTTAAAAATTTAAATATAAATTATATTATGGTCAACTAACCCAATACATCATACACATAATTTAAAATAGTAAACAAAACAGCAAACAAATAATTCTAATGGTAACTACGTAAACAGTACTATAACTAACTCAGCAATCAACTATTAAAAAAAAAAAAAGTTTGTCATGGTAAATAATTTTAAAAATTGTGTATGTTTATTAGTTGTATTTGGTTAGTTGATCATATAATTTTTTTTTGGAACGAAGTTCCTCATGGCTCGTTACAGCGTCTGGAACCCGGGAGTGAATCCCAAACAACCAGTCACAAAACCATTCGTCACAAAATTTTTCAGATGACAGTAACAAAAGTAATGATGAAAAATGATGAGTTGAAATTTGGTATACATGCTCATTTCCCAAATGCCTAAGACGAGTTCGTTGGACAACGTTATCCGCCCAAGCGTTCACGCGTAACCCTCGCGTAAACGTAAGCTTCAAATGTAAAATTGGAATTTTAAGACGGTAAAAAATTCTTACTTAATCTATGGCATAAGACAAACAACTTTTATAAATAAATATTTCTCGTAAAACCAACACCGACACCGCTATGAAGTGTTAAAGATCACTAAACTTATTAGAGCGGACCAAAACGTTTAAAATAGAGGAAAAATCGTTTTTACCGATATCTTAATTCCTAACGTAACGATTTTAATAAAACTTCTTACACATCGTCTAAAGTACAATTGAAACAGGCATGTAAAATTTAAACCTGATGCTTGTAGGAGTTTTTGTGTTGTGAAGTTATTTATTTTATAATATTTTTTTGGGAACAGTCCTGTTCCCTCACTACTCTATACTACAATCATCCTCTTTAACTATCAACTCATCATGATTAACTTTTTTGTCAATATTTAATACATATTTATTGCAAGACGCTCGCTTCACTGACAAAAAAAGTTGATTTCTTTTAATTTTGGTTAACTCCACTAAGTACAAATAGTTAGTTACTTTTAATTTTGTCTCTTTTCTAAGTTCGTCATGGATAAGTAGATGGCATCGTATATACTTAGCAGTGTGATTTTTATAATTTATATCTAATGAAAAGCATAAGGAACTTGGTTGCTAACGTGTCCCGCGACACCACACGCATTTCTTTAAATTTTAAAACTTAATGACCAGTTTATGACGCTCTTCTAACAACTGGTTCATTTCAACATTGGAGACAACTATATTGTTTTTAAAAATGTTATACTGCATATTTTTCAAGATGGCGACCAATACGTCGAACGACTAAAATAAAAGTATTTAGTCAGAATGAAATGTTATACATGTCTCAAAGATCTTATCTTTAAGAGTAGAAAAAGAATATGTAACTATTATTAAAATATTTTCATATTTTTACCCTGCATTTTGAAAACAAATATGGCCGACATGAAGCTGTTGAAAATAAAGTTTATGTTTATACGGCTTACTTATCACTTTAAAGCACTTCTCAGAGATTAAGAATACGTATACATATTTCCACCGTAGAAATGGTTAGGAGTCCTACGGGTTTTTAGTTGCGCCTCACCACTAGAGATTAGTTACAGATCTTTGTTTAAATAAAGACTCATGACAATTCAAGTTTTATCCGATGGATGTTAAATTATCTTTAAAAGGAAATCTAAACGGCTACACTGATATGTACATGTCATACGAAAGTAAAATGAAAGTATACAAAACCAATGAATATTAATAAAAAGGTTGTGCGTGAAGTCTCACGTAAAAAGGGTTTCGTTAATATTGTGAGCATGAAATTACTTAGTAAAGGGGGGGGGGGGGGACGCAAAAATGTTGATGTTTTTTGACAAAATGACATGAAAAATTAACCACTTTCCACAAGTGTTAAATATTTTTGTAATCTACTATTCAATACCTTTAATTTGTTACCCCACTCAAAATAAATAATTATCCACCATTTTGGATTTGAACAGCTGATAATTTTGAGTTCGCTATATTTTTCCTGTATGCGGGACAAAACAATCTATAATACTGGAATGTTTCATGTTTGTATCTCTTTTGATTCAAACGTTATTGGAACCGTACAGAGTGACAGACAGACACACGAACGAAACTATAAGGGTTTCATATCTTTTGGGTTTTACCATCGAAACACTAAAAATGGAAAATAGGAAAATGGTTAACTAAAATGTTTATTATAACTATGTTTCTGCCATTAATAGTAATAATTATTACGATTTTTTATTTCTTTCAAGAAATAAATATGGTTTTTAGAGGGTTTGAGGTGTATTTTAACAGTGGTTTAAATGTAATTTTGTAATAAAAGTAAATAATATGTAATGTTTCTGTTAATAAATAGTCGAGTGCTTTAGACGAGTTAACATAATTACTTTTATTTATTTATATTTACATATTTATCTTCTTTACTCAAATTGATGACATTTCAAAATATATTGTATGCAGTAAAGACTTGTTACATGTCTTATTAAGTATTTTTATGTTTTTTTTTTCAGGTTAATGGGTAAGTCAGATCTACTCCTCAATTTCAAAGTTACACACGTAGGATATGTGTACACTGTACACCTGTATACACAGTATGTCCCTTCATGCAATACTCAAGGGAGAAATATTTGTTTAAACATGGTCTCTTGTTTTTTTCTTGAACCACTAAAAATGATATTATTTTGTTGAATATTTTGTCATAAGTGCAGACATATGTTTTGAAAAAAAAATATATTAAAATACAATTGAGAGTAAACTACAGTTATTCTCTTATTTTCTCTATTAAAGGAAATAATATTATTTTTAATGTATTTTTAAAAGAACGAATTTTCATAAAGAAGAACTCAAAAATAAACAAAGTTTTGCTGTTCAGTACGCTATGTTGGGACACTGTATGTAGCGGATATAGAGGGCATGCAGAGTGCAGAGATATATATCAAAAAGAGTAGAATATCCCCGGGCTCTAATAAAAAATTGTTATTAAATTTTCATAATAAACAAAAGAGTTTTATGAATACTTCACGATTAAACAAGTAATATGCACAAAGAGAAGACGCTTCTAGAGTTGTTGGAAAGTGAATCATCGACACAGACTGATTCAACGATATTATACTTGATAATTGTGATCAAGCACATACAATGATCAAATTAACTATTTCAAGTACTAGTTTTAAAGTAACGCCTTTAAGTACTAATTTTAGAATTGCTAGGCTTCTAAATAAGTAAATAGAAATACGTAGTTACATGTTATACTTGATATTTTTAAGATGGGGAGAGAAGTAAAACGCCTTTAAGTACTACTTTTAGAACTGCTAGGCTTCTAAATAAGTAAATAGAAATACGTAGTTACATGTTATACTTGATATTTTTAAGATGGGGAGAGAAGTAAAACGCCTTTAAGTACTAATTTTAGAACTGCTAGGCTTCTAAATAAGTAAATAGAAATACGTAGTTACATGTTATACTTGATATTTTTAAGATGGGGAGAGAAGTAAAACGCCTTTAAGTACTAATTTTAGAACTGCTAGGCTTCTAAATAAGTAAATAGAAATACGTAGTTACATGTTATACTTGATATTTTTAAGATGGGGAGAGAAGTAAAACGCCTTTAAGTACTAATTTTAGAACTGCTAGGCTTCTAAATAAGTAAATAGAAATACGTAGTTACATGTTATACTTGATATTTTTAAGATGGGGAGAGAAGTAAAACGCCTTTAAGTACTAATTTTAGAACTGCTAGGCTTCTAAATAATTAAACAGACATACGTATTTACATGTTATACTTGATATTTTTACGATGGGGAGAGAAGTAAAACGCCTTTAAGTACTAATTTTAGAACTGCTAGGCTTCTAAATAAGTAAATAGAAATACGTAGTTACATGTTATTTTTAAGATGGGGAGAGAAGTAAAACGCCTTTAAGTACTAATTTTAGAACTGCTAGGCTTCTAAATAAGTAAATAGAAATACGTAGTTACATGTTATACTTGATATTTTTAAGATGGGGAGAGAAGTAAAACGCCTTTAAGTACTAATTTTAGAACTGCTAGGCTTCTAAATAAGTAAATAGAAATACGTAGTTACATGTTATTTTTAAGATGGGGAGAGAAGTAAAACGCCTTTAAGTACTAATTTTAGAACTGCTAGGCTTCTAAATAAGTAAATAGAAATACGTATTTACATGTTATACTTGATATTTTTAAGATGGGGAGAGAAGTAAAACGCCATTAAGTACTCATTTTAGAACTGCTATGCTTCTAAATAATTAAACAGAAATACGTATTTACATGTTATACTTGATATTTTACGATGGGGAGAGAAGTAAAACGCCATTAAGTACTAATTTTAGAACTGCTAAGGTTCTAAATAAGTAAATAGATAGACGTATTTACATGTTATACTTGATATTTTTACGATGGCGAGCGGTAACGTACAGCTATTTAGTTGTGTCAAAATCCTTCTTTATTCTCTATTACTTTGTTTCGTATGTAAAACTAAGAGATTTAATTAGGTATTTACTATGCATATATTTATTTAGAAGTAAATTACAATGTCAATTTCATTATATGCTTTAATATTTACTTACTGACCAGCAAACGAACCAACAATAACATTTTTAATATCATAAAAAAAAAAAGTAAATAAAATAAAGGTAAGGAAGTCGAATAAACTCTGAGATTAAATTAAACAAATGCCAGGTTAAAAATAAATTCTACGTATATCTCATTACTATATAAATATACAAAAATACCCAAATAAGGAAAGAAACGACGTAATGAAAAGATTTAGGTAGATTTACCGATGGTAAATAGCTTTCAATAGGAAATCTCTTTACTAGTAAGTCATCCTAGTTTTTTTAGCCTTTGCAAGTCGAGGGTGTTTATTATAATTAAATCTTGCACGAATTAATTTATAAATGAGCGATGAGCGTCAGTGGAGAAGCAAGTCAATTTTTTATTTATTTAATGTATTTTCGTTCGAGAGTATGTAGCCTTAATCCTTATCCTTTGCTACAGCGAGTAATTTATTTTTAATTAAATTTTGACATGTTTTATTTTTTAAATGAAGCAAAAGCAAATGTTTATAAAACAAATAAAATAAAATGAAAATGATAATATATCTATCTTTGGCAGGTATTTAGCTCTAATTTTGAATTATTATTTATTTATTTCACAATTATTATTATTATTCCAGAGCGTATATTGTCCTAAAGAATAATTATTCAGATACAAGGTACAAATAAGAATTTAAAAATTTTACTGAGAAAACAACAGTCTAAGTGATAAGTGAAATTAAAGTGACACTAGCTACACTTTGTGTATGCGTTTGGCTTAATTAAATACAAATTATGAAATAAAACAATGCAAAAATAAATAATAAATAAAAATCTGCCAGAGAAATTTAAAAGAAAAAGGAAGAGAAATTACTTAACAACCGTCGTGCTATAATAACAATTATACGACGTTCATGTCCAACAAAAATAATAGATAAACACTTTTATTGTGGATAGTGCTGAAATTTCATTGACTTGCTTCGTCCACTGTCTTTAACTAAACTAGACTAATAAGTACAATTTAATTGTTCGTAAAAGATTCGATTTAAATGAAAGTAAAATATTTTTTATATTATTAAAACATAAGTAGGAACATGAACCACTCAATGGGCCAGAAGGTTTGGCCCACTTTCCTAAACCACATGACTATTGATCAATAATATTACTCTGGGAAACCACGTGACAATGTTTACAATGTCGTCGCCTATATGCATTGTGCTATGTATCCGGTGCACGCCACAACTATAACCTTTCGTGATTTTTGCGAAAAGGTAACTATTATAAAATATCTATTAGAAATTCATAGTTGCGGTATTTAAAAACAAGTTATATTAATTATTATGTACATCCATAGATATGGGTATTACCTGCGAGTCGAAGAGCCGACATCCTCTGGAACTCCGGTTCCTGAAGCCATTTCCACATCCTCCTGAACGTTTCCCTGCCGCTCTTGAGCTTGGACCATGGTTTCGGGTTTCGAAGTAAGTCGGAAAGAGTTCCTTGTGACCTACACAATACTCTTTGAGCGAATATCGCTTGAGGTATGCTATAACGTTTAAGTTCGGCGGATATCCTCTGAGCGAGTTCCTTGGTGTTGATCTCTTCCAGTTCGTTACTGGTAGATCCGACGGGCGGACAGGGGGACGGTGCCACCGCCTTGAGCGAAAGAGTCTGTTGTTGTTGGGCTTGCGTCTGTTGATGTTGGTTTTGGGACTTCTGTGGTACCGCCACGACAACCGCTTCCCGTTGAACGAGAGCTGGAGGGGAATGGTGCGGCGAAACTACGACCGATTGTGGGGGACCGGGGTGAGGCGTAATTGTGGCCATGCCGTTTAGACCGGTTAACGTTGTCGCGAATCCCACTGCGGTAAGGGTAGCTTGTGGAGAAGAGTGCAGAGACCCCGAAGGACTCAGCTGCGGACTTTGGCCGCCTAGGTTAGCGCGGACCAGGTCTCTTTGGTTATACGGTGAATCGTAACCGTTAGGGGACATACTTTTCGGCGGCGAATTCAGTCCGTTTTGACTGTAATTACTTTGAGGAGACATAGGAGAATGCTGTTGTGAAAGTCCTATTGCGGACAAATGGTTAGGTGAATAAGATTGGTGTGGAGACATACCCATAGCTGACATCTTTTCATATCCATAAGGAGAATTCACTCCCATGCCCATTCCGAGGCCGTTATTTTGCATTACTGTAAAAGAACCACTTACGTTGCTAGGATGTCCATAATGAAATTTATCCGACACTGTAGATATTGGAGGTAGAGGCTGAAGAGGGGTCAACGTCGCGTAGGACGAACCTGGGCTGACGTAAGGGGGCGACATTCTACCGTTGACCGACGTAAGGGTCTGGTACGTAGGCTCCGGGTGTAGATTTCGAAACTCACCTGATTCTATCATACCGGCTACGCTCACCGAAATGGCATTCACAGAAGCAGGGGACATTTTGCCTGGACTGAGTAACCTGGAGTCCCTGGAGTCGTCCTGTTCGTGGTTTTGTACAATTACTGAGAGTTGTTTCGAGTCGTGCTCGCATTCTGACATATCCCCCACACTCTCCTCCTTGACGTCCACTTCCTCGCAAAGGACATCGCCACAGACGGCAGCACTTAACACTCCTCTTCTGCTGACGACAGTACGTGAGAAGTCCATGTTCCGAGCTCCCGTGGTGTGTATGTGTGAACTGCCATGCGTATTGCTGCGGGTATTGCCATGGGAATTGCCGTGAGAATTGCCGTGGGAGTTTCTGTGAGAATTGCCGCCGTGTGAATTTCCGTGCGAACCGCCGTGCGTATTGCCGTGGCCGTGCGAACTGCCGTGGCCGTGCGAACTGCCGTGCCCGTGCGAACTGCCGTGGCCGTGCGAACTGCCGTGCGTATTTCCGTGCGCGTTCATGCCCGTCGATTCGACTGTTTCTACTGACACAAGCCCGTCGCCTAACGACTGATTCTCCGCCATTTCGACAATAGTTTCCATGGCTTTTCATGTAGGTGACACAAGAGGCCCCCGGACGGCACTGGACTCACCGCCGGACGCGACACACGGACCCGTATCAGACCGATTTCAGACACATAATGAGAATGTACGGAAGGATATAGTAGATTCGGAGAGCGCTCCGGGACACGGTTGCGTGGTAGGCTACTGCACAACCGGGGCGGCGGATCAATACTCGCTGGGGCGGGTGTAGGGGAGGCCACTAGACCGGCACTCCTCTTCGAGCCTCCATACCTACCCTACTGAAGAGCAGCTGCAAGCTCCCCCAGACCACCGCCGATTATCGCCTCCCCTACGCGTGGTACACAGAGTCGCTATTGTTTACATTCTTACCGCCGGTGGTAGGTAGGCAGAAATAAGGGTAAAAAGAACCGATTGGACCTGGACTCGAAAAGCGAATAGAGACGGTGGTCCGGAGGAGAAGAAGTGTTCTCAGATTATCTGTGGCTATACCGAGACAGAACCGCCCGCACCCTCCAATGTACTGCACCCCTCGAGAAGGCTTCGCTAGGTTCCGTACACTACAAAGGTTTCAACCCCCTTCCTTACCCCCCTCTCTTCCCTTCCCTTCCCTTCTCTTCCTATACTCTCCCACCTCCTCCCATTAACCCCACACTCACATATTCCTTCATATATGTCAATTATTTTACTCCCACTTGCAAAAAACTTCATATACATTCTTAACATATTTTGTTAACTTGCTTGTACCAAAAACCCAAATTTTTGGGATATAGATTTTTTTATGCATATACATATATATAAATATATATATATATATATATATATATATATATATATATATATATATATATATATATATATATATATATATATATATATATAGTATATAAATGTGGGTGTTTATCTTACTTAATTATAAAAATAAAAAATATGATGTCAGGCTAGTTAAGTCCCTAAAGATAGCCTTTATTGTATTTGGTAAGACTTTTCTAGGGATACCTACATATTTCAAAGGCGTAACTCTAGTAATTTTATTTTACTTACAATAATAGGTGTTATTTTACTCATTATTTATTAATTTATACGATCCCGGTACGACACTTAGAAAGCTGCTTCTTAAACAGGTCGATTTTTATATGATTTTGTATCTTCATCGTCATTAGATGCCAACATTTTTAAATGTTCAAATATTGCTGTATTTCTATGTTGAACAATTTTATTTGATAAACGCTCTTCATTTTCTTAGTTAGACGAGCCAATTAAATTATTTATTAATTTATTTATTTGAAGTCTGTTATAAATACTAGGTATAAAACATTATATGTTAATTCACGTGAAGAGGTATAATGGAAAGTTCTTCAACTCGACAATGACACTGAGCAGGTCTACAGTTACTAGAACTAGCTCCAATTTATTCATTTGATTTTTGTGAATTGAAAAAGTCTATTTACTAAGTTGTTAACCCGCATTGGCATGCTTTAGATTTTAGATGACAGTGCAGGCTATTATAGGTCTAATGTTTGCCACCTGTATCTTAGGTACTGTGTAAGAAAGTACCCCTAAGCAAACAGCTAATTTTCTTGGGATCTATGAGGAGGGGACATCCTCCTCCCTATATACCTGCTTTGGACAAATAAATTGTCCAAAGCAGGTATATAGGGAAGAGGGAGGTATATAGGGAGTATAAACTTTTGAAAACGATTAAATATTGTTATGCAAACTTTAGTAATGATGTATGGTCAATGCAAGGTACTGTTTCATCAATTCACTTCTTGGCATACGATTTGAATATATATATATATATATATATATATATATATATATATATATATATATATATATATATATATATATATATATATATATATATATATATATATATATATATAATATATATATTATATATATATATATATATATATATATATATATATATATATATATATATATATATATATATATATATGTAATATATATATTATATATATATATATATATATATATATATATATATATATATATATATATATATATATATATATATATATATATATTTATATATATATATGTCAAATTGTAAATTGTTACCGAAAGTTCGTAAGTTATCAAATGAGGATATCTCTACCGTCGATACTTGCTTGATCTGGAGATCACTGTAAAATGTAAAAAAAAGTGATCTCCAGATCAAGCAAGTATCGACGGTAGGGATATCTTTTCATTTGATACACACACACACACACACACACACACACACACACATATATATATATATATATATATATATATATATATTTTTTTTTTTTTTTTTTTTTTTTTTAAACGTATGCCAAGTAGTGAATTAAAACAGGTTTTGCTAATTACAACGCTATCGATGAATTTAATCATAACAGCTCAATTTGAAGGAATGAAATTAAGTTATTATGCCATAAAAATGAAATAGAATAAATTTATTTATCGTCTAACGAAGGTATAGATGTATTTTATAAAATGAATGAATTAGATCAGATTAGATTAGTATATTTGTTTATGGTACAATGTATTACAAATAGGAGTGTAGTAAGATAAAATTGTGTAAATAATTATTTTTTCTTGATGTATATATTTTAGCAGTAATTAAATTTATCACATTAAATTTAATTAAAGAATAACAGTTTTTCAACAAACAGTAAAAATTTTACTGTTTGTTTTGCGTTATAATAAATAAATTAATACGACTGAAGACGGTAAAAAAAAAAACCGAAGCGTATCAAATATGAATTAATGCCCTACTGTTTTTATTTCTACACCTCATCCGCCATCAATAAGAACATTTCTACTTATTCAATACAAGCATGTGTCATATTAATTAGTAATTAGTAATAATTATTAATTACTTCATACATTATAAGAAAATTACATTTCCGTCTATACGTTATTTATGTCCCACACATAAAATACTTACTTACTTACACATACTTATTACTTATACTTATACATAAGAGAAATATCCTAGACTTCGTGTTAGTGACTCAAAAATTGATTGAATAATATAATGTAGAAAAAACATTTTATCAAAACTATTAGTAAATAATAGCTAATCCCACGCTCGCCCTACCCCTTGATTTTTCTTTAATAGTTTTTGATGAAATCAGTCGATAATGCTTTACAGGGGCGTAGCTATCGGGCCGCAGCGCCCGCGGTCGCGGGCGGGCGCAGGCTTGAGGGAGCGCAAATTTGGAGAAGAAAAAATAGGTAGAATTTGAAAAAGAGAAAGTAAAAAAAAATAAATAATATAAATAAAATCTAAATAAATAATAATATTAATAAAATAAATATATAATAATAAGTACATTAAAGGGTATTAAAAAAATGTATATTTCATCAAATATATTGTTTATTTAAGTAAATTGGACTTGACGGCACGGACATTGGATTTTAACGATATAATTGATAAATTTACTCATATTAAAGCGCGTAGAAAACTTTCCTTAAACTTTAAAGGTCGTTTGTTTTTTATGCAATTATTTTTTTTTTTTTTTTTTTTTATGTGTAACGCGTTAGTTATGCATAACGAAACTGACGGATTCTATGGGTGTAAAATGCAAGAAAAAATGTCGAGTAAGCATTATATGGTAATTTCAAATTTATAGAAACATTTTAAAGAACATAAAAAAGCCTTTCCGAATCATTAATTTATTTCCAAATTATCAGCTGCTACGCAACAAGTCCTGTTACATTTGAAAATTTGGATTTTTTAAATTCGACCACGACATTTCTGACCTTTGTACCTACTCTTTAGAGGGATGTTAGAAGTGTGGTTGATTTCAGAAAAACTTCTTCAAAAAAATGTTTGCTTCAAATGGTATAATTAAAGTTTAAGATAAACGGAGTAGTTTTTGAATTTGGTGGATTGAATGTTACCACCATCCACCATCTGTGAAATTTTTTGGTCAGGATCACAACCAATTCTTCTAGAAATGCAAAAAAGGTTTCCCCGAACAAAACCACAAAACTTTGGGTTCTTATAGGAAATTTGACGCTCAACAAAAAGTTCCTATAAACATGGATCCGGAGTAGCTTCGTTCCTTTAATAAAAATTAGTTTCCAAATATTTTTGTTGAAGCATATTGATATTTTTGTTACGTGCTTGTTATGCGCTAATAAGTTCCTTAAATAAATTACAAAAATTAAACATTTTTCCCTTCAATTATTATTATAATTATTTTTCCTTAAGATTGCCTAAGCTACTTATTTGATTCTTATTGTTACAACTCACTGTTAATCGATAATAATATCTATATACAATATACATTATCAAGTATATGGATTAAGTAAAGGGCGCTTACTAACTAAGGGGCGCATTTTAAGTTAATTTAGATATCTATATAGATAAGTTATTACATATGGGTCGTTTTCAAATAAATTGGGCATTTCGCTTTTTCTAAATGCCGAAAAATAAAAAAATAAAAGTTAGAAAATTTCGACATTTTTGATACACCGTGTTCCCTTTACTATCCTAATTATGTTTTCGGGCAATTATACGCGAGTTCTAAGCATCCTGACTTTTTAACTTTTTTTTGTATTTAAAGTCGTAATTTTTATGTCACAAACGTTACCATTGAAAACTGCACTATTTAATACTTACCTCAGTTTTCCTGCAGTAATAATCGTTCTAAATGAGCAATTTAATCACTTAACGTGTAAGAGACCCTCATTTATTCAACTTTATTGGTAAAATGTAAAAAAAATTACCAACATGTGTCACATACGTTACCTACAATATTAGAAAAGTTGCAATATTTTTAGTTTTAAAGCTGATAAATTTAAAGTAATGAGCTGTAATTGTTATAAAAACATATTTTAAACAAAACAATATACTTCCTTGCATAAATTATTAGCAAAAGTAATTTTCAGAAGAAAAATAAATTCATATATTTGAGTAACGTACGTGACATAGGAAAAAAAGTTGCATTGGGAAAATAAAAATGTGATAAACCAATGAAAAAAATCTTATTCTTTTAAATCTTATATATTTATATATGTCTTAAATATATTTTAAAGAAAATTTATTGCACTTTCATCATTGCAAAAAGAAGCGATTTTACGTAAAATAATAAAAATGACAAAAAAATATCAAGTTAAAAAAAAAAACATGAGTAACAATTATTTGTATCACAATTAATTCCCAATTTTTCATCCAAACGTTTTTCTTAGTGAAATGTTGATAATTCGTGACAAAAAAAACCCATTTGTAAATAAAATTATAAATTAGTCACATACTACGTTACCAAACAAATTCTAAAGAGTAATGTCCGTGACAGGTAACGTACGGGACAATCAAAATCTATTTTAAAATATATCTATGAAAAAACATTATAAGCTAAAATAATTAGACTCGTTAAGATAAGAATCTAAAAATCTATCACGTAACAACAATTGAATTTTAATATCAACAGCATTTCATTGTAAGAAGGTGGTAACGTCTGTGACATTGAATTAAAATACGCGCCATGTTTTTGTAGTTGACGTGATGTAGCGGTGCTCCTGATGAAAGGACAGTAACATGCCAACTTAAGGTACAACTGTATACATCAACGGGTCTAAAAACGTCATCCATAAGTTCCAACCCCCATGTTCCCCTTCCCAACATACGCAGTTTATTCGGAACGTAGTTTTTCACACCAAAGTTGGGGACAGCTATATTCTGACTTATAACAATACCTTCGTTTAAAATAGAAGAAAGTCTGTTATACACTCTTGTAGCCAAGGCTACTATAAAAAATTGAACCAAGTATCATTTTAATCTAACAACTATAACATATAATTAAATCTTCGTGAATATTAGAAACTATACCCGGGGACAGTAACGTACGTGACATTTTATTTTTTTTAAATTGATTAAAAATTTTGTTGATTGTTGTATTTAAAATTTAAAAGCAGAATAATGTTCCTTTCATTCTCGATGTTCGGAACCGTAGGTGCCGGTTGTATTGAATTTTTATATTTAGTTTAATTTTTTGTTTTATTTGTTTTTGTGAAAAAGCACCGGCACCACGGCAACCGAATTATTTTAAAAGTGACAACTGAAAAGAAACACAGGGGAGTCGCTTTCGAGAAGCCAAGAAGACCGATTGATTGTCAGATCTCTGTAAATAAACGAATTATATTTCTCTAAACAGGGTCAAGTCATTGTAGCGACATTGTGGCGACCGTGACAGGACGAAGAGGTACGGTTAGTTCGTCTAAGAACATCGTTTGGACAGTTGCTTCACCCACTTGCGCGAATACACCCGCTTGAATTAAGATCTGGCGAGCAAGCGGTGTGGAAGGAAAAGTTCGACAGAGAAAAGTCCCAGGAGGAGCTTTACGTGAAAGAACCACAAGAGTCGTCGGAACCGCCTCTTCTCAAGATATGGACAAAGGATTCGACGGCCCTACGTTTTAATTTCTTGAAGAGCCCCGTCTTCAAAAAGGGGGAGGATGTTCGGAACCGTAGGTGCCGGTTGTATTGAATTTTTATATTTAGTTTAATTTTTTGTTTTATTTGTTTTTGTGAAAAAGCACCGGCACCACGGCAACCGAATTATTTTAAAAGTGACAACTGAAAAGAAACACAGGGGAGTCGCTTTCGAGAAGCCAAGAAGACCGATTGATTGTCAGATCTCTGTAAATAAACGAATTGTATTTCTCTAAACAGGGTCAAGTCATTGTAGCGACACTCCTTAAAAGAACGTATTAATTAAAATTAAAAATTTCCGTATACTTTCTGAGTTACACGTCTTCAAAGGTCGGGGACATGAAATGCCCAATTTATTTGAAAACGACCCATATATCTATTTGATGACCAACAAATAAAACAAATAAAAAACATTTATATTAATTGGAATAAAATGTGAAGCTTAGCAATAACAAATCACTTCGAGGTGAGTCGTTGGGACACTACTCGTTTATATAAATGATAAAATATAATTAGATTACAGTAATGACGTGTATCAAACTAACTAAGATGATAACAATGCCTGTTATTGTTAATGCGCAAGTCCTAAAGCGAGATGAGTCACTAAGAGAGCGTTTACTTTTAGTTCTCATTAAGTTACTATCCCTCTCCATTTTTGTTTCTTTTCATTGTTACTATCCCTCTCATTTTCTCTAGTTTTCTTTGTAAGTTGCAATCCCTCTCTATTTCTCTAGTTTCTTTTTTAAGTTACTATCCCTCCCTTTTCTCTAGTTTTCTTGTTACTATCTTTTTCTCTATCTTTCTTTGTAAGTTACAATCCCTCTCTATTTCTCTAGTTTCTTCTTTAAGTTACTATCCCTCCCTTTTCTCTAGTTTTCTTGTCACTATCTTTTTCTCTGTAAGTTACAGTCCCTTCCTATTTCTCTAGACTCCTCTTTAACTTACTTTCCCTCAAAGGTAATTTAAAACTGATTAATTTTGATACTATGTTAGTATGTTTGTTTATACGTTTTGAGAATATCAGATCCATAGGATAGTTCAAAGTAGGCTTTTTAGCTTTTTAAAAAGCACCATCGATAGGTACTACTTAAACAATACAGTGTTGCCTACTGACCCTCGCTGTGTGCTCACTAGCACACACTTGACAAGTTTATTTATTTATAGGTACTTATTTAGATTGTTACTCCCCTGTTCTTTTTTAGAATATAAATGACTTTGACTGAACAACTATTAAGACAAAGGGATGTTTAGTCTAATGTACTTTTAAACAAAGGAATATCACACTTCTGTTTTTATAAGGGGAGTAACAGTCTAAAGAAGAACATTCCGTACACCTTCTTTAGATTGTTACTCTCCTCTTATTCTTTTATAAAGGGAGAGACAATCTAAAGAAGTGCCCATTTATATTATTATAGGTAGATGAAAGAAACAGTGATTACAAAAAATACATTTAATTTTAAAATCTCATAGTTATGTATATTTAAATATTACATTCATATAGTATTTCTATGGTAGCCGGCCGGAGTCTGTAGTAACTATCGATAAGGACTTTTCCGTGAGAATGGTTAACTGAAGAAGGCGGCTGTCTAGGCCTGGTGAGGAAGACGCGAGGAACAAGTCACCTAAAACTCTATAACGACGGACTCGAAAGTCTCAGATAATACGCCAGGATTGTTGGATTCTTTATCGTCAAGAAAGCGGGCGGGTTTGTCGCAGTGCTGTGAGAGAATTTAATGTCGTTCGGACTAAAGAAGGCTGAGAGGTTAAAGTCAATTTCCGTTTGGTTTTAATGGGATGCTGCAAAGACGTGTATTGATGTTTAGGACGTTCGTCGACTGGCGAGTAGCAGGAATCGTCCAGGAACAACGGGTTAATGGTGAACTGCTGGCTGGAGTCTCTGGAACGGAGAGCAAGGTTCGTGAGTGAACCCTTCAGTACGCTTTCCTCGAAAATACCGCTCTCGCTGTCCCCGCTCCCTCGCCGCCTGAAACCAATCGTTGATTACATTTATTCGATTACATAATTACATTAATACTTAAAACCCTATGATATTTAATTAGCTGTAAGACGATACGATGGATTCGGATTCTATATTTAACTTGTTCCATATTTATCTGGTTGGAACGCCGAACTAAATGAATCGAGGTACTTTTCGGTCTAACTCTACTAGAAGCCAGATTTTATATTATTTATTTCTTTATAATGCTTTAATCTGAAGCCTTTGTCCAGCTAATGTGCTCACCTTCGTTGTCGTATCAAAATAATTGCTTTTTTAAGGCAAATGATAATTGTTCGAGAGGTTCGAACCAGATATATTCAAGGAACTGGAAAATCGAATAACCTTCTTTTTTTATAATTTCTCCTCTCTAATATACAATAACCATAATATTTTTTCACTTCAATCAATGTCAACTTAATAAATTATGTTTTTCTTGTAACAGTATCAGGGCCGACCTTGAATCCTGCCAACTACGCGATCACAGAGAGCCCATCGCTGAAGGGGGGCGCCAAACAGGGGGAAATGGATAAGGGATAGAAAATGTAAAAAAAAAAACATTTAATACAATACATCAATATGGTCAATGGATATTTGCGAGATAGGCGATGGTTGGAGTAATGTTGTGTACTTGACAAAGCGATCACATCACTGCAAAAAAAACCCAAAAAATCCAGATCATAGATAACCACAGCAAACTCTTTGAATCCCTATATGAAAAACATGTGCAAATATTGAAACTGTGTTGAGAGATGAGAAGGAACGGGATTGATGAAAATGATCTCTTCAACGAGCTACAAACGAGTATTCGCAATTATGTTGACCTCATTGACTTCTGGTACCTTTCTAGCCAAAGGCTTGTCTTTCATCGCAAAACATGGCTATGTGGACTCTTTTTTATATGTTTTTGTAAAAATAAGAATTTCTCAATCTTCCAATGTATGTGACCAGTAGTGACGGTCATTCAAATTTAAATTTCATTAAGACATATTTAAGATCAACCATATTTAAAGAACGATAGAATGGACTAGCTTTAACGGCCATTTAAAATGATATTTCCAATGAAATAAAGATACGAATGCATTAATAAGAGGTTTTGCCGTATTAAAACCCAGGACTGATTAACAAACTTCTATTTATCCGATCGAGCACAAACTTGCCATTTATACTTAGTACCAATATAAAAATATTCTATGGTGGTATGTCGATGTAGGTAGATGAGTCAAGGTGCTGCTGTAAACCAGTGTTTAAGCGATCTTGAACATCAATGATGAAACAAAAATGTTAAATTGTGTTTACATTATTAATTATTAATTGAGTCTTGAGTATAATATAGTTTCCACAAAGTACAAGACAAAGTTTGAGCAAAAGATTTAAAATTAATTAAAATTAATTAATTAAGTTTGCCTTCTCACGTCATGTACAATCTTGTATTATGTCTCACTACCTATTAACAAACATTATCTTAACAAGTTGTTTTAGAAATAGCATCGTTAATCAAAGATAATAAGCAAGCACGAGAATAGGATTATTGACGGCTTTATCCAATTTGTAGAGGAGAAACCAGCAATTGAGGTGCTTGGTTTTAACCGGAATCCATCGAGTTTCCAATGCCAATGCCGGATTTGTGGTTCCGACAATACTCAAGATTTAATTATTATATTTCCAAGATACTTGTATTAATAAAAATCCCAGAAGTTCTGTGATTCCGTTAATTAACGGAAATATTCATTACAGTTTTAGAAACTGTAATGTAAAATGGTGAATTTAATTTTACACTTTTTTCCACAGGTATTTTTTAGAATAAGAGATAATAGATTACGCTGTTTTATTTTTTTTTATATAAAATTTATCGAACTAAGTGCTTCTATTTTTCACAACACTTGTAAATGTCAAAGAACACAATTTTTTTCTGCAAAAAGATACCGATATTACAGTGTAATTATCAGTATTGCCTCAAGAATAGTTTATTCCATTTGAACATAGAAAGATCAGAAATACCTCGTAAATAGACCAATTTATCTCCACGTTATCTGTCTTCGGATTAAAATCTCCAGACAAACGGTAGGATATATTAAAAGAAATGTTAAAGTTTCTTAGTAAATTAAGGAACTTGCAGGGAAGAATAAGAGTCTGAAACAATATATAGTTTTAAGAGAAAAAGAGGAACTTATACTTTGAGGAGAAACTAGGTACAGAGAGAGAACAAGAGTACATTGGTGGGACGGACTCGATCACGAGGTAAAAAAGTGTTGTAAGGGAGAGGGGCGGCTCCACTCACCTTTCTTAATCAAGATCAGTAAATCGTATCTTGCAAATATTAAAAATAAGGGAGCCCTGGGGGCTAAACATTTCACAAGAAAAAAGTCTTTTCACCCGTTAAGTGTCTTCGTAAATTTGATCTTCCCGCAGATAACGTCTTAGACTGACTTAGTCCAAATTTCATTAGGATTGTTCTAATCTGAGACGCGGTTTCCTTTAGCAGAACCGTGTTTTATGTCGGTTTACATTTGCAAGAATTTAACGTAACAGATCGGTAAGTCGTGAAAATCGGTGTGTGTTTTGGTTCGTATTCATTTTTAGCAGTTAACAATAATAGATTACGCGCATATCGTCACTTGTAACAAATACCGCTTACAGTTAAATATGAAAGAAATAAGAATTATTTACAAATCTAACACAACTTTGGCCAAGGCGTTCTGATATTTTCATTTTTACGGTATTGACATCCCCTGAAGCCTCCAACCCCCCCCCCCTCCTCCTTTTCAAAACGTCTTTCAGAATGGTAGCAGTCGGTTTTCAATTTCCTGTCTAGGGTTATTTAATTTCTCTAGCTTATAAAATAAAGTTAAAAGGGTCTAAGCAATGTTGTCCCTTCTTTTCTCAGAAGATTCACACATCATTTTCACATTAAACACAAATTAAAGGTAATTCTAGGTATGTACTTCATTTTTCAACCTCTATTTTAACAATTTTATTAGCGACCTAAAAATATCGTTTATTTCTAATATGTCTAGGGTGGGCCAAAAAAACGCACTTTTTTGAACACTTATAGCTCAACTTCAGTAATAGATAGAGATATGGGTCGGAAAACTACATTGTTAAGCAAAATGTTGTCTGAAGTCTGGGCAATTCTCTTGCAAGTATTGAATTGTTTGCAAGGAGCGATGGGCATGGGGTTTATCTTGCATAAACGTGTAATTTGGCATTTCATCTTGATCTTCAATTTCAGGCAACATTGTGCTTAACACGTCTTCATAACACTGAGGGACCCCTACCTCTTACATACAAAGAACCCCCACTACACAATATGGTTATTTATTCTATCCTAACTTTAATACCAGACAACGATTACTACTCGGATAACGACCGTCATTGCATGGCTTTCACCCAATAGTTTGTTAAGTTACAGATATGAAATTAAAAAAGTAGAAGAATGTAGTTTTCAGACTCCTCAAACCCCATATCTCTATCTATTACAGAAGCTGAGCTATAAGTGTTCAAAAAAGTGCGGGTTCATTTGCCCACCCTGCATATATGTATATAAAATGTTTCCAATACTGGCTTTGATTGCATTTTGTATGGATCTGAATAACATTTTAACTGAAGCAAAAATATATACGTTAGAGTTTCCTTCACTGAAGCCTTAACTTATTTGCCGTTAGTATTTTAAAGGTGTCAGTTACCTTTGATCTTCCTGCAAACGGTAGGTTAAAAAGGGAGTTGTAGACACAGTTCAAAAGGGTCGTAAAGCGATATTAAATAAGTGAAAGGAAGTTCAGTCAACATAATTATATCAAATAATGTTATAACTGCGTGTGAAAGGCTAGTAAGGACTTAAATTATTACTTTTAATATCATTTTTTTACGCTGCAAAGCTATAGGTCTTCTTTTTCAATTACCTTAGAATCTTCAATTTAATTTAAGTTTATGTGTGCAATGTACTGGGATCTTAATATTAATGACAGATGACAGAGAGCTCATTATAAGTTTCGATATATTTTTAGAATCATCATAGAAATGAAGAAGATATCTCTGTCGAACACGGTTGTTCTGCCAGTACCAATATATGGATGCCAATCATGGACCATCAGCAATGACATCATAAAGAAACTAAGAAGGACAGTAAGAAGTACAGAACGAAGCATGTTGGAGTTAGAAGTAACAAAACTAGAGAGGTAAACTAAGAAATGGATGAGACAGAAATCCGGAGGGGGGTTAACCCCAATCCCAGGCTTAGATGAAGTTTTACAATTTAAGAGATTAATACAATAGTAGGTATTGGGACACTTGGGCCAACCCCCACTCCTTACCCCCTACATCATACCCCCACTCCTCGAGGCCACGCCCACCCACTACTCTTTTTTTTATTACTTTTTTTTTTATTTTAATGTTCGAGTGGGGCATCAAATGAAAGTACTGAAGATTTGATTACAAATATACTTCTTATGATTATTGTGCTTTTTACAAGTTTTCAAAAAGAGTTTGCCCATGCCAACCATTAACGGCTGGTTCACATTTTTTAAAAATAATTCATGCTAATACACTTGGGCAAAACAAGAGCCGACAAGGTTACATATAGTATAAAACATGTTTTACCCCTTTGTCTGAGTGTGGGATATAATCGGCAATTTCTTGGGTTGTTGTTAAGTACCTGGAAAAGTAAGCCCTCAATTCAAATATAACAAGGGTTCAAGAGTTTTTAGAGCATGAATATGGAGGTCCTACTTTTGTTTTCAACAAAAAAGTTAAAAATTACCGAAATACAGCACGCGCAATTTTAGCCAAAAACAGGTTTTCTTTTTAGTTTTTCTCAATTTCAGAGGTCATGACGCATTTTAGTCTCCTGTACAAGAGGAAAGATTTGTAGTGTAGGGAAAAACAAGTTTGATTGCAACACTTTGAAAATGAGGATCAAAATAGCTAAAAATTATAATAATTAAATCTGAACTGAATTCTTCTCAACTGAGGTCTTTTTTCCTTATTTACAATTTCGTTCTATTGTAAGAGGTCTCAAAACTAGGGTATAACCTAGTAGGGGTCTAACCTCCCTAAAGATAAAAAAAAAACTGGAATTCCAAGGTTTTTACCCAAAATTCGTGATTTGTTTATATTTTGATTTAGGGCTCACTTCGAGTTAATTGCAACAACCCCAAAAGTTGCTGTTTTGATCTCAGAAAAATTGTTTATTTTCATGACCTCTCCATTTAAGTATTTTTATTGCCAAGTGTACCTTTTTCACAAATTAGCATTTAAGCTTTAATTATTCACTGTAACATGTCTATTTTTATTGTAGGTACAATAATGCTATTTTTGCTCAATGGAAAGAATATAGCAATTTCAATTTTTACTTTTCCCCGCCTATTGAAGGAAAGGCATTGTTTTCACCCAAAATTTTGTTTCGAGATTTCAATTGAATTATCCGGTTTGGGTGTTTTTAAGACCACCTGAGAGGTTTTAAGCATGACATCTGTATGTGTGTTATCATCGTAGCACCTAGGGTATGTAACCTAGAGAGTAGAAAAATGGAAGAAAAATCAGTCCTTACTTCTAGTTCGGCCACCCGGAAAAGTAACATTTTCCGCCATCTTGAACCCAGTTTGATGAGTCAGCTAAAATTTAAAACAAAATTAAATCGAAAAGTGGTCCGATCGAGTTGAAATTTGGCACGAATGTACCTCTCTTTATGAAACACAAATGCACCAATTTAATCTTGATATTGACCGCCATTTTGAAGTTATCGATTTGGAAACTTTGACGGTTAATAATACCGAAAGTATAAATACGTTTTTGACTTATAGCATAAGGTTGAAACCGGTAAAAAAATAAGGAACAAATATAAAAAAAAAAGATTTAATTCCTAAAGATTTAATTAATTAGTTTAAAAGTTAAAAGCTAACATAATTATTGATTAGTTTGATACTTTAGCTAAACGTCAAAGTTTGTTTACATCTGTCAAAATACCGCCAAAATTCAAATAATTAAATAGATGAAATAAAATAAATAAAAATAATATACTTATAATAGATATTTTTATGGACCTAAGGATTAAATAGGCCATTATGACGTTAGCCATTCATTTTCTACTATTTATAAAATAATTAAGTTGGCAATCCTTACTTTTTTGCCCTACTTTATTTGTTCACCCTACTTTTACTATTTCTCCCTACCTTTGAGTTCAGGGAAGAAGAGACATACTTTAGTCCCTCTAAACTAATCCAAAACCATAACTGTTTCTCCCTACTGGAGATAAATATTTATTTGAAAAATGATAATAAACTAGGTGTGCAATGCAGTTGTCTGCTTGCAATATTGAGCTGAGCGTGCATATTAATCTTAAACAATAAACATTTGTATTTATAAACAGCTGTAATCGGATCAAAAATAGTAATATTTCTAATTTTTTAAAAAAGCATTTTGCTTCCGAGCTTACCGAAGGTAACAGAAGCTATGTGATCGTTCCGAAGAACGAAAAAATGTTAGGTCTCCGATTTTTAAAAATTCCAAGACAGAAATCCGTTTCAGACATCAGGGAACATTTTTGGTTCCGTGTCTGTCTGTCGGTCTGTCGTTCAATTTTTGCGACCTAACATAATATCTTAAAAACTACAAGTCCGATTTTAATGAAATTTGGATGGTAGGTCATAATTAGCTCATTGTTGGTCCCATATCAACAATGAGCAGATCAACCTTCTGCGCCAATTTTTTTCTCTTCAACATGAACACAAACATACATTCATTTACACCTATAGCTTCAAAAGTACTTATCTGATTTGTATGAAACTTTTATAGTTTATTGATAGTAGTCCGCAGATAGCCCTAGATTAATTTGAACCGTCTGCGCTCTTTAACTTTTGCTAAATTAATACTTTAATTTATGTAAAAAATCCAAACCATTTTGACAGATTAATAAAACGTGGAAAACAATTAGACAAATTAGACAATAATGGCTTGCAAAAGTATAAAATCAATAAAGTACGTGATTGGATGCGAGGAGGCTATGTGCCACACCAATTGGCAGTCTATTTTCTTGTTTTTCTATTTAACCTCCTCTTAAATGAAAATATGGCAAAAATGAACATACCAACAATAACTTTACTCTTAAAGAGCTTTCCAACGACAAGCATCATTAAAGGCATACACTATTTTAACTTTTGTACCCCGCACCCCGCTCCCCTGTGTACCAATTTGGACCATTTCAGATTTATACCTTCTTGTGATTGGTCACTAATACCGTGCCGAATTTGGTGCGGATCGGTTCAGCTGTTCAGAAGGAAACTTTTGTACTCCGTACCCCTGTGTACCAATTTAGACCATTTCAGATTTATCTTCCAGTGTTTGGTCACTAATACCGTGCCGAATTTTGTGCGGATCGGTTCAGCTGTTCAGAAGGAAACTTTTGTACTCCGTACCCCGTACCCCTGTGTACCAATTTGGACCATTTCAGATTTATACCTTCTTGTGATTGGTCACTAATACCGTGCCGAATTTTGTGCGGATCGGTTCAACCGTTCAGGAGGAAACTTTTGTACTCCGTACCCCTGTTTACCAATTTAGACCATTTCAGATTTATACCTTCCTGTGGTTGATCACTATGACCGTACCGAATTTTGTGCGGATCGGTTCAGCCGTTCAGGAGGAGCATGCGTCCAAACAAATGCAAAGCGTGGTATAAGAGCTTCGCTTCGCTCAGCTCAAATATCATTTAGTTCAAAACGGTCACCCATCCAAGTACTGACCACGACCAATTCTGCTTCCTCGGAAAAGTTCCGAGATACCACGTACCCGATTTTTTTCAATGTTCTGACTAAAAAAAAAAAAAAAAAAAAAAAAAATATATATATATATATGTATATATATATATATATATATATATATATATATATATATATATATATATATATATATATATATATATATATATATATATATATATATATATATATATATATATATATATATATAATTTTGTCCCCCTGTTCAATCACAAGTTTATGAGTAACTAAAGCATCCCGCTTTATAAAAAATAAGTGGGTAGAATATTAAGTAAGAAGATCAAAGTACATATTAAGTATTTGAGTATTTGTTAAAAGTAATCATGATAAAGAGTCCGTGAATAAAAACGTAGCCTTTTTACCTACCTTGGAAGGGTGGGTTTTTCATTTTTTTATCTTGTTAGCAAAGATCACAAGGAAGGAAAATCCCTTCAATACACATAAAAGCTATCTGGATCCAATTGAACCACAAAGAGCCGAGCAACCAATTAAACTGTATTTTCCTCCGTCTTATTTAACTTTGAAAGATTATTTTTCCAGACTCTATCTCGATTTGTCATTCCTTCTATCAAGTATAAAAATGCCAGTCGACCCTCAATATTCATCTGAATATTTAGATGAAGCGAGCGTAAGCGAGCTTCTTACATTTAACAAACTATGCATCTTGTCTGTCTGTCTGCCTGTCTGTCTGTCAGTAACGTTTACGCATGTGACGATAACTTGAGTAATAGTTGACCGATTTAGTTGAAATTTGGTATACATGTTCCTCTTACTAATACTCAGGCTAAGTACGTTGGACAGCGTGATACGTCCAAGATTTCGCGCGCAACGCTCGCGTAAACGAGAGGTTAAAAAATTAAATTGGAATTTCAGGACAGGAAAAGATTCTATCATCATCTAATCGATGAGGCGAACATTTTTTACAAATAACATTTTTTAGTAAAACCCACAGCGACACCGCTATGAATTAATAAAAATCGCTAAAACTATAAAAGCGGACCTAAACGTTTATAATTGAGAAGACAACCTTTTTACCGATAGCTTACGTTCTAACGTAACGATTTTAATAAAACTTCATATACACTATCTAATGCACAATTGAAACAGGCATGCAAAATTTCAATTTGATACATGCAGTAGTTTTTTTGTAGCAAAGAGATACATTTTATAATAATTGATAAGGAGATGTGTGGTTAGAGGAATAGTAAGAATGCGGGGTGGTTCCCTTACTAATAGCCACTGTACAACTATCATACCTTATATCTATCAACTTATCATGATTCATGATTATCTATTTTTTCAATATTCAATACATATTCATTACTATACTCTCGCTTCAATGATAGAGCCACGCGATGCCTAGTTTGCTTCCGAGCTAACCGAAGGTAACGGAAGCATTGTGTTCACTTTTGAGATGTCTCCGATTTCAAAAAGTCCAAGACAGAAATCCATTTCAGACATCAGGGAACATTTTTGATCTCGTGTCTGTCTGTCTGTCTGCCTGTCGGTCTGTGTGTCTGCGAACCGTGAAACGTGTGACGATAACTTGAGTAAAAGTGGACCGATTTTGATGAAATTTGGTAGATATGTTCATTTCATCAATGCCCAGGACGTTGGACAACGTTATCCGCCCAAGCATTTGCGCGCAACGCTCGCGTAAGCTTGAACTTCAAATTTAAAATTGGAATTATAGGTCGGGAAAAAAATCTAAATTCATCTATTCAATGAGAAAACATTTTTTTTTAAATACAATTTTTTAATAAAACCAACAGCGACACCGCTATGAAGTGTTAACCTTGGGGCGGGCGCGCGGGCGGCATTTACACCGCCATTTCGGAAGAACACGCCCCCTGTGATTTGACAGTGCTCCAGCTTATCAGCTCTTCTAGGTATTCTCCAATTACTATATTTCCTAGGTTTAATAAAGCCATCGGTATACCCGGAACGTGAGCGGGTCGCCCTCACTTTAGTTTGAACATCGACAAGCTCAAGTACACACGTCAGCACGGTGTAAATATTAGAGATTTTTTTTTTTTTTTTTTTTTTTTTTTTTTTTGTTTACTGTATTCTTATGCAAAAGAATTTGATCATTTTAAAAGAGATACGTTTTCTAATTACATATACATATTTAATACAATACCAGGATAGGAGAGAAAGTGTTAAAGGCTGCGTTTTTATTATTTTTGTTATGACAATCCTGAAAAAATGTTTACTAATCGTAAGTATAAGTGTAATTTTTTTTTTTTTTTTTTAAAAATGTGTTTAATAAAACTTTTTTTAATATGAAATTAATGTTTTATTATTATCACCTATTGAGAAAACTAATTGACACAAAAACAAGGACCTACAAGCTTTAAATATGGAAGGAAACAAATGCGGTGTAAATGCCGCCGCGCGCCCGCTGCTGTTAACCAATATCAGGCGCCCGCCCGAAGGTTGGATACTGGGAAGACAGCGTCAGACAGGAAATGCAGAAGAAGACAGGAATAAGTAAATATTTAGTTATTTTGCATCCGTATTACATAAATAAATAATTTAAGTGCTAAGTACATTGTGTTTTCAACTTAATGATTCGTCTCTGTCGATCATATCAGTTCACTAATAATAAGAATGAAAATAGTCAGAACTGGCGTATACCAGAACTAGAACATTTGCAATCATCATTCATTTGTTTTTGAAAAGATTTGGAAAAGGTCGGATTATTTGATTTGTAAACAGAATAGGAAAAGATAAACTAATAAACATAATGGCCGTGGCGAGAAATCAAACTACGGATTCGTGACAATTCATGGGCGTCGAATCTCAGGCACTTCCATCCAGACCTGGAGGTCGCACGTTCCAATCTGTGGTGCATTTTAATAAAAATCCAACAACCTGTTGATGTATTATAACTAAATTCTCATTTTTAGTAATTTTAAAATTGGAGTGTATATTTTGTATAGCAGATTTGGATTCTTTGACAAAAAATAAGAAAATTTCACTTAAAAACATTTTCTTCTACCTCCAATATTTTGAGGCAAAAGTATAAAAAAAAGGTAAATTTCAGTGTACATGTGTATTTTGAAATTTATACAAATTATTTATCGAGTATTATTAATAAATTATCTTCTTACATAATTAGTTATTTGTACAAAGTTCGATATAATTTTTGTTTTGTCAAGTGAACTGAAATCTACAATTTTTATACTATTGCCTCCATATTGGGAGAAAATGTACGAAGTAAAATATTCTTATATTTTGCCATCGATTCCAAATCTGCTATCAACAATGCACATTCAAATTTGATTTTTTTTTTAAGTTGGATGGCCAGGGGGTATAAAGGGTGGTTTTCCTTAGAGCGCGAGTGGATGAATACTAACTTAACTTTACACGGTAACGATTGCCGAAGTTTCATTAATTTATCTCAAACAGTTTAGATTTTGCAAAGATACAAGTTTTTACTATTTTATGGAGGGTTGTTTTGCTATCTTTGGCCTCGTATAGGGGGCAAATTATTGAAGATAAAAAAAATGTTGAGTAAAATTTTATTATATTTCGCTAAAGAATCCAAATCTGCTATCAAAAATGTACATTCCAACTTGAAATTTTGAAGTTTGGTAGCCAGGGCAAAAAGGGTCGTTGCGACGAGTATAGGATGAAAACAAACTTCCTTTTACATTATTTTAAATGTTTATTTTTCTAGAACTATCATCAATAAATATGACAAAGCCCCCCCCCCCCCTGAAGGTACAGAGCTTGGACCACACACATCAGTGTGTATCAGTTCAAATATTTGTTTCCTTTTTAAATGTTCTTCGAATTAGTGAAAGGGATACGATGAATTTTTTCGTAGAATTTTTGTGGGTCGTTGAAGGGTTTTTGAATAAAATTTTTCATTCACACTTTTGTCATTAACGTTTGGCTATATTTCGCCTGAAAACATCAAAACATCACTTTATGTGCCTGAAAACATCAAAACATCAATTTTTTCAGATTCTTTGGTAACATTAAAACATTGATTATATAAGTAAAAGGTTAATATTACATTGTAACAAGAAAAACATAATAGAACGAACATTATAACAATATTAAAGGGAACATACCAGGTTTGCGAAGTTGTTTTATAAATTACATATTTTATATATTACATTTTTATATATAGGTAAAAAGTGGGTCAGATTCTCTAACTATGTAGTTAGATTCGTCGATACGAACAACTCTCACACTGTCTACCATATTGTTTTACATTAACACATTTAACAATAACAAAATTAACAACAAAATAAAATAAAATAAATATATAACAGAGATGAGAACGTAACATTCGTCGTCAATATGGTCACTTATGGTAACCTAGGTTGAAACCTACCTAGTTTTATAATTTTACATATCAAACTAAAATAATGTTTATATATTTTTATTTTTTTCCCCTATCTAATTGCTATTTTAATTTGTTAGAGGACTGATTATTATTATTTTACTATTTTAATTATTTTTATCTACGATTGATACGAAATATAAACATTGTATCTCTGTTTAGATGCGTAGAAAGTGATTCTTTACGTACTTGTATTCATTGCGCATGCGCGTCTCATAGTTCTGAAGAATTCCTCTTCTTTACCACCCTAGGGCGGTAAAGAAGAGGAATTCTTCAGCTTTACGCACGATTAGAGAGTTTGTTTACATTTAACAAAACTAATTTGCTGTTCTTTTACTAAAGTAATTGTTTATATCGAGTTTTAATTAAAAAAACAATGAGTGAATCACGTGACTTTGACGAAAATGTGGAGAATAATACTCAATACTCCTCCAGAAATTATTAATTCGGCAAAAAAATACAACTCAAGAATTAATGCTATCTTTATCAAGAGAGAGAGATACGAACTTACATATAGCAAGTTTATTTTTTCCTGTATTTATTATTTAAATCTAACAATCGTAGATAAAGTACGGTACGCAACTCGTGCGAAAACGGCATTTTGCATTGCTCGTGTGGTTTTACTACCCTCGCTGTCGCTTGGGTGCAAACTCCACACTCGCATGCAAGCTGCTACTACCCGCACTCGACGCGTAATGTACTATTATATGATATTCTATTTTTGGGTTTTGGCGGGAGTAATGATTTTGGGATTATTTATTTTTTTATGTTTAGAATAGCATATTAAAGCGAATTAATTTTATGTTAGAATAATCATAACTCCCGCCAAAACCCAAAAATAGAATATCATATAAAAAAAAAATTAAAATAGTAAAATAATAATAATCAGTCCTCTAATAAATTAAAATAGCAATTAGATAAGGGAAAAAATAAAAATATATAAAAAATATTTTAGTTTGATATGTAAAATTATAAAACTAGGTAGGTTTCAACCTAGGTTACCATAAGTTACCATATTGACGACGAATGTTACGTTCTTATTTCTGTGATATATTTATTTTATTTTATTTTGTTGTTAATTATGTTATTGTTAAATCTGTTAATGTAAAACAGTATGGTAGACAGGGTGAGAGTTGTTCGTATCGACGAATCTAACTACATAGTTAGAGAATCTGACCCACTTTTTACCTATATATAAAAATGTAAAACAACTTCGCAAACCCGGTATGTTCCTTTAATATTGTTAAAATGTTCGTTCTATTATGTTTTTCTTGTTACAATGTAATATTAACCTGTTACATTTAAATATTCCTCAGGTGAAAAGATTTCTACTTAGAAGAAATAAAAATAAAAATAAGATTACTTTTACCTAATCCATAGTGATGATAAGCTTTATTTTTATTTGATGTTTTCTTTATTTTTAGGGTCCGTAGGCAAAACCAAGGACCTTTATATTTTCCTGCGTGTGTCTGTCCGTCCGTCCTGTCGCCTGCACTCACGTCTACATCTTTCGTCCGATCACTTTGAAATTTGGCATGTATGTGTCTTGAACTTGCCCACATATTTTAAAAATATTGGAACTTGAAAAAAATTAGGGTAAAAAACTTAAGGGTTAAAATGTTTAATTTTTTTTGACACCGTGAGGGGTATCATATGAATGGGTACGTCGAGCTGTTTACAAAAATATATAATTCTTTGGTTATAACTTTGATAGGGCAAGCGTAGGCAAGTTTGAAGTGGATGTGAAACGTGTGCCCCCCCCCCCCCTCTATCTCGCTTATGTGAAGTGCAAAAAATCTTTTAAAATTCCTGAACATTCTTCGACTAAAAGTAAAGATACCTACCACTTTTTGCAAATTTCGAAAAAAATATTATACTATTTTTTATTGACAAAATACTTCTTTTTTATAACTATGGGCTTTTCGATGTATTTATATGGTTGTAGTCCGGTTCAGTGGCAAAAAAATACTTTATCAGAAGTTTGTTTATGTGTTTTGAGAATATCAGATCCATAAGATAGTTCAAAGTAAGCTTTTTAGCATTTTAAAAAACACCATCAAAAGGGTACTACTTAAACTATACAGTGTGGTGGCCTACGGACCCTCGCTGTGTGCTGACCAGCACACACTTGCCCTGTTTATTTTTAAAAAGAGTTTTTATGTAAATGTAAACAAATATTTGTAAGATGTATTTGTTTTAGTAGTATTGTTATTTATAAGATAAGAGAGGTTCTGGAGGGAGGTTTATGTGGGTTGAGCGGTGTGGCTGAAGGAACGGACAGTAGAGGCCTAGCCTGACAGGTGTAGACAAAGTGACGTCACGCTTCGGATTCATTACGTGCTCGAGTCTTGCGTCAGCTAGAGGTACTCAGCCGACTCCCACCTCATCGCCCCGTAGCGGCGGATACCTACGTACAGCACGAAACGTAGCGCCGGACAGCTAAGTTTATAGGTTTAAGTAGTAGATTTAATTTTACACCAGGGCACTATTGTGCGGTATATATATAAGTATAGATACTAAGACATTTAATTTTAAGTTAGTTTATAGGGAATTTGTTGCATTAGGGTTATTTTAGTTTTACGTTAGTTTAGACCTGTCGGCCGACGAGAAGCTAAAAACCACGAAAAAATTTTGTGCTGAAAGATTACAATCTATTCTCTATACAATTGAACCTCGTAAACAAGAGAAGGTTGTAACTTGTGAAGAAATGCGTTACTTATAGTATCCTACACGTTCAGTTATACGTACTGTTTAGTATTTTTTCTTTATGATAAATTCTTTATAATTAATGAATAAATTATAATAGTATTTTTTTTTTAATTATTTTCATTTGTACAGCCATAAAATTGCGAAACAGAAATATTAACAGCCATGAACCTAAATAACAGGAATCATTCGGAAGTAATACATTTTTCTTAAAACTATTTTGATCTTTGCTTGGCTAAGACTTATAATAAAGAATACTAAAGATAGTGTTCTTTGTTTGAATAAAAATAAAGTATTTTGATAGTTTAATTTAGCTGAATAATATTCAATAGGACTCATAATTTATTATTTCTTTAAGATAAATCCTACTCATTACTTTTAAAATACACTACTCATTATACCCCGGAGTATAAGTAAAATTAATGTTGATATAATCAGATTAATCTTTGAAATCAACAAAACAGCTCATCTAAATTTCATGATAGCTGCATTATTCCCTTTATTGTTATAAAAGAATAAAATAAAGGAGAAATAGACTGCCAATTTGTGTGGCACATAGCTTCCAGGACTTAAATAGGACTTTCGTCCTATTTCGTATGGTTGTAAATTTATTTAATTTTCCCCTGTTTTTTATATCAGTCAACATTGTTTTGATTTTTTACAATGAATTACAACACTCTTTCACATTAATTAAATTCTTTAGAAATATATTTATCTGTAAATATATTCACAATTTAATACTGAATTCTAGCTAAAGATAGTTATTTTTTTTCTTTTTCGAGGTGTCTGTGTTCACACTAACGTTTTTTTTAAGTGTTTTTGAAGAACTCAAAAATTGGTAAAGAACGAGCTCACTATCTTCTTGAAAGGGCGTGAAAAAATTGTGATCAAAACAATATTTTTTTGGCAATATTTTTACTGGTCTTATATTACTTTGCTTTGTAAGTTTCATAGCACATTTCCGTTTCCCCAATTTCGAACCACTTCCCGTGATTCATTCTTCACCAAATTTTGCACATAGATACAACTAAGGTAAAGAATACAGAAACCAAAAACAAAAAAACAAAAAACAAAATGGCGTCAAATTTATTTGCTTTTTAAGTTTCATCGCACACCTATTACCCCAATTTTGAACCACCTACCGTCATTCAATCTTCCCCAAATTTTGCACATAGATACAACTAAGGTGAAGAATACAGAAACCAAAAAAATAAAAAATAAAAAAAAATGGCGTCAAATTTATTTGCTGGAGGATCCGAGGTGCGTTAGCACTGCTCATGTGTGGACTAATAGTGACTGTAACCCGCATCACTGATAAACCTCGCGGGTTGCCTAAAGATATTTTAAACGTTTTTTTTAAGAAGATCATTTAGTATAATTTCATTAGAGTGCAGATGGGGAAAACCAGAAGACGTTCGAGGAGAAGACTTCCGTTCGACGGGACCTTTTGAGTCTCTCTCTCTCCTTTTTTTTTTTTTTTTTTTTCTTTTTAAAGTCTTTGTTATTTTTATTATAGTTTCTAATGTATTAAGAATTAATTCAATCCTTGAGACAGTAAAGTTAATTTATATTTATATATTTTTTTTTATGAAAGTATACCATTCTTTATTTTTTTTATTTATACATTTACAGGTTATTTTTGCATTAATTTATTTTCTTTTTTTTTATGCTTATCATATCACTCGCCCCCCGATTCCTTGAGACCTTTTTCCTCGCCCCACCCCTAACTGAACTAGCTGGAAACCCATTAGTGACAAACCTTTTACTTATATAATCAATGTTTTAACGTTACCAAACAATCTGAAAAACATGTATAAATTGATGTTTTCAGGCGAAATATAGCCAAACGATAATTACAAAAGTGTGAACGAAAATGTTTATTCAAAAACCCTTCAACGACCCACAAAAATCCTATGATTTACATGTAAAAGGGACAAATAAAACAGACCACATGCATTTTTTCTTTGAGGCAGATCTCACATTTATCACATTTTGAATTTATATTTTTAGGAATTCCATGAACCATATTTCTGTTTGTTTATTTTCTTAAATGATTGAAATTTAGAAATCTATCGACTTAATGGTATATGGACAATGGAATAAGAATAATTGGATAGGGTTTAATTCCCCGAGATATAATATATCGTTTGATATTACATTTAAACTTACATTTTTTATTCATTACGTTTTATTTTTAGTTAATTGAGCTTCCATATTCTCTGGACTAATCTCGGTTGCTTTAATTTAACTACTAGCAATGCCATTTCGACTGGTGCCTTGACTCCAAAGCAAATAGAGTATAATCTTAGTGTTATATCTCCAATCGTAAATCGTATGTCGTGCACAACACACAAGCATTTGCCCGTGCTATTAGCTAACTTTCGTATTATATATACAATACAGGGTGGCCACGATAAACTGGCTCACCCAGTTATCTCTTTTATTTTTGAAGATAGAGAAAAAATGTAAATGGTAACTAACCTTGGATTTTCGCGTAGTTTTATAATATGTGTTCCAATAATATTTTTATCTCATATTTTCGGCGGTATCTCTCTCAAATTTGTAATTTTAAATGGTAACCTATATTTTTTTCTTAAATTAGATTGCTTTAGAAGAAAAATGAGCCTTGAATCAATAAAATCGGTTGAGAATTGACAGAGATATTTAGTTTTCAATATAACAAAAATGCTATCTAAGTATGTTAAATACTACAAACAAAAAAAATCGCAAATTAATCAAAATGATCTTAATTCTGTTTATTTCACTTATTTATATTAGTTGAATGCATTTACTAATCAAAAGTCAAACCTATTTTCCATTCCTTTCCGAAAATGTAGAGAAATGAAAAATTGTCGACACACTGATCATAAGAGGTCATACTAACGATCTTCCTGAATGAAATGGAATGAATGTTTGACTTTTTTGATCAGTAAATGCATTCAACTAACCTAAATTAGTGAAATAAACAGAATTAAGATCATTTTGTTTAATTTGCGATTTTTTTGTTTGTAGTATTTTACATACTTAGATAGCATTTTTGTTATATTGAAAACTGGATATCTTTGTCAATTCTCAACCGATTTTGTTGATTCAAGGCTCATTTTTTCTTCTAAAGCAATCTAATTTAAGAAAAAAATATAAATAAATATAGATAGAGTTACCGCCGAAACTATGAGATAAAAATATTTTTGGAAATCATATTATAAAACTACGCGAAAATCCAAGGTGAGTTACCATTTACATTTTTTCTCTATCTTCAAAAATAAAAGAGATAACAGGGTGAGCCAGTTTATCGTGGCCACCCTGTATATATGTGTGTGTGTGAAACGAAATTTAAACTACTGTTCTAATTTAATCATCTTAAATTTTAAAAATTAAAGTCAGACTTTGATAATTTTCTACTGAAGAAGAGAAAGTTTAAAACAATTAGATGCTGCAACATGTATTTTATTTATATACATTTAGCATGTCATTTACAAAAACAGCAAAAGCATTTCTTCAACAAGACCTACGGCGATTTTTCTTTTTCAAATATTAAGTAATTTTATACTGAACGCAAATACTACTAACATTTAAAAGCTGCTAAAGATAAAAAAACTAATCTTAAATCTTATACATAGTAAATACTTAGCTGGAATCGTATTTTTCTAATTTTAGGTAGGGAAGACAAGACAAGTGTAAGTAGATGGAGCAGTTGAGTATGTATCGAGGAGTTTACATAAATGTAAATGTAAAGGAATAAAATATTTTAATCAATATTGATTTTTTAGTTATTTGTAAGTGCTGCGATCTATGGTATTATTGTCGCAAGAGAGACAAGTAGTGGCATCTAGCGGCATACTGCCTTAACTAACTCTCTTAAACAACCACACAGCACCCTCGTAATTATCTTGAAAAGGGGGAAAAACAAGGGGAAGGGAACAATATACAGTAATCCTCACCTCCCAACTCAAGCCCGTTTTATAAGCCTAATATTACTGACCGAAATTCATAATATTCTACGAGAATTAAATATATTATTAGCTTATAAAAATATTTATATTGATGGATTGTATGTTGAAGATGAAAAAAAAGTAGGTATCTCATTATAAAACCTAATAATTAAAAATATAGCTAGACACTAATATAACTAAGAATATAGCTAGACGCTAATACCTAAGAATATAGCTAGAAGCTAATATCTAAGAATATAGCTAGTCGCTAATACCTAAGAATATAGCTAGACGCTAATACCTAAGAATATAGCTAGACGCTAATACCTAAGAATATAGCTAGACGCTAATACCTAAGAATATAGCTAGACACTATAAATATGAAGACCATATGGTAAAAATATTTTAAAAAATAAGCTTCAAGTATATAAGATTTATTTTAATGGCGAAATTTACTTACACAGTAGGCAGCTGGACCTAATCATATTTTCCTTGCATTTGTAGACATCTTCATTTTAAAGTTTTTGCAGGCTCGCCTGTTTATACCAGTGTGGGCGAGTACCACATAGCAATTTTATTTCTAAGTTCATAAATAATAATTAGGTAAAATGTTCCTTATCAGTTAAACAAACGATTGTAGCGGGTATGTTTTGTATCCCCCGCGCAAGCTGCTCTAATCATAGGCTTGAGTTTTGATTTGCAAGGTAGTGCGCATTTGGTAGCCTTGTCTTTAAAGACCTAGTGATACCAACAGTGGTCGCTCGTTTGTGACTAGACTTTTGCTTTTGACCGGCTTCTTGTATGCTTCCGAGTGTATTTTTCTCTGTCTGTTTCCCGTAGTTAACAATAATTATAATTTGATTTAAATTAAAATTTAATCTTTCCGTAGTATGAATACTAACAAAATCGTAAAATGTGAATTTCTAATTGATTGTACTAGGTACAGGTACTAATTGGGTACTTTATAGTTATAAGCGTTATTTCTCGGTCTAGTTCTATGTCATTAATGTTGACTTCTAAGACTTGTGGAAAATTGAAAGCTTAAATTCGGGACAAGGTATCATTAACGTCAGAGAAAATCATTCTCCTGCGTAGCTTAGTTGGTAGAGCGCTATACTGGAAATATAGAGGCCCGTGGTCAAATCCCGGCACTGGAGTGTACTTTTCTCTGTCTATGTTTCACGAAGTTAACAATAATTATAATTTGATTTATAGTAATTAGTATATATTATAAATTCTGTTTCTAGCTTGAGAATGAGCCAAGGAGGGGTCGAAATATCGCTAAAGGGACCGTTTTATGTTTCCTCAAGACCAAACAACAATTAAATTAAACAATGCAAGGAACCAACTCTACCTAGTAGTAGTAGTAATCTTGTACTTCCTACTAGAACGGGTAGGACGAACTACAATAAGGCCATCTTTTAGGCCCAGTTTACGCCTCTTGGTGAAGAGTTCCAGCTACTTACACATCATACATTTGTACATTGTACCGCCGAAGCGAGTATGGTGAGGTCAAGAGTAAGCTATATGAGCGTACGTCAAAGAGAGAGAAGAGTGCCCTGTAGGGGGTGTCCCTCGCCCTGCACCGTCCGCGATTCATAGATGTGATTCAGAGTACCATGGCACGGGATCGAACCCACGACTTATTGATAGCTGGGCGAGCCACCTAGAGCACCTCGGCCACGCTGGGTCCCAACTACTCTATTTACTAATAATAAAATTGGTATGAGATCTAATAATCACAAGTGGTAATCTTAATTCTATATTTTTAAAATACATATTTTATATAAGGGCTGTATAATTGATTTAATATTACTTTGAATACATTAAATTAATGTTTATAAAAACTAGTCTCGGTCGGGCATCATAGTAGATTAATTAAATACATTCTTTGATTGATATAATGACACATAAAGCAAGGGTAAGTACACTTTTTCACAGTGACAATGGCAACATATTAAGGACTGAAGGAATAAGTTTGAATAAAACGTACCAATGTGTGTTGAGTCGAGTAAGCCATGCAATGATAAGAGATGGTAAGGCCTTCCTTTATATATTTCACGTATAAGGCTATTTACTTCTTTTATAGGCCCCCCTAGAAAACAATTTCTCATAAAAAAAAACATGACTTTCTCAGGCCAATATCATATATGAACCTGGTACATATTGATTATATTTTGTAATAGAAGAGCAAGCTTTCATGAGACATTTCGGATACATAGATATCAATTTTGGATCAATATTTACAACTTTAATGTTTTACGGTCGATAATTCGTCTAAAACGAATTTCAATATTATTTGCAAATGTCGATGCTCATTTTGTAAAAAAGTTTCAGAGTTGACGGGTTTTAGTCTAAAATACGAGTATATATTAACGTAATTCTAGTTTATGATTTGGTCGCAATGGAGAACCTTTTAGGTAACGCTTGGTATATTTGTTTTACGAATCTAAGCAAGTATTACAGTTTACTAACTAATACAGTGACTCGAAAGGAGTTTACTTCATTTATCGAGGGGAATTTTGTTTCATTGATTGCCTAAAACAGAAAATTATGCTTTTTATGTTACTAAACATTTTGCTATGTATTAATGCATTATTATCATCGACAATAATGTTAATTACCTTATTATAATGGTCTTTCTGATAACTATCCTAGTCTAAATTATAATTTAACTACCTATGTATAATTTGTACATAAATAATAATAAACATGGATAACGCCTTACAAATAAACTTTATTTTGGTTCGGTAATTTAAGAGGTTGAAGTTAGAAAAAAATTATATTTTCATTTATTTCGTTGATTGAAGGTTAGGGCTAACTAACTAACTAATTTTGTGGCACAATAGACCTTGGAGGGTCTAGGTCTGCCAATGGGCTCATTGAGTCTTTGGCAATAAGCCAAAGGGCTCATTGAGTCTTTGGCAATAAGGCAAAGGGCTCATTGAGACTTTGGCAATAAGCCAAAGGGCTCATTGAGTCTTTAGCAATAAGCCAAAGGGCTTATTGCGAGTTAGTATATCACTCCATAAGCTGTATAAACATTACAATTGGTATACACAACCAGTTAGGCACCACTTCACATAAGCAGCTACCCATTTATATCTAAGTTCTATTAAAGTATAAACTTAATTATATAAAAAAAACTATTACAATTAATGAGAAAGTTTATCAACTAGGTTGCTCATGTTTAAGCTTGTCCAATTTAATATCGATTGAAAACCAGTAAATTATATTCATAAAGGAATCGGATAGTTAAAACCACTATGATTGATGTGATCATATGAATTAATCCGAGCGAAAAAGGGTCAATAGGATAATATTTCTGAATAATATGAAAATAGGAACTATGGATAAGGCCAATCAGTAAATCGAAAAGTGAATATGGCGATAATTTACATCTTCAGAGGAGGAGGCACTTAGGTAAGGTAATCTTGTAAATACACATACGCCAGGCTCCGATATTAGTGCAGCCATTAACATCTCCAATTCACCTATTGCTCTACTAAGGAGCTTAAGGCTTGGCAAATATTATAATAAATAAATAAATATATATATATATATATATATATATATATATATATATATATATATATATATATATATATATATATATATATATATATATATATATATATATATTACAGTATTTGAGCTGCCACAAAATGCTGTCTATAGTGTATCATAAACACGCGGTCTTGGAATCAATTCCCGACAGAGCAGTAGTGACATTATTTACAAGATAAAGAATATTAGATGGAGGTGCAGAACTGATACTAAGTGGTAAGAAGCTGAACTTCGTAGACTTATAAAACATATTTTGGAAACGTAATAAACTGATATGGAAACTTCATTATTTAAGAGATGCTAAACAAAGCTATGGCCTTTAGGTTGTGCAGGAAGGTTACACTGTTCTGAAAAAAAACTCAAAGGAATGAAAATGTCCTTTTCTGAAATATTTTGGTGTGCTGAGTCCGAATCTGAAGTGAAAATGTCTCCCAAACGTACAGTTTTCCCGGAAAATGCGCCTAAAGTTCGGAAAAATTGTGTTTTTGACCCAATTTTTCGCCCAAAAAAAAATATATTGGGCGTTTGAATATCTTTAAACTATGAAGAACACGAATCAAAAGTAAAAAAAAAATCTGTTGACCTTACTTTTTTTAAGAAAAATGAAAAATAAGAAAAAACAATCGGGCCAAAATTGGAAAACAATTGGGTCAAAAAACCCCAAAAATACAACTTTTCCGTCTTGAGATTCGGATTCAGCAACCTCGAAAACATAAAGTTCAGATACAATTTTCTTGGGGACAGAAAGTTCGTTAAATTTTACAGAACAGTGTTATTGGTCCCACCTGGAAATTACAACCTAAAATACTGCACTCACTTGATCTGTACTGCAATGATGAGATCAATTCTCTCCTATGCATATGTTGTTTGGTGGCCAATGATATCTCACTTTCAAAGGACGGCTTGTGTTGGGCAATGAAAACTACACCAACACTGGCACTAGACACTATGCTGTGCTTACCACCCTTAGAGATATACCTAAAATACGAAGCTATGCTATATTCATACGGCCTCCACTGTGGTAGTTTATGAATAGGATAGTTTATACAGTAATATAACAGAGGTCATAATTCAATATGGAATTCTGTTACAGAAATTTGCCCGGAAATAGTCATGTTAAAGGTCTCCACGATATGGTGGTATTTTCAAATTGGCTGGGATAATCTCCTTACTTTATGACAAGACTAGGAACCTAGAGATGATCCTCAAATGCCACTACGATCTGGTTCACCGAAGGGTCCTCAATTGAGAAATTATTAGGTGCTATGCAGAACCCTGATATGAGCTTAGGCAAATATGCGACTGTATTTCAGGCTGAGATATTTTCAAATCTGGCTGTGTTCAAATCTGTGTTGTTGTGTCAAATTATCCTGAGTAATTAACACTGAAAGCCAGACTGTGATAAAAGCCCTAAAAAACGCCCTAACACGCTTGGGGTACAACTTATAGGGTTCCAGGGCAATGCGGCATTGAGGACAATGAGAGTGCTGACAATGATTAGCAAAAACAGGTTCCATTTCGACTTCGACCCAGAACCTGTTTTTAACATGCCATGTCGTGGAGTGAAACTTTCATGAGTTTAGATCTCATAGAATATAGAACAGTGCTTCCACTTGACAATCTAAAATGATAATCCGAGAACCATCTTAGCATCTTACCAGATCACTACTTTCGCTCATCAAACAATCCTGTCATCTTTAGACAGGCATTCTTACAGGTCACTGTAGACTAAATTGACATTCGCTATAGCTGAAAGCCCAGTTTGCAGGCTGTGTAAGGAAGAGGGCGAACCCCTTTCACATTATTAGCAGCAGTCCTGCATTAACTAGCCTGAGTTGGAAAATCTTTGGCTTAGCCATTCTGCTTCCCCTAAGCAGGGTGCTTACTTTCTTAAGGTTCTCTCAGCCTGCTTAGTGGATAGAGTACAATTAGAAAGTATACTAAAGAGGGTTTGCATCATGGACCCGCACTTGCGAGGTATTTTTGCTTTAGAATTTAGTTTTAAAGTCCCCCAGAAAAATTGGAGTGTACCATCTGTTATGGTCAAATTAACCTTCATCAACATTTATTCTGCACAATCTTGCCAGAACCAATCTATATATGTATGAATTATTAAATTAGAGGGAATATTCCTATTAGAGGGATTATATAATCTATTGTCCCATATTGGAAGATTGAGAAACCCTTTAGTAATCAGTTTTTCTTTATCCACGATACAATATATAAAAGGGGAAGGGGGAGGGGGACATTATAAACAACTAGAGTCCGTGGGTCAATATAGTTCTAAATAGGAAAGAAAAATGGGAATCTTAAAATATTCCGGGACGTACGTGACTCTGAAATCTGCATGCATGGTGCACCAGTGGACCTGCTTCCATAAAGTTCACCGACATTTATCTACACAGATTAAATCTCGCGCTGGTTTTCAGAATCGGCGTGCACCGACCGTAACACAATACAAATATGCCATAGAGTAAGGGATATGGTAGAATTTGGACTACCACAGTAAAAATATATACACATTTATGAAAATGTTTTCCCAAGTTGTCTCGGATTGACCGATTATTTAAAATAATTTCGTTTAGTTTTGTCTATTGTTGTTATTATTATTATATTTTATTTTTTTATTTTTGTGGTGTGAAATGTACTCTTATTTTAATCAACTTATATAGCTACTATGAGTTTAATCAATTTAATACTTTTATACGCTAGGAGAAAGTATAATAATAATGATTACTTTAAATTTGGAGAAGATGTAACAGGTGACTCGTTTTCTGCTTCACGTAACGGCGTATAATCATCATCTGCAAAATAAATAAAGGTCATTATATACATATTATCGGAGGAGCGGAACTTTGCAACACGACACGTGTGATTTCTTATTCCAAATTTGTTGTTTATCAGTAATGAAAGGTTTTAGTCTGCCTAAGAACGAGATATCAAGATAGCTTGTTAAGACAGAAAGTAGTTATTAGTATGTAATTAGAATAGTAATCCCGTTTTCATTTGAGGAACCTTTGAGAATTATACGGTACAGTTCTCAGGTGTATGTCTAGATTGGCTTGACATTCTCTAATCACTTCTCCGACCTTTGAGGAACTGGCATCGCAAGAGTCATCCCACGTGATAGGTTTCACCCACAGACTGATTTCAACTGGATCACCGTCAAATCAACAGAATTAGGTATAAGAATAGGTAAAAGAGAACCTTACTCTCAGGTGTTCCACTTCAATAAGTCGCAGCTATTTTGAAGGCAAAGTAGAAACCAATTAATTAATTACTGACATAATAAAAAAAAAACCTGTGAACTTGAATGATCATGGATCATTGTGTTAAGGTAGTAATAGGTAGCCAAGCCTTCATAGGTAAATAGCAAATATGTAGTAGTTATTAGTTTTAGATATTTGAAGAGTGTATATAGAATCAAATAAACTGGTAAACCAATGTAAGTTAACTGTGGTTTACAGAAATAAAAAATAATAGCTAATCACACGACAAAGCGGTAGTCATAACATGCTAGTGGTAATAATATATGACATGTCCCAAACGTGTTAGGGCACTCTTTAGAGCTTTTATCGCAACCTGGCTATATCAGTGTAGATACTGATTTGTCTCATCAGAGATACTATTACTCAGGATAATTTGAGAACAGGCCATATTTGCAAATATCTCAGCCTGAAATATAATGGCATATTTACCTAAGCTTATATTAGGGTTCAGAATAAAAAACCCCTGCACCTGATAATTCTAATGCTTAAATTCGTCTGCTTTAAGGTTTGAAACAAATCAAATGACCACAAATGCATCTGAATTTACGGAAATATTTCCCTGAAGATTAAACCCTTTCTGAATTTTCTCTTATTGTTTAATTTAACAAATATTCAGTTCAATAAATGTGCATATCGAGATGATCCTAAAATGTTCGGTATGTTAACAGAATCCACGTCCACTCAGCTACATTAGTTTCTATTATAGTACTCGTATTTAAAGAGTGGACTAACACCTACGAAGCGGTAGCTGTCTTAATTTTGGAAGCTGGATTTTGTAATGATATCTACAATTATCTTTTAGGCTAATGGGCTAATGCAAATGATGTTCTGATATAAACTTGAACATAGAAATGTTTTAGTTTGCCAAAGACTAACGGAACGTAAAAAATAAAAAAAACTCGACTTTCTTAAATTAACTTACTGAAATGAAGAAGGTTTTCAAGGTCGGAGTCGCTGCAGTCAGAGAGATCGGAGGTTTGCTCGGCGTCCTCGTTGCCGATGAAAGCTTTGACAGGTTCGTTAGGACTAGGAACCAACATGGAAACAGATGTTTTAATACTATCCTTGAGTTTCCGCTTCTTAAATAACCAGTTGTCTTCCCACGTGTCCACATTTATGTTTTTCTCGTAACTGGTTTTAGTGACAGCAGAAGCTGGAACAATAACCGAACATTGTTTAATAAAACATTATGCTCTCAACAGATGACAATCATTATACATAATTTATAATCATGCAAATACATTTAGCTTTTCTTCTCATTTATATTTTAGCTTACTTCTATTTAAAGAGAAAGCATTGTGACTGCGCAAACAGATTATAATGGATTTACACGTTTGAGGGCCTCTTAATCTAAAAATGTGGTTTTAAGATATATGTACTGTATATACTCTGCCGTCTATTCTCTACGCAGACGCGTGAAGGCTCGACAACTAAACCCATTTCATTAGTATTATGTATACTAAATTTCAAAAAAATATTTTTACATTTCTACATTTCTACATTGAATGTTGGTCCTATAAATAGGTATACTTAGTGCAAATTTCAGCGTTAGAATTTTTTTAGATTTTTCACGAATTTTTTAAATTTTAACTGACTCAGCAAAATGGGTAAATGACGTCACAAATTTATGATTTTCCATTTTAACTATATTTTAGGACTGATTTTTGTAACAAGTTTCAAATTCCTAGCTTAAAAAGTAAGATGGTGCGAAAATAAAGCTGCGAAGATCTTAAGCTGCGTCCACACCGGACGCGCATCGTTTTAGCAAACAGGGGTGCGCGTACGGTGTGGACGGTACCGCGCGCACGAACGAATGCTTGTTTGTGTTCGCGGGTGCTCCGGGTAGAGTCGTACATCAAAGGATGTTCGTCGTTTGTGCTTGTTTGGTATGGAAGCTTTTTGAGCAAACTCCTTGAGCATTCGCAATCTGCCAGTGGTTTGACTTGGAAAGCCGAGGAAAGTAATTTTTTTTTTTCTTTCGAATTATTTATTACTATAGCGTCTAATAACTAATAATATATACTAATCAATAAATAGTAATTGAAACTAGAGATGATTTGATGAAAATACAAGATAAAAAATACCAGATTAAATAGATAAATATATAGACGACATAAAAGTTTTAAATAATTATATTGCTTCCAAGCTTATTACTAACCCTCTGCCCACAAGGTGAGTTGCTCGAATGTATACCACAAGGTCGGGTGGAATATCACCCATTGAAAGTATTGACTGTGAAATAAATAAATAATTTTTTTTAGGACAGCTAGGATCAGTCAAAAGTAAAATATAAACACAATATTTTAGTTTAACGACGTTTCGGAAAACATATTTCCTTCTTCAAGGTAAGTTTGTGAATGATTTTATTTTTCAGGATAAGTGTACAGTTAGGAGGTACAGAGTGGAGGTCTCATATACCGCATGTAAGAATGATACGTAAAGATGTCAGGAGAATCATTATATTGGTCTTAAAAAAACCTTGTGCATGTAATATTATTGAAAAATACTTTTGAATAAATTGAGGGGAGACAAGGTCAGGTGAAATCTCACCCCAGAGATATAACATGAGTTTATAATTCGAGTAAAACGATACCTGCGATCAAACGGCCCTAAAAACACTATGAGTAGGACCTAGTTAGAGGATACACGGAGGGATGATTAAGTTAGACACTCTCCGCGCATGTTAATCAGAAATCAAAAACGGCCGGGTGGTTTACAACCCAACCTTATGGGCAGAGGGCTAAAGACACAGGCCTACTTCCTAGAGCCTCCTATGGGCCCGCGTAAGACCAAATATTACATTGATATAAATATTTTTTCGACCAAAAGAACAGATTTCTATTTGCATCAAATTTCTATATATTATTTTATTATTGTAGAAATAATCTAAAATCAGGGATGCTCGAGGAGAAAACAATTTGGACATCCAGTTTTTACTTTCTCATATAAAGAGAAAGTATTGAGATGGCGTGATAATTTGATTTTGAGATTTTGATAGATTTACTCGTTTTGAGGTCCCCTGAGCCCAAAAAAGTGGTTTTTAAATAATGTCTGTCTGTCGTCTGTGCAGACGCCTGGAGCCTAAACTACAGGGCCGATTTTGACGAACTTTGGCATACGCGTTCCGAAAAATCATACCCCAAGGCGAAATCGAGAAATGAATTTTAGCTCCAAATTTAGGGGCGCTATCCCCCTAAAACTCTGAAAAAAAATTATTTCTCGACAACAGTTCCGACGATTTTTATTAAAAAAAAATCTAAAATGTAGTCCATTTAAATACGAATCTAACAATATAATTCGTTTTTCCGGGAAAAATCTAGTTCCTGAGAAAATAGCTTAAAACGCGGACGGAGAGAGCCAGGATTCGATTCCCCGCCCAGGAGAAGTTATTTTTATGATACATTTTAAAGAAATGTTCAATAATAATTAAATGTACATACGAAAACTAATAAATGGAAAACCCTGGGCTGCGTAATTATGAACTTGTATATGAGAAAGTTTGTCTGAGTTGTCTCGGACCGATTTTTTACTTTTTACTTTTCCTCACTACCTATTGTAGGAAAAGTATTGTTTTCACCAAACATTTTTTTTTTCGAGATTTCAACGGAATTATCTGTTTTGGGTGTTTTTAAGACCTCCTGAGTGGTGTTCCTGAGTGGTTATGTACATGTGTATGTATGCATGTAGCATGTATATGTGTTATCATCGTAGTGCCCAAGGTATTTAACCTAGAGAGTTAAAACTTGGCAGAAAAATCAGTCCTTACCTGTAGTGGTGCCGCCCGGAAAATCAACTTTTTCCGCCATCTTGAACCCAGTACTGAGTCAGCAAAATTTTTAAAAAATCGTAATAAATCTAAAATTGTCCTGTATATGTGTTATCATCGTAGTGCCCAAGGTATTTAACCTAGAGAGTTTAAACTTGGCAGAAAAATCAGTCCTTACCTGTAGTGGTGCCGCCCGGAAAATCAACTTTCTCCGCCATCTTGAACCCACTTTTCTGAGTCAGCAAAAATTTAAAAAAATCGTAATAAATCGAAAATGGTCCTGATCGAGTTGAGATTTTGCACGAAGCTCTCTGTATGACAAACAAGCCCACTAAATTTCATTTTGATATTGGCCGCCATTTTGAAGTTATCAATTTTTAAACTTTGACGGTTAATAGTACCGAAAGTATAAATAGATTTTTGAAATATAGCATATCGTTGGAACCGGAAAAAATTAAGTTACAAATACATATAAAAGAAACAGATGAAATTTAATTAATTAGTTTAAAAGTTATAAGCGAATATAATTATTTATTAATGCGATAATTTTGATGACGTCAAAGTTTGTTTACATCTATCAAAATACCGCCAAACTTCAAATAATAAAATAAAATATAGGTATTAAAAATAAGGGTTTTTTTTGAAGAATGATAATAAATCAGTTAGTTCAGAACGGTCACCCATCCAAGTACTGACCACGTCCAATGCTGCTTCGCAGCAGGAGAGGCCATTTTAGAGGCCTCTGAAGTAAGGAAAAGTTCCGAGGTATACCCCGTACAATCTGGGATTATCTCGCGGCAAAAAATCCAAATGGAAGGAAAGATCTAAATGAAAAACTGTTTTCTTAAAACTGGATCATACTACTTTAATAAGGAATTGAGTAATTTTACTCTAATATAACTATATAATACGTTTCCTGGGAAAAAATTGATTCCAACATAACTGTAATACCGCATTTACACATTCGCGCTCGTGCTTCGCCTCGTGCTTCGCCGAAACTCGTAATCCAATTTTTCCACTCGTCCCCACAACGCGAATGGCCGTTTACACATTCGCGCTCGCTACTCGCCTCGTGGTTCGCCGGCACTCGCTAGTAATTCAACTACTAACGCAATCAATGGCAATTAGTGCACACAATAAAAACACACTGGTGGTTTAAGTTAAATGAAAATGAAAATAGAAGTTTATATAAAGTTTTATATGTTTTATATTAGTTATATATAAACTTTATATAAAGTTTTATATGTTTTATATTAGTTATATATAAACTTTATATAAAGTTTTATATTAGTTATATATAAACTTTATATAACTTTTTATTTACGTTTTATATTAGTTATATATAAACTTTATATAGTTTTATATACAGCTTATATATAGCTTATATAAAGCTGTATATACGTTTTATATTAGTTATATATAAACTTTATATAAAGTTTTATATTAGTTATATATAAACTTTATATAACTTTTTATTTACGTTTTATATTAGTTATATATAAACTTTATATAGTTTTATATACAGCTTATATATAGCTTATATAAAGCTGTATATACGTTTTATATTAGTTATACTTATATAAACTTCACATAATTTTGATATCTTTATTTATTTCTTGAACAGAGTGTTTTTATTTGTGTACTAAATATAACTTCATTATATTTGATTACCACAAAATATCGGTCAATACAACCAATTAATTACAGATGTATTAACCTATATTTTATTTTTGTACTTTCATACTATACTTATATTATTAAAAAATTAAACTTTGGGTTTTTTCTGATGAAGTATGGAAAATATGAATGAAAACATGAATTCTGGAGAATTCTTTGTTTTTTTTACTAACTCTTTAATCGGTATATTAAAAAATTAAAAGCTGGACGATAGTCGAACCCATGAATCGGTGACATTTTTCTTGTTTTTATATAGTGGATGTTTTGGGTCCCAAATAGCTGGTTCACCATAGTGCATTTCATTAAATTCAAAAATTTGTCCATTCTATTCTCCAATTAAAAAGAAAAAACGTATTTAAAAAAAAAACACGTGATAAAGAGAAGGACTGGTTGTGAAATGAAGAGCGAGTGTGTAAACACTGAGCTCGCCTCGCCTTCCGACTCGTTGCAACCCTTGACTTCCAGGAACTCCCTTTGACTCGTGCCAGGGAAACCGCTCCTGACACGAGCGCCACGAGTCGCGAGGCGATTGACGAGGCGAATGACGAGTGAGTCGTTTACACAATCGCCTCGCGGCTCGCCTCGTCACTCGTGCGAATGTGTAGATGCGGCTTAAAACTGTTAATAATTAAGAAATTTGCCCGAGACAACTCTGACTAACTTTCTCATATACGCGTTCATAACCCAGTGTTTTCCATTTATTAGTTTTCGTGTTTTCGTAAATACATTTAATTATTATAGAAGAAACATCAAAATTTATCGTAAAAATAACTTCTCCTAAGCGGGGAATCGAACCCGGCCTCTCTCCATCCGCGTTTTCTCAAGCTATTTTCCAAGCTACTTTTACAGGAATTAGATTTTTCTCGGGAAAACGGCTTATATCGTTTGATTCGAATTTAAATGGACTACGTTTTAGTATTTGTGGATCAAAATCGTCGGAAAGGTTTTCTTGAAATATATTGTTTCACTTTTTTTACGGGGGTAGCGCCCCCAAAATTGGAGCTAAAATTCATATCTCGAATTCGCCTCGGGGTATGATTTTTCAGAACATGTATGCTAAATTTCGTCAAAATCGGCCAAGTAGTTAAGGCTCTAGGCGTCTGCACAGACGACACACAGACATTTTACAAACACCACTTTATCGGACTCAGGGGACCGAGCAGTGCCCCGACGACTCACCTTGAAATGATTTGTTATTGCCAAGCTAAGGCAACCACATTTATTCCAATTAGAATTATTAATGTTTGCTTTGATTTGTTGGTCTTCAAATAGATATAATAACTTGTCTAAATAGATTTCTAAATTAATTTAATTATTTTTACTTGTTTTATAAATATAAAATAAATCCCGTTGCCACGGGCCTCAGGGTTAGAATAGAAATAAATAACTGATCACAGAAAATGCAAAATTATTAATTCTACATAAATAAATGTTGTTTTTTTAAAGTTTTAAATGCTAATTTTTTAAACGCTGAATATACTAAATAGCGTATTGAATTATTCCGCGCTTATTAACTTTTGTGTCCTAATATTTAAAAATTGATGAATTAAAATTTCGTAACCTAATCATTTATAAGATTACTGCGTTAGATTTTGTGCTTTTCCAACGTATCTTGCTACTGCCAGTATAACAACTATATTTCTAAGCATTCTGTAGCAACGGCGCAACCAAGTACAGTATTGATTTTATACTCTTGTTGCACTTACCAACCTTCATCATTAGCACACTTGAAACAAATGCGTGCTTCGATACGCAACTCAGGTATTCCATTGTCATTTATTAGTTACCGTAGCCCTGAAATCAAATTGATCTTCATTCTCTATCAGATAAAAGGAAAATATTGCAATTATTTGGTTTAATGATTTTTATAATATTTATAATTTTTTAATTAAAATACACTATGACATTGGTCATTGAAGGTGTCAATGTTTATACACAAAGTATAATTATTTAAATGCAAACTGAATTAAATAAAATCAAAGCCTGGCTCAAACTCATATAAGCTTTTTCCCATAAATTTAGGAGAGAATGGGGAGAGGTATAATTTCAGGATTTTATACAGAAATTGTTAAACATATTAAAAAAAGCATCTAAATATCTCAAAATATCCAATAAATAAGGGTATAGACTGTCCTAGAACAAATTGAAAGCTACTAATGACTAGATTATAAATATGTTTAAACATTTTATTTCTTATTGTATTTATAAGCTGAAATATATAAAGATAAGTCCCCCCCCAACTAGACTATAATGGCTATTCCTAAAATTTTAAAATAATTCACGCTAATACCTTATGGTAGGCCGATGATAATTTCCGGAAAAAAATTAATTAATCCTTTCGTTATTACCGATAAAAAACATTGTGACCCCCTGGGGGATCGAACCAGGAACCCCTTCCTCTAGTAACACGTGGAAATATTTTCATTTTCTGCTGTTACTTGAAATATGAAAAATGTTCCGTCTGCAGAATATGAACTGCAAAAATAAGAATAACAATTGTATCTGATTAATTGGGAATCCAATATGGCAGATAATTCATGTCATGTTTTTTTTTTTTTTTTTTTTTTAACTTTGAGTGTGGTATCAAATAAAAAGTAATAAAGAGTAGAATACAAAAGTACATAACACTTGTGGAAATTGTTTAATTTCCCACGTAAATTTGTCAAAAAGAATCAATATTAAATCGACGGGTAATGTACTCGTAAAAAAAGATTTTTAAGTAATACAACTTTTTGAAGTTTTATTAGTTTAAAAATGTCAATTATTTCCCTTTCAATATTGTAACAGACGTTTTAATATTAATGAAATACTTCTCGTTGTTTACGTTCATGACTAAATAAAATTGTAATTAAAATTCTGTTTCTATTTTTTTTTTTTTTTTTTTTTGTAACTCTCGATGGATAATGACGCTGGGAATCCTGAGCGGAAAGCTTTGATGTAATAAAAATGTCATCTCCACAACTTTGACTTGTGTCACGTGTAACCCCCCCCCCCCCTCATAAAATTGTCGATGTAGATTATTCTTTATTATTTAAAAAAAAAATAAATAATAATAAAAGTTGTTTGTCTCATCAATTAGATGAAGTTAAAAATTTTTTCCGTCCTAAAATTCCAAGTTTACAATTGAATCTTACGTTTACACGAGCATTGCGCGCGAACGCTTGGGCGGATAACGTTCTCTAACGATCTCGCCCTGCGCATTGGTAAAATAAACATTTATACCAAATTTCAACTAAATCGGTCATCATTTACTCTAGTTATCGTCATCGGTCGATTTCGTGACGGTTGGTTTTTTTCGGATTCACTACCGGGCTCCAGAAGCTGTAACGTGCCATAAGCAACTTCGTACCAAAAATAAAAAATTATATAACTAAAAAAAAAAAATAATGTTGAGTAAATAATACTTGAAAATAAGCTATGAGCCGTAGATTGGTAATTACTTACGATAGGCTCTGATTCACTGTGTAGCGAGATGGCAAAGCATTGGTAAGGTGGGGGAAGAAACCATTTCTCCCTTCGTACAAACCTCTCACCTTTTCCAACAAAATACTTCCAAAGAATCTGCGTCATTTGCAGAAACTAATGTAAGGTGCATATCCGTTAAAATAGTAAAAAGGATAACAAGCTATGAGACTGACATCTTGTTTTCTCAAGTAATCGTATTTTTACTTCTCCTCATCTATGGTAGGGAAAGTATTGTTTTCACCTAAAACTTTTTCGAGATTTCAAAAGTGGTCTGTCTCATTGAATAGATGAAGTTAGAATTTTTCCCTTCCTAAAATTCAAATTTTTCATTTGAAGCTTACGTTTACGCGAGCGTTGTGACGGTTTTATTTTGTGGAATTCACTCTCGGGCTCCAAACGCTGTAACGTGCTATTAGAAACTTCGTTCTAATAATCATCCATCATTTCACCTATAATAATTTGTTAGCGTTGTGCCTTTCTCCGATTGTGATAATTTATTCCTGGAAAACGTAACTCACTTGCTTATCTCATACCCGGCTCCCACACATACTACAAATAGAAAAGCGTATATAAAAAAATACTACTTCGGACGACTCAGAACTTAATTTGGTAGCGACTTCATTTTATTTGCGACGTGCATTAGAAAATTGATTATTTTGATTTAGTGCGAATTACTAATTTATTGTCGGAAAAGGTGAATCGCGATATCGTGCATATATTAAACATAAAATAGTAACGTAGATGGTTTTCCGACGGCCACGTATGCAAACGTAGCCTTCGCTAAGAAGGTGGTGGAAGTCTTCGTTCCGGATCGAATGCATTTTACGCTATAAGTCCTCTCAGGAAACAACTACTAGTCCAGACTCTGGAAGAATGAAGATCTTCAGGGTTGATATATCACCCTTAAAGATCTTCCCTTTAATTCTTTTGGTAAATTGAATTTAAATTTTTAAATGTGAGCCAAGCTCGGTAATGTATAAGGGGTGGTTTGTGATAGAGATCTGGGATACGGCCCCAGGCTCATTCCTCCCGGGTAAAAGGGTTTAAGAGAGAGGTTGTGTAAAGGGAATCACGGCATGCGGGCACAGCTTTCAAGCATTTCAAATTATATGATATAACTTAACCAAGAAGACAAGCGTACGGAAAGTTAAAATTAATTGAACTTGGTCTCAGCTTGCGGTTTTAACTTTCAACACGAAGTGCTAAAGACGTACATTAGTGATTTACTGATAACAAAATTTAGAGAATAATAAGAATAGTCCAATACTTAATAAAAATATTAATAATTTAGACAAATGTGTTGCACAGTCGTACTAATTTTCTTGGGTGTTAAGTGCAATTACCCACATAGGAATGAGTAACGAATTTATCATAACAAAAACACCTCATTTGTACGCACTTACTTCAATTTCAATTTAAATAGAATACGTTAATCAGTTAATTGACAAACAAACACAATAGCTAATGTTAAATATAGACCGTTTTCGACCAGCGTCTAATTATTATTCATGACCTTTACTTAACGCCCAACCTAAGTAATCGAAACCGGTCTATATGAAACATTAGCTATTATGATAAACTTATCATAATAGTCATCACCAAACTGATCAATTTTGCAGTTTTAGTTCCTATAAATAAATAGTTCTTGATGGATATAATTAGGTGAAATTAAAAACATTCAAAACCGGTTAGTTTTCATTCGTTTAATGTGCGACGTTTCGACTCTTTACATTGTTTTTAAAGTCATTCTCCAATCATAGTCATCTTATATATTAACAATTAGATTTGAATCTACACAACAGGACTTATAATTTCTGCACAAATTATATGATAAGTCCAATTGTGTAGATTCAAATCTAATTGTTAATATATATATCACAAAATATATCACTTCACTACACAAACACTTTTGCTTGTATCAGGTTGAAATGTTACATGCCTGTTTTTATTGTAATTTATCGATGTGTATGAAGTTTTATTAAAATCGTTACGTTAGAACGTAAGATATCGGGAAAAAGGTAGCTTTCTCTATATTTTAAACGTGTAGGCCCGCTTTAATATTTTTAGCAATCTTTAACACTTCATAGCGGTGTCAGATTAGGTTTTACTAAAAAAAAAAAAAAATTATATTAAAAAGTTGTGTTTGTCTTATTGAATAGATGAAGTTAGAATATTTTCCCGTCCTAAAATTCTAATTTTACTTTTAAAGTTTACGTTTACTCGAGCGTTGCGCGTGAACGCTTGAGCGGATAACGTATTCCAATGAACTCGTACTGAGCATTGGTAAAATAAACATGTGTACCAAAATTCAACTAAATCGGTCAACTTTTACTCAAGTTATCGTCATAGGTCGAATTTTTTACGATTGGTTTTGTGACGATCGTTTTATTCTGATTCATTTTCTGGTGATTTTTTCGTGCCATAAGGAACTTCGTTCCGAAAAATGGAACTGAAAAAATTGTTTTAATTAATAATATTTGTTAATATGTTTTATTTTTAGTATGTTTACCTGTGATTATAGAATGACTTTAAAATTAATGTAAAGAGTCGAAACGTCTCATATTAAATGAATGCAAAATAACCATTTTTAATTGTTTTTAAACACACCCAATTATATCCATCAACAACTATTGATTTATACAAATTAAATAAAAGCTTGTAAAAAGTTTTAATTTCATTCACCATGAGTAAATTGAACAGACTATCGTATAAATAAATGATTTTAATAATAAACTACAAATTAAATTTGACAATCTATATAATTTCTTGCATTTTTTCAAAAGCTTTGTAACATCTATTCAAGAAGTGTATTTTGTGTTAGTAATAAGCCATGAAATATTATAGTGCGGCAATTCGTGATTATCTAAATTTAAAAAAAAAAATACCTAAAAATAAAAAAGCCAAGCTACATTGAGTGTTTTTTTGACAAGACTTAAGTGTTAGATACACAACTTGTTGCAACAACTATTCCAGCTTGGAGAGCGGTTTTTTCTATTTTCAAATGATCCGGATTGCTTTATGTACATAGGAAAAAAAAAACGTGAAAAATTTAATTCAGAATATTAAAAATAACTCCTACCATCAATAATGTCAACACCGAATTCTGGAAAAGTTGTGCGACTGTTAAATAGAAACTTGACAGCTAAGAGATCCTGCTTCTCTGACTCGTCCAAATCATCCCACTCTTGAGTTATCAGGTCCTCGTCCGGTAGATTCAAATTCTGAAACAAATTCAAATACTAATAGATTCCAATACAGAGTGGATGGATTTGAATTGATATGAAGCAACTTTCCTCCGCTTCATTACAATCCCTAAGAGGCTAAAGTAGTAGATTAGGGTCCAAGTGCTAGTACTAGACGGGTAAGGACGGACCTTTTGTTCTAACCTAGCAGTTAGGCTGTCTTTTAGGCCCATTTTACTAGCCCCGTGGTCTAGAGTTGCAGCCACGTCACACATTATACCTCTGTACATTGTACCACCGAAGCGAGTGTGATGTGATCATTAGTGAGCCGTATAAATCAGAGCATCATGGTGAGGAATCGAACCCACAACCTCTACCGCTCTTGATTCAGAGATAGCCGAGCAGACGTGATAAGTAATTTAATGCACACGGTCACGCCGGCTCTCTCCCTATTAAATCCTAATTTAAGTGCAAAAAGATGAGTTTTAAGGATTTCTGAGACCAAGTTTGTCCTTACAGGAAAAGTACCGGTGAGGAAATCCCACACATGACTTCCATGAAATGTTGTGGTGTCAATACGTGAGCAAGAGAGAACTCAGTATAAACTACATCGTACAAACAGCTAATATTGATTATAGTTTTGCAACAGAAAGCCAAAATTAAACAAAAATAATAATGATAATAAACACAATTAAATATATAGTTAACATAAAAATAAAATGTTACCTTATAAATGTCGGTAGAATGTAAAAAGATAAGAGAGAAAGGAGGTTTGTTTACATCTAGAGTTCTAAGTGAGTTTATGCGAAAACAAAACAAATTTATTAATCTTTATCCTTTATAACAAAAAAATTAATTATTCAATTTTTGTTTATTTGTTTACATTTTCTTTATACTTGTTTTTAACTATACGATATAAGAATATAATAATAAAAGAATTTAGAATCAGCTGATAAAAAAAAGTCGAAAATTTAACAAAAAACTGAAAAACATGTCTCTATTTAAGGTAGAAGGGATGGGCCTACGACAAAAAGTCATAGGACCAAAGTTGTAGATCTTTTAAAATCAGTTACCGCTGGTGTTATCCGCTTTTCGATACGACTTACAGTTTAGCCGCAATTTGGTTCCGAAATAAATCGGTCAATTATTTCGAATAATATAAGAGCTCAAAGTCGAAAATTTAACAAAAATGACTATTTAAGGTAGAAGGGATGGTCCTACGACAAAAAGTCATATGACAAAAGTTGTCTTAATAATCTTAATTAAGATTATTTAAAATTGGTTAAACTGGTGTTATCCGCTTTTCGATACGACTTTCAGTTTAGCCGCAATTTGGTTCCGAAAAAACCTTTAAAAAAACACTAAAATACCAATATCTCCCAAACCGCTTGTCCGATGTTGCTCAAAAAGTATAGGTACAATCTACCATATAGGACACATATATACCCTAAAGGAAATTGAAATCAAATAAAGCCTACTAAAGTTATCGTCGACAGACCGATTTCGTGCTTAAGTGACTGTAGCTCCGAAACGTCGTAAGCTACGATGTTCGGGTTTGCGCCATCAGTTTTTCCGTCCAAAGTTCTAAAAAATGCCGAAAACCGCATCTCAATGCGATGTCTTGAAGCGATGTTATAAAGGTTTTAAGTTCCGAACGAACGTACGTACGTACGCACAGACATACATGTATATGAAACGGATTTCAATGATACCCCCGGGTCCGTAAGACCCCTCCTTCACAGAGATCTCGGAATCACGTTTTGGAGGGTATCACCATACTTCCATTTTTATGGAAGTAAAAAGGTTGGTGGGAACAAAATTTGAAAATGTTGCGTTCAGAATTGAATGGGGCCTCCTGACAATTGAATAGAAGTATAAATCCAAGTTATATTTTATTATGCTCTAAAAAGCCTAGTCCACACTGGTAGACATGTTGCGCGATTTCGGTCTCAGAGACAATTCTAGTGATTTGTCTATAGACATCGGGTACACATGGGCTAGACAATCGGCGTTTACGGTCTCGTTGCTAGACAAAAATTACATGTCTATGGCAGTGGCGTAACTATGAGCCCGCGCGGGCCCGCATTGCGGGAGGGCCCCCAACGCCAGGGGGCCCCCAAATAAACGTCGAGGGGGGCCCCCAGGTCTAAATGCAATGAGGTTATTTAGTTCTTGCGGGAGGGCCCCCAATGCCCTAGCTACGCCACTGGTCTATGGTTTTCCATTCAAAATGGTAGACACGGTGCAACGGTAGGCACGTTGCGCAACGTGTCTACAGTCTACAGTGTGGACGCTTTCTGAGACGAGACTTGAGTCTCTGTCCTGCTTCTACCAACATTTTTTGAGTTAACGTTATATGATGAATAGATCATAATTGATGGTCTATTGAATTGAATTGATAAATTATTAGTTCATATAAAAAGGGCACTATTAATAGTCCAGGCCAGATTTATAAAAGAAATGCATCAGCCTGGTCCTATAACAGTTAATAATTTATTTATCAATATAATGGCGATGGTTAGTAAATTAATATTAAATGATGATTACAAATTAATATTAGTTTGACGTACTTTTTATGAAAAGAAAATCCAAATTTATAAAATTTCAGATTATAAAAATCACATAAAATAACTAGATCTCGAATCTTAAGCCAGAGACGAGAATAACTTGACAGAAACAAATTTAGGTGTGGACGCTAGACCGAGACAATAGACGCTCTCAGAAGACGTCTATAGACATGTTGCGCAACGTGTCTACAGTGTGGACGCTAGACCGAGACAATAGACGCTCTCAGAAGACGTCTATAGACATGTTGCACAACGTGTCTACTAGTGTGCATTAGGCTTAAAGGGCCCCCATCGACATTGGTACACAGATAAATTTCAAGTTATTTTATTTATATTTGGAGGCCCCTCTGCACCCATAGTTGGGCCCATAGTTACGCCACTCATCACAATATCCTTCTTGCTTTTTGGTTATAAAAAACCAGGGCCGCCCCCGGATGCCCGAACCCCCCTGGAGACCCGCCCCCGAGGTAATTTTCTCCTTCCCCCTCCCCCACCCCTGTCGGTGGCCCTGGGGGGGGGGAGGATTAAAGTTAACATTTAAAAATGCTTCTCCAGTGGTCGGATTTATATTGGGATTTTTACAAATTACCATGATAATGTACTTGTATAGAGACGCACAAATAAGAATTTTTTATTCTCAACTATTCCACTGGAATATACAAAAAACTAACAGTAAAATAACATGAAAATTGAAATGTGTACGGAGCTAAATAATATCAGAAATTTTCTCGAAAGAGAAAGAAATGCTGCAGCTGTCTATGTACTAACACTCATTTAATACAAACTATAAAATAATTTATAAATTACTTAGTATAAAGAAGAAAAAACAAATACAATATAAAGGATTAGGTCGATTCTTTGGAATTAAAAAAGAGTTGTTTTTATAGTAGATGTTTAAGTGTTTATATCTTACTTCCGGTCCTTTTCTGAGATCCATTTCGTTATAACGACACTCTGTTTCTTAGTACGCATTTCTTGGAATTCTAATCTAGCTTGTTTTGTTAAAACCTAGATGTAGGGTAAAAAGTGGGGTGAGGGGATTTCAATCTAAACTATTTCAGAGAAGTCAGTCAGTGTTCCGTGGTCTTTCAACGTCCGTGTGTCGTGTACAACATATTATTATTTATTATATTTGAGACAAATTCATTTTACTTAAATGTTATGTTTTATGTTTTTAAACAACCATTTTAGTTTTTCACAATAATAAGTTAAACTAGGAATCGCGTGGCTTTATCATTGAAGCGAGCGTATAGTAATAACTATGTATTGAATATTGAAAAAATAGATTATCGTGAATCATGATGAGTTGATAGATAATGGGTCTGGTAGTAGTACAGCGGCTAGTAGTAAGGGAACCACCCCGCATTCTTACTATTCCTCTAACCACACATCTCCTTTTTAATTATTAAAAAATGTATCTCTTTGCTACAAACAAACTACTGCATGTATCAAATTGAAATTTTGCATGCCTGTTTCAGTTGAGCATTAGATGGTGTCTATGAAGTTTTATTAAAATCGTTACGTTAGAACGTAAGATATCGGTAAAAAGGTTGTTTTCTCTATTTTAAACGTTTAGGTCCGCTTTAATAGTTTTAGCGATCTTTATTAATTCATAGCGATGTCGCTGTTGGTTTTACTAAAAAATGTTCGTCTCATCGAATAGATGATAGAATCTTTTCCCGTCCTGAAATTCCAATTTAAATTTTGAACCTCTTGTTTACGCGAGCGTTGCTCGCGAACTCTTGGATGGACCACGCTGTCTAACGAACTTAGCCTGAGTATTAGTAAAAGGATCATGTATACCAAATTTCAACTAAATCGGTCAACTTTTACTCAAGTTATCGTCACACGCGTGAACGTTACTGACAGCCAGACAAGATGCATAGTTTGTTAAATGTAAGAAGCTCGCTTACGCTCGCTTCAATTATAATGAATCCGTTGCTTGTTAAATTTAAATTTATTGTGTTGTTACATTTGATAGATTGTTATTTATTTATCTGTTAGGTGAGCTTTGTAACTTAATAAATTTATTAAGTTACAAAGTTACAAAGCGCTTAATTATTAATTTCAATGATAAATAAAATAAACTGAGAAATTAAAGAGACTGGATTATCCGTTTTGTTTTTTTCCTTTAATATAGATCACACCTATGTATGTTAACCTTAACTCATTGTTCTTTAGATCTTATTAGATCCCATTTATTAAAAATATTTGTATTGTCTTGTACAAATATAAGACGTTGCAAGTAGGTGGTTAACGGAATGAACCACCAATTATTAAATTTTTACAACTCAAGCTAAAAATCTGCAAATAACTCGAGAGCGCTAATTATTTATTATAAAAACTCAATATTAAATCAAAACTAACAGTATAATAAGTATTTTGACAAAAACCCGTTCTAAGAAATTGCTTCTATGAGCCACAATAAAAAAAAACTAGAGACATGTCATCCAAAACACACGAGTAGAGATGGTCAAGTGGTAAACCGCGGAAACCACCAATCCACAGTGCATTTTTTTTTTTTTTTTTTGCCTGATCCTTAAAGGGTTAACAAACAAAGTCTTTTTATTAAACATTTATTAATTTAAACTTATGTAAACAAAATATTTTTTCACTTACCACAGTACAATAAGGTTAAACCAATAATGCGAACACAATGATTAAAAAATTAAATAACTTAAACATATTTTGTTTCGGTTAAACTAAAAACATATTTAAAATATAATATTACCATGAAGAATAATTAATATTTATAATATTTTTATTTTAAACCATTTTTTATAATAATTTGTAGATTATTTAATTTTGATACGATGGTTGTGGTAGCCCTGACAAAAGCCTGCGAGTCGCTGCAACGTGCCGGTTTCCCATAGTTTTAGTGCGTCGCGTCGGCTAAATTGTTTTTTACTTCTCTAATTAGGTCAACAGTAATTTTAGTCGAATCTTACTTTAAATTCACTTCTTAATCGAGGAAAAGTATTTTAAGTCGGGTAGCGGGTCTTAATAGTTGTACTGTGTGTTATAATTCAAATGTTTCTTTTTGATTTCTATACGTTTTTCTTTCGAAAAATACATCTTTCGTGTATGTAGTTTATATTTTATTCATTGTTTGTTGTTCTGTGTTGAAATCTTGTCTTTCGAGATAGATCGATTCGTAATAATATCGACGATAATATCTTTCAAAGTTAATTCTACGTATATTTATAACAGCATTCAGAGTATATAATGGAATATGAAGATATATACATAGGATGGATTGAAAGAACGAAGCGAAGCTATAAAGGTAGATTGATTCTTTCTATTTACCTATTAAGTTTAATTGAATCATTTATGTTTAGTTATAATAAACAATTTTATTACACAACGATTATGGTAAGAGGTAATTTTATTTAAATTCTTAAACATTGTTTTATGACGACCAAAATCACCGTCACAAATAACCGTCACAAAATCACCGTCACGCAAAATCCGTCACGAAATCTACATTTGACGATAACTTGAGTAAAAGCTCACCGAGTTAGATGAAATTTGGTACACATGTTCATTTTACTAATGCCCAGGCTGATTTCGTCGGAAAACGTTATCCGCCCAAGCGTTCACGCGCAACGCTCGCGTAAACATAAGCTTTAAAAGACGGGAAAAAGTGTTATTAAGGAAGCCTGTTACTTGACTTGTTTTGATTATTTTTGTTATACATGTCAAAAATGTCACTTTGTTTTGAAAATAAATAAAATATAATCATGTAAAATTTCACCTGATACAAGCAGAATTAAGAAGAATTAATTAGCCGGGTAGGTAGAAAACATTCCTATTTAATCCAAACTCCTTTAACAAACATACTCTTTCACTATAAACTCATCATGATCAACTTTTTTCTTATATTTAATATATATTTATAATAAGACACTTGCTTTAATTATACAAATAATGATTTTCTTTTAATTTTGCCTTAACTCTGCCAGGTACAAACAGTTCGTTACCTTTAATTTTGTCTCTTTTCTAACTTCGCCATGTATAAGTAGTTAGCAATGTATACGTGGGTCATTTTCAAATAAAATGTACCTTTAGGGAAATCAATTTGGCTACTTAATAGAAAATTAAAATAAGCCTTAGACATGATAATATTGATTATTCAGACACATCAGGGACTTAGGATGACATTTTCGTTCAAGAACAGTCAGTTTTCAAATTTATTTACATATATATGAACATATATACATAAAAAATCACATTTTTGTCGTAATGAGTGTTACTATCATAAAAACGGTATTTTTTTAGATTTTGTTTCTCTGTTTTTATGAAACGTTACTAAATTCTATATATGACGTAAATATTCTCTTTCATCCCACCAGAAATATTTTTTAGACCTAAAATATTTGTAATTTTTTAAAAAAAGTAATGAGTGTTACATTTATTATCTTTTAATGTTTCCTCAAAGCTTCAAAAATGTAAAGGATACGTTTTTCAGTGCATTGTAATAAAAGTTTTTATTATAAAGAAGAAGAAAAAAATAATTTTTCTTTATTAAAAAAATAGTTGGACACGGCTACCCATAAGAATTTGTTGTTATTCAAGTAACACTCATTACATTATGGTAACACTCATTACACATTTATATATTGGACCTAGAAAAAATTAAATTTTAACACAAACTTTAAACATTAAACTTTTATTTACAATTTTTGTTTACATGCGGCAAATTTATTTTTTGTAAAAACATTAAACTCAATAATTTTTTTTTATACGTAGTTTATACGAAGTTTTAAAATATACAGTATTGTAGAACAAACGGAATAGTAACACTCATTACAGGTAACACTCATTACATTTTTAACTTTAAAAAATCTTTCCTCAGAAACTATGTTTCTTTATTAAACCAATTTAATGTGTACTGATTATATTAATTAATAACTACTAAATCATATTAATAACATAAATAAATGTTGATTACAACTACAAAAAATGATGGTAACACTCATTACAATGAATAAAAATACGCACCATTTTTGTTTAGTGAAATATTAATTATAGAGAAGAATAAAGTGCTATCAATCCAAAAAGTCGTTGATTACTGACTTAAATGTCTTCTTAACATAAACAAACCCTAATCCCTCCTTCTTTCTTTCATACTCACCCTCTAATTCTGCCAACTCTTATCGGTAACACTCATTACAAATCCCTTGGGACATACATATAAATATATTTGTTTCGTTTTGTACTAAAGTTTTATTTTTTCCTATCCCATTTATATAAACTTGGATATTTTATTGGTTTAAAAAAAAATTATGAAAAAAATGAATAAAAATCACATTACATGTTATCAAAACTACTGTGGGACGTAATTACAAATTTTAACATTAAAATTTTTTGAAGCAAGAAATTTTCACCATATAAGCCATAAAATGGCCCTGATCAACACAATAATAGACAGACATCTGATCAATAAACCTAAAGGTTTTTTTATCTTTCATTAATATGAAATTTTTTAGTTACAATAAAATTGTAAAATCTTGGGACAGAAAAGGTACATTTTATTTGAAAATGACCCACGTACTTAGCAGTGTGATTTTATAATTTATATTTAATGAAAAATGTGAGGAACTTCGTTCCTACCGGGTGTCCCGCGACACCACACGCATTTTTTTTTGTTTAGTTATTTCCTTAGAATTAAAAGCTATTCAAAAAGTGAAGATTTTTGTTTTATTATTTTTTTTTAATGTAGGAGAGAGAGAGAATTATCTTATAGACTACGTAACATTCCCACCCCTTAATCTTCCTTCTCGCTTATTTTCTGTTACATTCTTTGTTTGTTTTACTTTTTCTTCGAAATCATTATTTTATGTTTTACTAGCTGGATACCCGTTCTTTGCTACGGAGTGTTATTTTAATTTGATAAGTTTGTAAACTACCATCAAGAAACATTTAAATTATTTTACTATGAGAGAATATCTAGATTTGATCCCTTCCTCTGATTTCTATACCCCCTCTTCTTTGATAAGATAATTTGCCAATATCCTAAATTTAGCCCCCTCCTAAAAAAAACAAAAAAAAAAAAAAACAAGGGAGTCTACTGTACTCTATTCTAGGCAGCGGCCGGGGTTTTCGGGGGTTGTCTAGCGAAGCGAGTAGGGGGCAGAGCCCCCTAGTAATATATTAAATAAAATTGTATAAAACGTAAACAAGATTTTACAGTTATAGGACTTTTTAAGTCCAGATTGTGTTTTAGTTGAGGACTAAGACATTATGAATGTTTTCAAACAATTTTGTCTAATTTTAGGTCATAATTATGACTCATATACCCATATTAATTTAAGTCATAATTGGTTTTTTAACATTACTGCTGTAAAATAGTTGTAATATTCAAAATTAGTTTGTTTTACTTTGGTTTATCAGTAGTATGTCTGCAGTTATCAGTAACAGGAACAGGAGTTTATTAGTAGTACCTACAATAAATATAAAATAGAACTTATTATAAGAGTTGAAAAATTCAATACACAAGTTATTAGTGTAAAGTCCCAAAATGACGAATAAAAACGAGTAAAAAGAGGGTCCATATAGGTTTAGCCGTGGGGCCTGCTACGGTTCTCGACAGGCCTGCAGAAAGTGTTTCCACTCCCATCATATTACATTAGTCTGTCCATTGAATGATCATAGGCTTAAATTATCTTTCAGTAGCGCCATTATGGGCAGGGTTAGCAAACACATATTTGCATATCTTTAAAAATTATGCTTAAACAGAAAGGGGTTTAGGTACGCAACGTAAATACGGGACATTTAGGCGTCCCTGGAAACTTTTTCGGGACACCCGGAATGTTCATGAAAAAAAACGGGACAATCCCGTTTTTACGGGACGGTTGGTCACCCTATCCTAAATGCTCTTTTGTTTTAAAAAACAAATATTAATCTTAGTCCAGTTAATGAAAGAAATATTGCGGAAATAAATCGGATTCTTTCGGATATTTGTTTGAAAATGGAATAAGTATCAAAAGTCCATCTTGGAAAATAGGTCCAAATCTTATTTTTTTCAGAAATATCTAGAAAATGCCATTATATGCACAAAAATTCATCGTCGCATTCGTACAAAAACAGTTTAAAAAGAAGAGTTGATTCGCAAGAAAGGAGAATAATAGGCGAGCGAAATCAAAACAAAAACAATGAAGCGGAGCGGAAGGTTACGTTTCTGTTCACCCAAACTCAGTCCCAAACTACTAGTCCCTGCCGCCGATCGCTGACTGCTCTGACCCATTCCAAACTAATCCGTGATTTAATCAGAGCGTGGTCGGAACAGCCGATTAACAGTCGGAGTCAGTAAGAGTTTGAGTTTGGGCTCGTTGGAACGCTTTTTTCCAAATGCGCATGCGTCGGACAGTTCCAAACCAGTTTGAAGAGTGGTTGGAACAAACCTAATAAGTACAATAGTAAATCGTCAATTGTATATTCATAAAACATAAATGTTCACCGTTTTAAAACAGTTAGTTTACAGGTAAGCAATTTTAAAATATTTATATTTTAATTTACTTATAACTACATGCTAATGAGACAATACGAAAATAATAATTAACATTTAAATAATCTAACAGACATTTCACAGTTTTATAATTTGGTGTTTTCATAACAAACAGGACAAAACAAATTTATAAATAAATAATTATTTCATAAAATCACTAATTTTGTATAAGGGACGACAATGGTACATTTTTACACTCTCTAACAAAAACATCATAATTGCTCACATTTTTAATATTACCAGGTAACTTGTTATAAAAAATTATTCCATTATAGGGGAGAGTGGGGCAAGAAGTCACAGGGGCAGGTTGTCACAGGGTCAATTTTAAGGGGTTAGAGTGATAAGGGAAATCTCGTGCGGCTACTGAAGATAACCTTTATTATGTAGACAAACTTTACGAAAAATTGTGTCACTGTAGCAAACCGTCTGTCATCTATGGAACATAAACTTTTTAGGCTAGTCACTCACTGCTTTTTTTTGTTTTTAAATTATGTTTTCTGTTTTGTATTTTTTATCTAGGGTGCTATATTCGATGATTATTATTACGTAGTAGTTTTGGCATTGTTTTTCTAAACCGTTAAATCAATATTATTGCGGCAGGAAAAAAATATTTCACTATAATTAAAAATGGCGCGTTGGGGCTAGTTGTCACAAAGTAAAAGGGGCAAGTAGTCACATCCAATACCTTTTGTGACTACTTGCCCCGATGCTATATTTACATAAGAGTATTCTTCTATATTTAAATAGAAATGGAAAGTGAAGAGGAATTTATAAGGAATGCGGATTAAGAATAAAAAAGGATGGCCAGTTAAAATAAGTTAAACGAATATGCTAACTATTGATAAAAAATCAAACAAATTATACACTTTTCCCCTTTTATTTTAAAAACACTAAAATAAACATTTATTTTTTAACAAACCCTCTCCAACTCTCCACCCTTATACTTAAAAACGCAGGGTTGAATCCCTTACCGAGGTAGCTGATTGATTCCCTTACCGTACTCTTAGCTAGGTGCTAGGTACAGGCACGAAATAACGATTTTAGCAAAGCTGTTCTGTTCTAGGCAAAATGGTGAGCAATTACAAGGCAAAAACCACTAGAGGACGGTATGCTCCAGGAGTGCTCATGCTCATAAAGGCGGTTAGGGTTCTAAAATTTAGAGGCTGCTCCACTCGTTACGCAGCGGAAGCATTTTTAATAAATTACAGAACCTAGCATTGGTACTTCAGTAAAATTAACATAAATGATTCCTATAAGAAAAATATTTTGCCTGTACAAGACTGAGAGCCCCATAAATAATAATTATTATTATAGTAACTAGCCAAATCTTGTAGCTTAAGGTATTTAAATTTTGGTAAATCAAAGTGGTCATAATTAATTTATATCTTGTGACAACTTACCCCATACCAAGTGACAACCTGCCCCTTGATGGGGCATGTTGTCACAAAAATCTTTAACTTTAAAAAAATAAAATAAAAATACTTCTACTAATGCTAGATGAATGAAACTTGTGCCACATGTAGCTAAATGTTTGAAATTAACAATAGTACTTAGAAATTGAAAATGTACCGAAAAAATTAAAAAAAATAAATTGTTAAATTTGTGACAACATGCCCCACTCTCCCCTAATGACTGCTTTTTTTTTTATAAAAAATAGTTGTATGCTTATTAATCTTCAAATAATTATTATTTCTAGTACCATAGTCATAACTGTCTCCAACTTTATGATAGATCTCTAAATTCTTCTTAACAATTTTTAAATTTTCTAGCACATAAAGAGCAGAATCATCATCTCTAATTTTTTAAATAATGGTTTGCAAGACTTTCTGTGCCCAACTTTACAAATAGCTCTAATTATTTTTTTCTGTATTAACAGAGTCTTTTTAGCTTGAGGAGAATTTCCCCATAAAACTAAGCCATACAACCTAGATTGAATGCTACCGTAGTAAATATTTTTCAATTGAGCTTCAGTCAAGTAATTTGATAAATATTTAACTAGATAATAATTACTGTTTAATATTTTATTAATATTATCAACTTGATGGTCCCATTTTAAATTTTTCCTAACAGTTTAGTATTTTTACTTTCATTTAATTTACAACCCCCATAATAAAATGTATAGTTACAAACTAAATTTTTCTTTTTGTTATGAAGTATTAAATATTCAGTCTTTTTTTTTCATTTAGTTTCAAATTATTATTATTAATCCAAGTCTCTAATTGATTCATTGCAATATTAACTTTAGTTTCCATTTCTATATTCGAATTTGCCTTAAACACCATAGTGGCATCATCAGCGTAAAGATAAATATTATCAGCTGAAATATGCTCTGCTAAATCGTTTATAAAACTGGAAAACAATAATGGCCCCAATATGGACCCTTGTGGTACTCCACGGTTTGTAACTCTTAATTTAGAATTATAAACATCACCTCCCTCATCTCTAATGACAGTATAACGTTTACAGTTGTTATTTAGGTAAGAAAAAATCAAGTCTAATGCTTTTCCTCTTAAACCCAATTTAGCTAACTTTTTTATAAGAATAAAGTGATCCACTAAATCAAAAGCCTTAGTTAAATCTATCATTACACATACTGTTTGCAGATTATGGTCTAAATTTTTATAGATAACATTAGTTAATTCATTTACTGCTGTGATTGTTGACCTATTCTTTCTATAACCATGTTGACTATCTGATAATAAATTAAATCGTATTAAAAATGCATATATTATATTATGGAGCACTCTTTCAAAAATTTTAGACAAGATAGGGAGGTTAGAGACAGGACGATAATTATTCATTTCTTTTGGATCCCCTTTTTTTATAGAGAGGACAAAGTTTAGCTATTTTTAAAATATCAGGAAAGATACCCTGACTTAACATTTGATTAACAAAGTAACAGAGTGGTTTCATTATACTAATCCCTATAGATTTTATAAGCTTATCATTGCAAAAATAAACGTCGTAACTAGATTTATTTTTTAGATTATGTATTATGTCTAAAATTTCTTATTCCTAATAATTTGTCATTATTGAACATTTGAAGTGTTTATTTGATGATAATATTAATTAATAACTTATTCGAATAATTGTTTGAGGTTTTTAACAGTAAAACGGTTTATATTGATTGATATTTTAGTTTCTTTATTCTCTACTAGAAAGCGCTAGCGTCTTAATTAGCGGGCTTAAACGGAACTTTTGATTCTCGATAAATATAATACTGAATTACAACCATATTTAAAAATACATGATACATTTGGTTTTATAATACCACATTCACATTAATAAGAATATAATATTGAATTACAACCTTGTTAAAACAGAATAAAATTAACTTGCAACAAGAAAAAAATAAATAACTTTTAAAATAAAATAGTTTGACTGGCAAATAGTAAAAATCTTGCTTTTAGTCCTTTTAATTGTTTTAAAAAAATAAATTACTTAATAATTTTGGTTATTAGTTTAAACCATATAGTTTAAATATGTGTATATACTTTTTATTCCGTATTATACATGTAAAACTGAATTTCGTATTATTTCCTATTATTGAATGATCTTCAATATTAGGAGTAGAGGGTGTAAATAATAATATAATAGAGAAGAGGATGTGAAACTGAATTTCCTATTTCTGAATTCCTAATTCTATTTGGTTTGACTAAAGGCCCTTGCACACTATACGGTCACGACATAACGGCAAGCTGTACAGTACTCCGAGGTGGTGTACTGTACGAAATTCGCTAAATTCATAAAAACCTATGTTAGGTGTGACCGACGGAAATACGACATGTTAAAGAATCAGACTTGTAGAAATCTCAAATCCTGTTACTGATGGATCAATCCGTTTTTTGATACGACTTACCGTTTAGCCACAATATACCTCAGATATGACCAACTCAAATACGACAAGTTATAAAATTGCATCTGAAAGTGTACAGAGTCACCTTCTTCTCCTAGAACCTTGGCTAAGGAAATGGAGGATAAAAATAAACAAACAGAAAAGTGTGCACGTCACCTTTGCATTTCGCCATAGCACTTGTCCTTCATTCAGTCATCCTTAACCAAGCTCTTATTTCTCAATCCGATTCAGTCCGATACCTTGCTCTTATCCTCCGAAGACGTCTTTTACTTGGCAGCAACACACGAAAACAATATCAACTCACGTAACAAGACACTACAAGTTACTGCTTCGCCTTCTGGACTGATGGCCCAAGCTTTCTCTTAATAACGAGCTTAAAATTTATGATGTAGTCTTAATACCAGCTTGGAAGTGTGGGGTAGCACCAAAACCTCCCATGGTCTTCAAATAATCAAATCCAATATCCTAAGAAAAATTACTAGTGCTCCAACCTCATTCTCCACAATGATCTCAAGGTTTCCTTTGTTTGAGATCTATCCATATACCGATATCACACATTCCAGGATTCTTTGTAGATCATCCTAATCCTCTAGTTCATCTCCTCTCTACCCAATATATACCAGACAACCCTCCTCGATGCCTCAAGAGACAATGGCCTAGAGACTTTTATATATATACGTACACATATAAAATCTGTAATTATCCTCCTATCTACAATATCACATACACGAGTGCTTAAAAATGTGGAGACCATACTTATTAACCAAGGTATTGATTAATTCATTAGCTTCTAATTTCACCTTTATATAGTTTTATTATTATTATTAGATTAATTATTTTGATCTATCTATGTAATCCTCTCGCCAAAAAGGCATAGTCAGAGGACTACTTTCTTTTCACATATTGTACAAGGCAAACAGACGATATTAACTGTAACACTCATAACATGTTTATAATCTCGTACTATTACAAAAGCTAAGTTTAAATAATATGTATTTCATTTTAACTTGTTGTGTAGATATTGATTAGGAGTGACCTCCAACTTCACATTTAGTTCTCTTCAAATCCGTTAGAATGCTCTGGGATGTCTGCAACTCCCTTCTATTTATATTTTCCGTACTTCAACAGCAGAAAAAGTTGGCACTTATTTATCCTTTAAATCACCTTCGTGGCGTCAATATTATACATACATTGTTATATAATGTATAATGTTCTTAGGTTATAAATGTTATTGCTATTGTATGTATAAATCAAATAATGACTTGAACGTTGTTTATTGTTATGGTATTTACAATGAACTAGGAAATTCTGGATAGACTGCATTTTTTTTATAATTAATTTTATAAAAACACTAAATAGCATCCTCTAAATTATATTAAGTTATTTACGTTACTAGGCAGCAAATTGGAATTTTGCCAACAAGTTTTTTAAGTTTTAGTTCCGAGCCGAGGGCGAAGACAGGCTAAACAAATTAACTGCAGAGGTGAAGCCGTGTTAGGAAAATTACATTTTGACGGACGAACGAAGCTGAGGCAGGAAAATGTTAATTACCTGCTAAGGTGTAACCGAAGCAAGTAATCTTTAAACGAGTCAGGATTCATGGGCGCACATAGGGGGGGGGGGGGGGGGGCAAGCAGGTGCGCTTATTAAAAGTGTGCTTTCCCCCTTGGAATACTGATCCGTCTCTTTTAAATGTTCCTAAAACACTTGTGAGACTTTTTCAAGTTCAATTAATAAACAATATATGTAAATAAAAACCTTAGGGTAATTGTGTATATTATAATAATTCTGTGTATGTATAGTTGTAGTAGTATGTAGTTATATTATTTAGTAAATATAAAAAGTGCCGAAGTTTATAGATAAATAATATTAATATTGAATAAAGGTTAAGAGAAGGAGCAAGTTATTTTAGTACATAAATATAAAACCGGATAAACAATTCATTCTTTCAGTATTCTTCTTGTCTAAGTCTATCAAATTCTATCTTCTTGATTCCCTAAGGACACAGGACACCCTATATTCATTATATTAACACTCTCTTATCAATTCTATCACTATCGACTAATCTTCTCTAAGTTTCAATTTTATGCAGAATTACGCATTGAATTCTAGGAGTTTTCGTTGGAGGGAGGGACGATGATACTACATTCGCACGAGTAGTACTAAATATAAGTCCAAGTAATCAGTCCTATTTGATCCGCTTTTGCCCGGTGACAGCGGGCCCTCAAATCCATTTTAATTTTTATATAGGTAAATAATCCCACCTTTTTTTTTCTTATTTTTTGCTCATCAATTTTCTTTGGCGAGGGGCTCCCAATGCTCAAGCACTGATTTGCATGTGTTTTGAAGTTACGATAATATACAAAGAAAAAGAGACAAAAAAAAAGTTACTTTTGCTCCCCCCTAAATTTTTGTCTATGGGAGCCCATGTCAGGAATGTTTCCTTTGCTGCATAGTTACATACAATATTTTATCTACTAACGGCAGAAAAATTACACCAATGACATTTTTTTAAATAACATATAATTTTACCATTTAATAATTACAAATATTTTTTTTTATTAATAGCTTTTTTTATCTCAATTTTTAGTTATTTTTTTAATAATCACTGTAAAATAATAAAATTTGTTTTATTATTATAATTTTTAAAGGTATTATCAAAGAAGATATACATATTTAGCAGAGTATTACACTTAGATAATATATAAAAATGAACAATGTGGGAGAGTTCATAACCTGCGATCTAGTAACCTTTTCTTAAAATTTAGCTGCCTGTTTGTTATTTTGCAGACACTTAGAACTTTTGCTGACACTTTATTATTTTGTTGCGTGTTTTTTTGAAATGTTACAAAAGAATAAAGAAAAATGTCATTTTGCAGATTGACAAACAGTAAAACAATGCTTAATTTTGCTGCCGAGAGTAGATAACATAATATAATACGGTGATACAGTGCATATAAAATTTGAGTAGAATTGGCAAAATATTAAAATATAGTAAAATTCTTGACATTTTCTTTGAATTTTTAAAATTTAGATAAGGGGAGTTCGATTCTTTACTACTGAGCAAGAAAGGATACAGCTATAGTTTTCATAAAGTTATTATGAAAATCAGAAAGTACAAATGTTGATAGAAAATAATTATTTAGTGTATCTATAGGACGAAATGGCAAGTGACAGTTTTAATCTAAATTTAAATCGGTGTAAAAGATTTTATCTATATTTTATTTTCCAATTTATTTGTACAACTCACCACCTGATGTAACGTGTAACGCCGTTAACTCTTTTGATAGTCAAGGGATTGGGAGTGAAGAATAATTACTACAATTGTTTAATATACTGAAATGTAATCTATGCAGTTATTAAAGTAAAAATACATATAATAATAAAAAAAGAATCAGTAAAAAATACGATTAGTTTTAAAAATGCATTTGAAGCAGAGCTGATACAAACTACAAACAATAAATAGTATATTATGTTACAAGGCTGTGAAGTGAGTTTTTTCTTTACCGCGGCAATTACATTTACTGTCGAGCGAAGCGAGACAGTAAATATTGCCAATCACTAATCAATATATAATAATAACAAATATTAGTACATACTTAAGACTTAAAAAAAGAAACTTTAAAATGAGGTTACACTATAAGAAAAGATAAATAAAACGCATTGACATCTAGCGGATTTTTATCGTACTAGAAGCATTTCTACAAAGACTGCAGCACTACTAACGGAAGTTTTGACAACTACCCGCCGTAAAGAAAAAATCTTTTAGTGCCTAGGACGTAAAAGATTTTTTCTTTACAGCTAGGAGTAATGAAAAGATTTTTTAAGTCCACGTAATGAAAAAATGGATTTTAGCTATGTTTTTTAGGCTCTAAAGTTACTATTTCACAGCTTACCACGGAAAAAATAATTTATGTCCAAAATTAAGATTTTTTTAGTTACTAAAATACTAAATTTAAATCAAATTATAATTATTATTAACTACGGGAAACAGACAGTGAAAAATACACTCCAGCGCCGGGATTTGAACCACGGGCCTCTATATTTCCAGTATAGCTCTCTTCCATCTAAGCTACGCAGGAGAATGATTTTTCACTACCGTAATCGATAACTAGTCCCGAATCCAAGCTTTCAATATTCATATACATTTAGACAGTCAATATTTATGACATTAGAACTAAACCAAGAATTAACGCTTATAATTATAAAGTACTCAATTAGTACCTGTACCTTGTACAATCAATTCGAAATTCAATTTTTAAGTTTTTGGTAGTTTTCATACTACGGAAAGTTAAATTTTTAATTTAAATCAAATTATAATTATTATTAACTACGGGAAACAGACAGTGAAAAATACACTCCAGCGCCGGGATTTGAACCACGGGCCTCTATATTTTTTAAATTTTCTAGAGTGTATTTTTCACTGTCTGTTTCCCGTAGTTAATAATAATTATAATTTGATTTAAATTAAAAATTTAACTTTCCGTAGTATGAAAACTACCAAAAACTTATAAATTGAATTTAAAATACTAAACTACACTGCTAAGAAAAACCTTATTAGTGGATAACTTACTCAAGTGTAGTAGCAAAATCCTTATTCATTAATTATACAAATTAACTACAGAAATAACTTAACTATTGAACTTGTGCACCTCATCCTCATCCTCACAATATTTGACTATACTACCGATGAGACAGAATAAATTCACACTAATATCTATCTGAAAAAGCAAAATGTAGGTTTCTTTTCTTCTTGCTGAACAAGTTCATCACTTTTTCCTCGAAACCAGGTGACATAGCTCTTTTCCTGTGGACACTGAGAAGGCACAAGCTTGACAGACGGTCCTCTCCAACAGTACTTCTCAGCCATGTCTTTACTCAACGCAGTGTGCTGAAGGAACGCTCTACGTTCATGTTGTGGGGGGGATAGTTAGGTTGTTCTTCACTCATACCAATATGGGTGAAGAATTCCACATTTGAAAGGTATTTCTGAACTTTTTTCAAATCTTGTTCCAAGTGACATGATTATAAAATCCATGTATGGAAAGTAAATTGCCATTCTATAATATTGTTCTGGTGATGAAGACTGAACACTGCATCTGTTTGTTTGCCTTACTTTACAGCCAATCTTGGAATTTTCATTTCAATTTCAAGTTCCTTACAATCTTGTTTCACTAATTCTTTGTGCTTTTAAAAATTGGCTAGCAGGTCAGTGGTGATATATCTGTAGACTGTGCGAAGACGAAGATCCATATCAGAATATTGGAGTTTGTTCACTATTGGTTCTAAATATGTCGAATATCTCGATATAATGTAATGACAAATAATAAATGTAGTTGATGATGTTACGCTATCTAGCTGGCTAGCATGGGATTTAGTGTCGTGATTGACCTCACAGTTATTTCCAAGATGATTCAGACTATTCTTGATTGACAAGAAATTTCTTTGAATAGTCTGATGGATTTATATTTGTGTGACCATCTCGTTTCACAGAACATCGGTATATTAGGTATTGTTTTCCTAAGCAATACACTTTTTCTAAAGAACCTAATGACCTGTTTTATCGTTCCTACTGTGTTACGATTTTCCTGGACACTGTTAAGGTCATTGGCAACTAAATTAATTCCATGCGATGCACAGTGGTAATAAACAGCTCTAGGATACTTTTCTCTAATCCTAGCCTGGACACCACGTTCATGTCCTGCCATTGTCGAGCAGCCATCAAAGCCCAAGCCAATCAATTTATTCATATCTATGCCCAAATTTTCAACAAATTATAAAATAGATGAAGAAATTCCCTCTGCATCCAATGTAGATAGCTTAGTAGACCCTAAAAATTCTTCTTTTACTGTAAAGTTCGATTTATCATCTACAAATCGAACTCCCACCGACAGTTGTTCTTTTCCAATTATGTGAGCCGTTTAGTCAGCTAATAGAGAAAATGCTGGTGATCTATCTCACCAATTTCCTGTTGTATCACAGAGCACGATGTAGTAATTAATTCGGTTGTATTCTGTGTGATGTATATTTTGCTTTTCCACCATGGTTTTCAAAATGATTCTGCAACAATTTGTCACCTGAATAAAAGCAAATCTTGAAAATTCTCTTCACTTGACTTGTTTCCTCTAATGGATATGTCATGAGCACCACAAAATATTAAAGTTTCAAGAATGGGTTTTTGTTTTTTTGCGATTATTATTAACAAGCTCAGTGATCCTCATATAAACTAAAACATTAATTTCAATAAACTAAAACATTATCTTATATAAACTAAAACATTTACTTAATGTAGCGGTTAAGAACCTATTAAAAAAAGCCTATAATACGAATAATGATAATAAACACAATTTAAAAATGTTAACATAAAAATAAAATTGTTCTTTAAGGCCCAATGCACACAGAACAGATGTCAGCGCGGCGCATAAGAAAGGATTAGGCGATAATACGCTTCATTCGAATGTTGACGCTACACTGAACTCAAGGAAAGTCGAAGTAGTATGGGTATTGTTTACATCCAGGTTCCAAAGTGTGTTTATGCGGAAACAAACATAATATTTATTTATCTTTAACCCTTCGAACAACAAACTATATTATTCAATATTTGTTTATATTTTTATTGTGAACTGCATGATATGTATACAATAAATATATTTAAAGTAAGCTAATAAAAATGATTATTTGTTAAAATGTAAATACATATGAGGATTTTTAAATTTATTTGAACTTGTTTTTTCTTTATAAACAACAATTTTTCAGCAAAAAGGACAAATTAATAGAATAATCAATACTCGATTTAAAGAGCAGTAGTATGAGATTTAGCTGCCTGAATCAGAAATTAAATCCGTCAACAAATGCGGACGTCATAAGAGCTCAATGTTGAAAATTAAAAACAAAAAATGATCAAATTTACTCTATATAAGGTAGAACCAATGGACGTAAGACAAAAAGTCATGGAACCAAAGTTGTAGATCTATTAAAATCAGTTACCGCTGGTGAAATCTGCTTTTCGATACGACCTACTGTTAAACCGCAATAAGCCTCTGAAAAAAATTTGAAAGTTGCGTCCACCATCTTTTATAATAGCTGATATAAATATATATCATGTAATCCTGACTAAAACTATTTTTTTGTAGTCGTCCGCCATATTGGCCACCTTAAATTTCAAAAAAAAAAAAAAAAAAAAAAAAAAAAAAATAGAGAGTTGACACACATACTGAGATGCACCTGTGTGCCGAAATTCGTGTAAATCGATCACCAACTGGTATAATTATTATATGTAACCATTGTTTATCTAATTTAAAATTGTTCAAAATAAAGAAATATTTTAAAATAATAAACAAGACTCAGAGATTAAATCAAAAATATGTACTTCTTTAAAGAAAACGAAAACTTCCTAAAGTAAAAATAAGGTAAAACATACCAATTTCCTTACATTTATCTCAAAATATTAAAATGACCTTATGAATTCTACAAAGTAATAAGAACATCGTTACTCTGTTAAAAATTGACACGATGAAAGCATAAGAATCTTTGTTTATATATTGTATATTAAAAAGGAGGCAAGGGAATTGGCCTAAGCAGCTGACTTTCTCTGGGCTTCAATGGGCACCCTTAGCTCTGCCCATTTAATTTTCTGACACTTGCAGCATTTCTATTGTGCAAAGCATTTCCTATTATCGTTTTCTTTATCATTTAATGATAAAATTTCAATTTTTAAAGCTGCTCAGTGGGGAGAAGGGTGGTCAATTTTACTAAATAATTCATTAATTATTTTATTTGTCAATTTTTTTTTTTAATGAGGATTGATTTCAGTAATTTTAGTAGGTATTTAATCAGTATTTTCATATAATTAGTCGGTAAAGTCAGTATAAATTTGGCCTTACAACCAGTTTGCAGCCCTGGTTTAAGGGCCAGTTATCGCTACACAAACACATAAACTTTTAAAATCCAAAGTTTCTAAAATGAAGAACTAACTTACACTTCTTCAAAAACTATTGATACGTTTATATTCCAAACTCGCGTATTTAGGATGTACAGGCAGGGTTGGAAAAAACCCGGGTTTTATGGAAAATGCCCAACCCCCCTGGGTTTTTTTAATAAAACCCGGGTTTTTATGGGGTTATTTGGGTTTTATAAAATAGTTATTTTTAACATTGAAAAATGTGTAAATGTAACAAATCTTATTAAAATGACAAATTGTGTCTAGTAAACCCTATAAATAAGCATTTAAGTATTAGGTTTTTTCTACGAAATAATAATAATCTGACCAAATACCACTTGTGTGGTAAAAAAACACCCCGCCAAGTCTGTGGTCCAAAAAAGTTGTGAAATCAACTTTCTGTCCCGCCAAGTGATGTTGGCACTTTCTCATGACCCAACACTGTCAACTTAGATACTTATCACAACTTCTTCTCCTTGGCGGTGTGCCTGCAGTACTACCCAAAGTTAACTGGTTGTACTACACGCATCCTCTGCAAAGAAAGTAGTAGTTGCATTGGGTCATTCCTCGAAAGCTTAATTTGTATATTACTTATTTCTATTTGATTTGCTTTTTGATAATGGGAAAGATTTACAGCAATGATCATTGTGGCATCGAGAAGAGCCTTCAACAACACTGTTACAAGGCTTTCCTCACACCGCCAAGGAGAAGAAGCTGATAAATATCTAAGTTGACAGTGTTGGGTCATGAGAAAGTGCCAACATCACTTGGCGGGACAGAAAGTTGATTTCACAACTTTTTTGGACCACAGACTTGGCGGGGTGTTTTTTTACCACACAAGTGGTTTTTGGTCAAATTTCATGACTTTTTGTACGGTTTCTCGCTCCACATTCAGCGTAGCAATAAGTTTATTAATTGTAGGGGGGATGAATGGGGGGGGGGGGGGGAATGCACTAGGGCCCTAGACGAATCCAAAAAGCCCTCATTCATTAAAATCGGTTCAGTCTTTAGGCTGTAGGTGCGTCAATGTAAAATGAAGGAAGAATAAGAATAAGAATAAGAAGTCATCAAAACTACCATTTTCAAAGCTATTTTTCTCTACTTCTACTTGACCGATATTGACATTTTTTTATTTTTATTTTGATCTACAGGACACGGCCTTCAAAGATATTAAAAATTATTTCGGTAGCTTGTATGTATTCCACGCTGCAGACCCTCAAAAACCCTAGTTTGTCACCTACAGTATTATACACTGGCAGCTTTTGTGAAATTTTGACTTTTTGACTTGGCGGGGCGGAACGCTGCCGCGTTCCTAAATAATAATAATAATTAAAATCGGTCTGAGACAACTCAGACAAACTTTCTCATAAACGAGTCCTTAATTACTCAGCCCATTTATTAGCTTTCGTATGAACATTTAATTATTATGATACATTTCATCAAAATATATCATACAAATAACTTCTCCTGGGCGGGGAATCGAACCCGGGCTCTCTCCGTCCGTGTTTTAAGCTATTTTCTCAGGAACGAAATTTTTTCTAGGAAAACGGATTATATCCTTAGATTTGTATTTAAAATGGACTACATTTCGAATTTTTTAAATTAAAATCGTTGGAACCATTTTCGAGATATAATTTTTTCCACGTTTTTTTTGAGTTTTTTTTTAACACCCTCCAATTTGGAGCTAAAATTTTCTCCAGACAGCCGAAATAAAAATTATAATGGACCCTAAACCAAACGATAAATGGTCAACCTGCGATCAATTTCCCACAATATTTAAATTATATTGAAATAGGAAATTTACCCCAATTTTAAACTTTTACACAGCAAACGGTTCGCAAACGATGCCTGCGCGGTTTGGAACAGTTTGGAGGACGGTACGAAACACTGCCACAAATCGAGTTGGAAGAGTTTTTATCCATTGCGCATGCCCGTGACGATCCCGCGGATGGTACACTGCTTGGTTGGAACAAACCTAATATTATGATAATTTGCAGTTGTAGTTAATTAATCAGCCTCACTTTTGTGGAGAACGGGTCTGTAGATACGCTGGAGGTTTCCTCCACTCCAAAATCATCATGATCGTCCGCGGAATCCGACTCGTCCTGAGGATCTCCTATATTTTCAGTTTTCTTCAGAACTAAAACATTTTAAACAAAATACTTGTTAGAAAAAAATAAACAAGGAAAAAAGATATAATTTAACAATGTTATAGGCTATTCGTGCGAATGTTTAGTTGGATCACTCGTCATTTACTTTCAGGGCCGCCGACAGGGGGGGGGGGGGGGGGGGCAAGGGGGGCAAATGCCCAGGGGCCCGGGTCTCTAGGGGGCCCGGGCCTCCGGGGGGCGGCTCTGGTTTTTTACAATCAAAAAAGGCAAGATGGATATTGTAATTAGTGGCATAACTATGGGCCCGAATCGGGGTGGACCCCGGTACCAAGGGGCCCCCAAATCCAAATAAACATGAAATTACTATATATTTGTACCAATGTCGGTAGGGGCCCCTTTAGAGCATAATAAAATTTAACTTAAAATTATACTTCTATACTATTGCAAAGGGGACCCCATTCAGTTCTGAATGCAAATGTTTATTTCTTTTATTTTCTCATTAATTTTTTTTGGCGTGGGGCCCCTATGCCCTAGCTAAGTTTGGGAGGGACAGGCTCGGGCCCCCTTGAGCCCCGTGCTTCTAGGGGAGGCTCTGGATTTTTAACAACTAAAAAGGCAAGATGAATATTGTTATTAGTGACATAACTATAATAGGCCCGAATTGCGGGTGGGCCCCGGAGCCAAGGGGTCCCCAAATCTAAAAAAAAAAAAAACATGAAACTACTATCTTTGTACCAATGTCGGTAGAGGCCCCTTGAGAGCATAATAAAATCTAACTTGGAATTATACTTCTATACTATTGTAAGGGGACACCATTCAGTTCTGAACGCAAATGTTTTTTTGGTTTTTTTTCTTAAGATTTTTTTTTTTTTGCGACGGCCCCTAATGACCTAGCTAAGTTTGGGAGGAAAAGTTGATTCACGCAATGGAAATTAAACAGACACAAATACAAACTTAACCAGCAGTACATATGTATTTGAAATTCGTCCCCACCAAACATCTTTTTTTTAGGACAAACTTGCCCTCAGAAATTCTTAAAACTCATCTTTTTGCTCTTAAATTTTAAAAAATTTTCCGGGGGAAGACCCGGACCCCCCCGCCGTTATTTGTTCAAAGGGGCCCAGATGCTAAGTTCATCACTAATTGTGAAGAACATAAAATTATTCCAAATGTGTCATAAGTATGGAAGTTTGAACTTTAGTGTTTCATTTAGTTATGTACTTAGATTTTTATCTTATTCAATATGGTTGATGTTGATTTATAGGAGAGAAACTGACAGACAAATCATATTGGCATACTGATATTAATTTTTTTTCCTAGTAATGCAACTTTTGTATAAAAAGAAGATCATTTTGATTTGTTTTTTCTTAATCTCACTATTTTAGCAAACAATTTATATTATGTTTTATTTTATATAATCTATTTTACAAAGTGTAAAAGAAGGTTTTTTAATGATACCAGCTACAAAACTACTCAATTATTTTTTGTTTTTTTTTAGCCCATCTTAGTTTAACATCAAAATTTGTCCCCACCAAACATCTTTTCCTCTAAGGCCAAAGTTGCCCTCAGAAATCTTTAAAACTCATATTTTGGTTAGAGGTGGTTAGAGGTGGTTAGAGGTGGTTAGAGGTGGTTTTAATCCCCCGGACCCCCCCCCCCCCCCTTATTTGTTCAAAGGGGCCCAGGTGCTAACTTGCCCAGGGGCCCGGAAATCCTCTCAGCGGCCCTGTTTACTTTGTTAATCGCGTCGCCACTCGTGGCACTCGGGCGGGGAGCGTTTTGTGGGACGAGTCAAAGGTTTGTATCGAGGCAAACAGCGAGTGTGCTAACGGTCTGCATTATGGGGACGAACGGACGAATGCCAGTGGCGAGGGCCGTCGAGTCGTGAGCGCAGACGTGTATCACCGCCAGCAAAAGTAGAGCTAAAGAGTTAAATGGGATCTTTCATACGAGTGGGTGGTAGTGGCGCCACTTGGTTTCCACTCACGGCCACCGCCGGCAACAGTAAGCCTGCAGAGTTAAATGGGATCTTTCATACGAGTGGGTGGTAGTCGCTCCACTTGGTTTCCACTCACGTCGGCCACCGCCGGCAACAGTAGGCCTGCAGAGTTACATGGGATCTTTCACACCAGTGGATGGTAGCGGTGCCACTTGGTGTCCACTTAACCACCTCATTATTAACTACGGGAAACAGACAGAGAAAAATACACTCCAGCGCCGGGATTTGAACCACGGGCCTCTATATTTCCAGTATAGCGCTCTACCATTTAAGCTACGCAGGAGAATGATTTTCTCTGACGTTAATGATACCTTGTCCCGAATTTAAGCTTTCAATTTTCCACAAATCTTAGAAGTCAACATTAATGACATAGAACTCGACCGAGAAATAACGCTTATAATTATAAAGTACCCAATTAGTACCTGTACCTAGTACAATCAATTAGAAATTCATATTTTACGATTTTGGTAGTATTCATACTACGGAAAGATTAAATTTTAATTTAAATCAAATTATAATTATTATTAACTACGGGAAACAAACAGAGAAAAATACACGCGAGTTGGTAGCGCTCTACCAACTCTAGTTCTAAGTCATTAATGTTAACTTCTAAGATTTGTGGAAAATTGAAAGCTTAAATTCGGGACAAGGTATCATCAGCTTAGTTGGTAGAGCGCTGTACTGGAAATATAGAGGCCCGTGGTTCAAATCCCGGCGCTGGAGTGTATTTTTCTCTGTCTGTTTCCCGTAGTTAATAATTATAAGTAATTTGATTTAAATTAAAAGAGTATTATTATTAATTTTTTTTTAAATTATTATTAATATTATTACGAGTATTATTATTTAATATTTTAATCATAAATATTGGCCTAAATGGGTGTTCTGCTTTTGAGGTAGCCGAGCCCTTTAGGGGAGGTCTGGGTACCCCCGGCAGCAGCCGTACCTGCCGCCCCCTCTCGACGGGCCTGGCTACCCCGTCAGTGAATATATAAAACATGTATACAGGGCGTATCAATTTGAGATGGACATAGAAAAATAGTTGTTCGTGAAGTCTCACGTAAAAAGGGTTTCGTTGGTATCCTTAACATAAAACTAGTTATATTAAGGAGGGGGGGGGGGGGAGACGCAAATGTTTGATGCTTTTTGGTAAAAGGCATGGAAAATTAAACAATTAACACGTGATATACATTTTTGTAATCTACTCTTAAATACCTTTAATTTGTTACCTATACAAAATTTTTAAAAAAATGTTCTTTTTTGTGGTAGGAATAATCCGCCATATTGGATTCCCACTTAATCAGTTAAAATTGCTATTCTAATTTTTCCTATGGTCCAGAAGACCAAGACCGCTTGGCATATTTTTTATACTTCAAGTAACTGCAGAAAATGAAAACATTTTCACGTGTTACAGAGGAAGAGGTTCCTGGTTCAATCCCCCGGGGGGTCACAATGTTTTTTAACGTAATAACGAAAAAAATATTCATTGGTCCACCATAGGGTATAAGCGTGAATTATTTCAAAATTTTAAGAATAGCCGTTATAGGGTAGTTGGTGGGGGGACATTTGTATTTTTGTATATTTCGATTTATAAATACAATAAAAAATAAAACTTAATTTTTTTTTTTATATTTTTGTAATCTACTCTTCAATACCTTTCATTTGATACCTCACTCAAAATTTTAAAAAAATATTTTTTTTCCCGTGACATCAATCAACCGCCATCTTGGATTCCCGGATAATCCAACCAAGTTGCTATTCTTATTTTTTCTTTGGCCCATCACCGCACATTTTGCATATTTGTCTATATTTTTAGTAAGAGCGGAAATACGATTTTAGGGGGGAGGGAGACACGCAAAATGTCGATGGTTTTTGACAAAATGGCGCCGAAAATTAAACACTTTCCCTAAGTGGTATATATATTTGTAATCTACTCTTCAATACCTTTCATTTAATACCCCACACAAAATTAAAAAAAAAAAAAAAAAATGTCGAGTGACATGAATTATCCACCATCTTGGACATATACAGGATGCAAGAGGGTTGTTTTTCTTTAGAAATGAGCGGAGAGAAAATTCTAGAGCAAAAAAAAAAAAAAAAAAACAGTTGTGGACAATTTAATTTGATTTGATAGTACATAATTATTAATTAGACTCATGTGAAAGGGATAGTTACAAGCCTGAAGAAGCCCGAAAAAGTAGGGTCAAGAAATTACTGAAATGAAGAAGATGATACGGTCGAAAATCGCTTGGTGGCTCAATTTTGCATGATTTAAACACTTGAGAGAGTATATTCCTTTGTCAGTACAGTAAATCTGTATGATTTAAGCGTTTGAGAAGTTATATATGTATGATTTGTTCATTGGAGATTTAATATCCCTTTGTCAAAAAAATAGGTTGGAGTGAGGCCCTGCCATCTTTTCTATAAACCACCTCATATTCTTCAGCTTTACCAATTACTTAATGCTCATTAAAAAGTAAGTATTATAAATACCTTTTATTTGTGTAGGTAATAAAGTTGGTTGAAGGGTAGGAAGAGAAACAAGAAAAAATGCACGCACGGACCGGGTTGTAATGGCGAACTGAAGGAGATGGAACTTCTTGGTCTTGGAGAGTGTTAGTAAGATTGTCTATCCCCTCTATTACAATACCTTGACTTCCACCACCCTTTTCCCTTTATAAAACAAGATCTCTCGATTAGACACAACAATTTTAACTTCCCGTTTCTCCTACTTGAATCTAAGTTTTTTTGCGACAACTGAATTTTATTCCTACTCCACCACATTAGACTAATACTTTATAATTAGGTACATGAAACACAAATAGCTTCATCTAGTTACACTGCGTTCCAAATTGCAATAACTATAAATAAAAATGGACTGCGTTCCGAAAAAAAAACTATCATTAATAGTAATTAAATTACTATAAATTATGAATTTATTTGATTATTTTTTTTCGTTTGCAAGATTTTTGTAATTTAATAATTTTTATTAAATGTAAAATTATAAAACATAGACAATTCGGAAAATTATTCGAAAAATCGTTATAAAGTCATGAAAAGTCTATATAATAATTATTAGCTTTAATATTTATAAAATATGCATTTTTTGATAAATTTATGAATATAATAATTTAATTAGAGTGTTTCAATATTTATAAAATAGTCTTTATATTTTTATTTACCAATTAAAAATTCTAGTTGCAAATTCGACACTAACTTGACGACTAACAAATTGCCACGTATTTAATGTTGACGCCATTTTAGATCGAAAGTTGATATCTTTTACGCTTAAATTTGTTTATTTCTTAATTTAAATGACTATATTGACTATTTAAACATACATGGATGAATCATTAGATTTGGATGAGAAAGGTAAGAATACAATTATTCATTTCTACTTGACAACTTTATTGTAAAGAACAAAATTATATCGGCCTACTTCATGACCTACTTTTGTATTCATATGTCGAGTTTTCATTTCATCTCAAATATGTTTGAAACTTATAACTCTTTGTCTAATAATCAGTTAATAAAGAATTAATTCTTCAAAAAAATAATATTTTTAAGAATTATATAACACGCTTGCTAACACCTTTTTTTGAAAATGAAGCTTTCAAAGATGTTTTGAGCCACTTTCTTGCATAAAATATGGACCTTTTTTTATAGACCTTTCAAACTTGGGAGCTAAAATAAATTAAAGAAATGTTTGTCATTGTGAATGAGAATAGCAATGAAGCTAGGCTCAAGAATATTCTTCGTATTTGCAGTAACCTTAGAGCTGTTTCTTAGATCTTGCTCCTTTACCCTGGTTTCCCTCTAAAACATTTTTATTCCGAAAAACTGTGCTCCTAAACATTGCCTGATAATTTCCTCAGAATGATGTGGGATTGTTAGCCCATTATTAGCCGATCTTTCTAGGCATCGGGACCCAATAGTAGTCCAACGTCGACACAACACTCTTGGCTTCCGATTCCGATTAACGAATTATAATTCTTAGAATTATTTAATTATTCATTTTTGTTATGTTCGAGGTGGTTAGAGGTGATTTCAAAATGTGTTGAAAGAATTTAAAACATTTTTTTTCCTACTCATTAAATGTTTCGTATGTAACTTGTTTTCGTTATAGTAGACTTAGACAGACATAAAGTTATATGCAAATTTGTAAATACATTGTATATATATTTTACAGAAATAAACATTACTACTACTACTACTGATGTGGGATTCTAAATCCTTATCTATCTATCTATAATCTATATATATAAAAGTCAACGTATGTGTGTGTGTGTGTATGTTTGTTCTTTATACAAATCTACAGTTTTAGCCCGATTTTGATGAAAATTTGCACACTTGACCTTCAAAGCAAGGAAAAAGTCAAGGTCTACATGAATTTTCGAAATTTAAATTTTGGTACACAGGGGTACGGGGTACAAGTAATGAATACGGGGTCAAATTAATGAATACCCTTCGAGATGCATATCGTTGAAAAGCTCTATAAGAGTACAGTAATTGTTGTTATGTGTAGTTTTGTCATATTTTCATTTAGGAGGGGGGTAAAATGGAAAATATAACTATATCTATGAATAAAAAGAAGAGTATTTATGAGAGAATATCTTTTATACAAATCTACAGTTTTATCCCAATTTGATGCATTTTTCTTCCAAACAAGGTGAAGGTCACTGCCTACATGATTTTCCGAAATTAAAATTTTGGTACACAGAGGTAAGGGGTACAAATGTCAAAGTAATGGATACCCTTCATGATGCATATCGTTGGAAAGCTCTTTAAGAGTACATTAATTGTTGTTAAGTACGTTTTTGTCATATTTTCATTTAGGAGGGGGGTAAAATGGGAATGTATATCTATATCTATAAAAGTCAACGTTTGTGCGAATGTGTTTATGTTCTTTATACAAATCAACAGTTTTAATTCGATCTCGATGAAAATTTGCTCACTTGACGTTCAAAGCAAGGGGAAGATCTCTGTCTACATAAATGTTCGAAATTAAATTTTTGGTACACAGGGGTACGGGGTACAAATGTCAAAGTTGAAAACCCTTCATGATGCATACTGTTGAAAAGCTCATTAAGAGTACAGTAATTGTTTTTACGTGCATTTAGGGGGGCAAATGGAAAAATATATCTAAAAGTCAACGTATGTGTGTATGTTCTTTATACAAATCCATAGTTTTAGTCCGATCTCGATCAAAAAATGCACACTTGACCTTCAAAGGAAGAAAAAATCAGTGTCTACATGAATTTTCGAAATTTAAATTTTGGTACACAGGGAACAGGGTACAATAATGAATACGGGGTAAAAGGACTGAATACCCTTTATGATGGGTATAGTTGAAAAGCTCTTTAAGATTACATTAATTGTTGTTATGTACAGTTTTGTCATATGTATTTTCATTTAGGAGGGGGTAAAATGGAAAAATATAGCCATTTCTTATAAACAAATTAGAGTGTCAGTATGAGGGTATGTCTTTTATACAAATCTACAGTTTTATCCCAATTGATGAATATTTACTCACTTTCCCTTCAAAGCAAGGGGGAGGTCCCTGTCTACACGAATTTTCGAAATTTAAATTTTGGTACAAAGGGGTACGGTGTAAAAATGTCAAAGTAATGGATTCCCATTTGGTGTATGTTCTTTATACAAATCGACAGTTTTAGTTCGATGTCGATAAAAATTTGCCCACTTGAACTTCAAAGCAAGGGGAAAATGACAGCCTACATGAATTTTGGAAATTTAAATTTGGTACACAGGGGTATGGTACAATTAATGGATACGGGGTCAATGTAATAAAAACCATTGATGATGCAAAAGCTCTTTAAGAGTAGAGTAATAGTTTTTATGTATTGTTTTGTCATATTTTACTTTAGGGGGGGGGGGGGGGGGGATTTACGATATTTTAAAATTAGCTTATCAAAGAGGAGAGGGTATAGAAATAGGTGGGAGAGAAAGAATCTAGATATTCTTGCATAGTTTATATGTTTATATGTTAAATTAAAATAATTTATATGTTTGATTATGGTTGTTTATAAACTTATCAAATTATAATAACACTCCGTAGCGAAGCACGGGTACCCAGCTAGTAGACGATAAAATTAGATGTCTCCTTTTTCCATAAAAAGTATAAGCTTGATAATTAAAAACAGTAGACCACCACAAAGTGATGTATTTTTAAGATTAAGTTTATATATAATATATATATATGTATATATATATATTTTTTTATATATATATATATATATATATATATATATATATATATATAAGGTACACAATTTGTGTAGTAAGAAACACCAAGGGATGTGCCACGCAAGCGTGACACATAGGTACTGTTCCAACATTAGACTATGTGTCACAAAGATGTTGGCTCGGCAATACGCCATGTCATGAGGCAATACGACTCATCGGGTGCCCGACTATGCCCACCCAACTCTGGACCTATACCAGACCAAGAAGATCAGATTGCCAACATCTTTGTGACATAGTCTAATGTTGGAACAGTTCCTATGTGTCACGCTTGCGTGGCACATCCCTTGGTGTTTCTCACTACACAAATTGTGTACCTTATTGCAGTGTGCAAAAACACGGTATTACATTGCTGATTTGTTTTGCCAGCCAAGCAAGAATGGCGGTGTGAGAGCACGCTCGTCTCTGATAAAACCCTATATCTGATCTTCTTGATTTGGTATAGGTCCAGAGTTGGGTGGGCATCGTCGGGCCCCTGATGAGTCGGACGCTACGAAACAATGCAGGACATGGCGTATTGCCGAGCCAACATCTTTGTGACATTCCTATAAAAGTATTAAACTTTTAGTAGCACTCAAACATACTACAAACTTAACACACACACAAAAATACAAACTTAAACTTACAAATATATCACTTTGTGGTGGTCTACCGTTTTTAATTATCAATCTTATACTTTTTATGGAGAAAGGAGACATCTAATGTTATCGTCTATAATGATTTAGAATCCCACATCATTCTGAGGAAATTACCAGGGAATATTTATTAACACAGTTTCCCGGGATAAAATGTTCTAGGGGGAAACCTGGGTAATGGAGCAAGATCTAGGAAACAAGCACTAAGCTTATTGCAAGGCCAATAACCTCAACAAAAGTTAGCAAGTCAAGGGGGGGGGGGGTGTTGAGAAAATTTAGAAAGAAGTGAAATTTGTTTATTTTTAATAACAATAATAATAATAAAACTTTATTGAATAAACATATAAATATAAATAAATTACATAAATAAATATAAATAATTTTCGGGTGACTAATACTTCCAGTTTCGAGCTTCTAATAAGCTCTTTCCTTGGGGAAATAATAGTAATTTAGAGCATTAGTTTATGTTTATGTGACAACTGGTAAGAGTTAGGGAAAACAGTTTCAACAAAAACCCTTGACACATTTATTTTTTTAAAAAAATATATGTAGTCAAGGGACTTTTGAGGTCACTGATTCATATAATTTCAAGTGAAAAAAAAAAAAAAAAAAAAAAAAATGACGGGAAAAGCTTAAATTCTATATCAAAATTATCATAAATATATAAAATGGAAATTAAAATATATGTCTAAGGGTTTTTTGGGTTACTGATAACGAATTCGAGGTCAAAAAGATAAGAAAACTAAAAGGTGGTGGAAGGCTTAAATTCTAAATCAAATTCGTGATAAAACTTACTTAAATAAAAGCTATACACGTATCTAAAGGTGATTAAGGTCTCTATGAACTTGAGGTCAAAATAATAAAGATAAAAAAATTATAAAAAATAGTTATTAAAAATTTTATTAGGAAATAGTTTAATATATTTATGAAACAAAAACTACCTATGTGAATAAGGTTGATTTTAGGTAGGTAATAATATCTTCTAAAATAAATAAAATATTAAAAAAAAACATTAAAATGAAAGATGAAGAAATTTAAACGTACTTGTTTCATTGCGCATGCGCGTTTCATAATTCCTCTTTTTTTTCGCCCTAATACGGTAAAAAAGAAGAATTCGTCACCTTAAAGGCCCCCATACGGTTTCCCCCATAAGGCCCGAAAACGGTTCCGACGATTTTGATTAAAAAATTCTAAAATGTAGTCCATTTAAATACATAAGCCGTTTTCCCAGGAAAAAGGCGTTAAACGCGGACGGAGAGAGGCCGGGTTCGATTCTCCTAAATGATCTTTCCGTCTCCGCAATAGTTACTGTTAAAGGGCAGAAAATACGTATTGCTATGCATACGCTATGAAAGAGATTAGCAATTCTCTGATCGGTAAGGGTATTAAGAAGTTCCTGAGGATTTAAGTCGTCTTAGAAGTTGGAAGATTGGATACATTTCATGTGATCCACTTCCAAAAGAAGCTCTTTTTTATCAACATCTGTGTGGTATTATAGTTGAGACCATTTTCCAATCATGTCATGTATTTCATATTTTTTCAACTTTGGATCCGTCGAAATAAAACTGAACAAATCATTGATTTTGTCGACTGCTTGGCATCGATTACTCAAGTTTCCAATCACACTGTCAATTAAAACATAAAAAGCTTCAACTTTGGATCGATTTTCTGGGTCTCTGTGGATTTTTCTTGAGACCCATCGGGATATAGCTTAGTAATTTTTCGCTTCTCTGTCTCGGTACCTGGAAATTCTCTCGCAAACTTAATTACAACTTAAATATTAACTAATATTATTATTTAATTAATATTAATATTATTATTTAATATTTTAATAATAAATATTGGCGTAATTGGGTGTTTGAGGCTTGAGACAGCCGGGCCCTTAAGGGGAGGTCCGGGCCCCCCGGCACCTGCCTTACCTGCCGCCCCCTCTCGACGGGCCTGGATGACTGCCAAGAAGAGATTTTCTGAAAGTTGATCTCTTAGTAGGGAAATAATTGAAAAGTAAGAAAAGAAGCGGAATTGTGCCCTGACTGATCTTCATAGACCTGAAGGCCTTCTCTTGAGAGTTTTAGCATAATATTATGAAATAATAAATGACAGTCCCAATTTCAATCCTGGGATGCAATAATAAACCGAGGAAGGGGGTACTGAAGGTGGCCTCTGCTTTTAAAATAAATTATAAAATATAAAATGAAAGTCAACTTTTAAAACTGTTGCTCCAGTAGACGCAATCATTTTCTATTTAGGGATTTTTATTTTTGCCTATCATTGCATCCAAGGAGTAGGGGGTATAGAAATAAGGGGGGAAGGGCTTTAGGAAATTCTTTGGCATCTAGATATTCTCGCTTAATAAAATAACTTTAATGTTTATTGATGGTATTTTATAAACCAATCAAACTTCAACAAAATGCAATATATATAACACTTCGTAAAGAAGCACGGAAGTCTAGATGTATTATAATATATTGATCAGAAACTGTTTATTTTATTTATTTTATATTTCCACCATACTTTTAACTTTTCCTCACTACTAATAGTAGGAAAAGTATTGTTTTCACCTAAATTTTTTTTTTCGAGATTACAACGGAATTATCCGTTTTAGGTGTTTTTAAGACCTCCTGAGTGGTTTTCAGCATGACGTATGTATGTGTGTGTATGTGTGTTATCATCGTAGCACCCAAGGTATTTACCCTAGAGAGTTGAAACTTGGCAGAAAAATCAGTCCTTACCTGTAGTGGTGCCGCCCGGAAAATCAACTTTTTCCGCCATCTTGAACCCACTTTTCTGAGTCAGCAAAAATTTAAAAAATCGTAATAAATCGAAAATGGTCCTGATCGAGTTGAAATTTGGCACTAATGCACCTCTCTGTATGACAAACAAGCCCACAAAATTTCATTTTGATATTGACCGCCATTTTGAAGTTATCAATTTTTTATTTTTTAAACTTTGACGGTTAATAATACCGAAAGTATAAATAGGTATTTGACACATAGCATATCGTTGGAACCGGAAAAAATTAAGGAACAAATATAAAAAACCCCGATAAATACACCTCTCAGCTGACACAGCTGAGAGGTGTATTTATACGTTGCTCAATGATGAATGATATTAAAATGTAAATGATTATATATACTACGAGTAAAAATGAATTCAGTTACAGCTTGACAATGACCCAAGGTGGGGTTGAAATATAGCAAGAATTGTTTTTAAAAATAAAGAATTAAAAGTTTTTATAAACAACCTACCCATCAGACCATTGGAAAATATATTCTAAAAAATATTATTATGATTTTCCATTTCGACAAATAAAGATAAAGCTGATAAATTAATTTCAAGCTAATAATCAATTACGTAATTACATAATAATTACGATAAAACGTTAAGATAAAACGTAAGACACTTACGCAACAGTGTCACCTTTTTAAGAAACTATTTTCTATCCAACATTCTAATAAAAAAATATTAATTTTCTCTAGAGAAATTGTGTCTTGTGATAATAAAACATTATCACTGATAAAAATAAAATATATTATAAAGTTTCTAAAATATATTATTAAGATATATAGTGGGTAATTAGAATTTAATGAAAAATGATTTAAATGAAATTTGAATAAAATCTTTTTGAGAACCAAAGCTTTTGATTCGGCCAGAAATCAATATCTAGGTAGAACGTAGTACAACCTTCTCCCGCTAGAGTTCAGGCTACTTTACTTTGACGATAGAATTCCAGATATTAACCCAAGAACTTAATAATGTTTAAGATAAAAGGTCAGGGGCATAGCGGACAACCCTGCTGCCCCCGCGGCCTGGGGCAGCAAGGGGGGGTTCGAGAGGGGCCCCTAACCATTATTGCAATGATTTCGTATCACAACTCATTGTAGGCCCCTGTCTCAAGTTCGGCATGAGACTATCTTAAGATAAACCAGAAATACTAGTATGATTTTCGAAAAAAATAAAACAAACCAACTTTCTTGCGTTGAAGCCAACCTTACTATGATCAATATATACGAGTATACACTTTGAATCAGCATTTGTTTTGGCATTATAAATTTATTAAATACTTATTTGTTTTTGAAAATTTTAATTTTGAATCTAAAGTAGTCTTTTTAGGGTCCGTAGGCAAAAACAAGGACCCTTAAGCCGCGTCCACACCGGACGCGCATCGTGTTTGCAAACGTTTGCAAACATTTGCAAACGTTTGCAAACAGGGATGCGCGGCCGGTGTGGACGGCACCGCGCGCACGAACGAATGCTTGTTGCAACGGGGGGGGGGGGGGGGGGGGGGGGGGGTAGAGTCGGTACATCAAAGGATGTTTGCTGTTTGTGCGCGTTTGGTGTGGACGCTTTTTGAGCAAACTCCTTGAGCATTCGCAAACAGCCTGTGGTTTGATTTGGAAACCCGGGAAATGTATATTTTTTTCATTCTTATGACTATAGCATCAAATAACTATATTATAATTAATAATGTATGCTAATTAATAAATAGTGATTGAAACTAGAGATGAGTTTATGTAAATCCAATATTAAAAATAACCGGATTAAATTGATAAATATATATATGATATAAAAGTCCAAAAGTGCGTCTTACCTTCTTATTAAAATTATGGGTGTCCGTTATAGGGTACACCCAAATATATATATAAATAATGATAAATTAGAAACAAATTAAACGGTCGATAAATTAAGAATATATTTCTTTTTGGGTTGACACGAACGACTGAGTCAATAAGAAAACAGAACAAACTAAATATAAATAAAATGTAAACTAAACATAACCCAGGTTAAGGGAGCAAGGCTATTCCAGGTCCGCCACAAAATAATTACTCGTATATTGCTTCCATGCTTATTACTTAAGGCACAGGCCTATGGGCCCGAGCATCCTACGGGCCCTCATAAGACGAGATATTACATTGATATTTATCCTCTTTCCACCAAAAGAACAGATTTCTATTTGTATAAAATTTCTATATGTTTTGGCGTTGTATTTTTGTAGAAATAATTATCTATTATCTGATCCAGACTCATCGTCATCTTTTACTATTGCCATTTTTTACTAACTCACCAATGATAATAAATAAGCCGGCGCTTATACCGCGTTTTGATAGAACCATATTACAAAGTTAATGCAAGTGCAATAAAGTTTTATTTAATACTTGATGTAGTGTGTAAGAAAATAATGAAAAATAACTGGGAACAAGAACAAACGTTTGCAAACACCTGTTTGTTAAGAATGCGCGGCCTGTGTGGACGTCGTGTTTGCAGTTGTTTGCAAACGTTTGCAATCGTTTGCAAACCCTGTTTGCGAATGCGCGTCCGGTGTGGACGTGGCTTTATATTTTCCTGCGTGTGTCTGTCCGTCCGTCCGGTCGCCTGCTCTCATTAATCCCCAAAGTGATCGGACCTTTCGTCCTATCACTTTGAAATTTGTTTATTTTTTTTGACACCGTGAGGGATATCATATGAAAGGGTACGTCAAGCTGATTACAAAAATATACAATTCTTTGGTTATAACTTTGATAGGGCGAGCGTAGGCAAGTTTGAAGTGGGCGTGAAATGTGCCCCCCCCCCCCACTATCTTGCTTATGTGAAATGCAAAAATCTGAAAAAATTCCTGAACATTCCTCGACCAAAAGTAAAGATACCACTTTTTGGAAATTTCACAAGAAATATTATTTTAATTTTTATTGACAAAATACGTTTTTTTTACAATTATGGTCTTTTCGATGTATTTATATGGTTGCAGTCCGGTTTAGTGGCCAAAAAATACTTTATCAGAAGTTTGTTTATGTGTTTTGAGAATATCAGACCCATAGGATAGTTCAAAGTAGGCTAGTTCAAGTGTTTTTTAAAGTGTTTTTTAGCATTTTAAAAAACACCATCAATAGGGTACTACTTAAACTACAGTGTGCTCATACAATGTGGCCTACGGACCCTCGCTTTATGCTGACTAGCACACACTTGACCTGTTTATTTAAAATTTCCTTTTTCTAAAATTATATATGTACATAAATAGAAACGAGTATAAATATATTATAAATCAAAATATAAATGTTTAGGGCCCCAATTCCTCATTATGCGAGGGGGGGGGGATATTTCGCTACTCCCCTAGTAATATTATCATTTATATAATCGAATAGTATCCCGACGGTGACCTCGAAATGATTTGTTATTGCTGAGCCAAGGCAACCACATTTATTCCAATAAAAATAAATATGTTTATTTTGATTTGTTGGTCTTCAAATAGATATAATAACTTACCTAAATAGATATATCAATTAATTTACTTATTTTTATTTTTTTATTTTTTTTTTCTAAATATAAGATTAAGCGTGTTGCTGCGGGCATGTCTCGTTATATTATAAGCTAGCAGCTAACAAAAGCTAGAAATAAAATTATGAAGGTGACAATCTCAGAAAGTTTATAATGGAATTGAGATGCTAAGAATATTAATTAATACTTGTAAGTAATAAATATTAAAGCTAAAATTCAAGAATTATACAGATACGTACTAGTAAGGAAAGTTAAAGATGATAGCTACAAATGAATTTCTATGAGGTGTAAGGTGTAATCAGACTTTCTAGTCAGCGTCTCAAATACGTACCGACGTACCTGGGTCATTTCGAATTTCCGTACAATTCGTGACATAGGGTCATGAAAAGAAAAGTTTTTATCATAAAGTTAGATTTTTTTTAAATATTACCTTAGAACATATAAAGGAACACATCCACTAAATTTTTGACAGGCTGAGG